>CM040239.1:202036362-202636362 GCA_022545495.1 Chrysanthemum lavandulifolium
GGAAGATCTCAGTCGCAAGGTGCTATCATTCTTGTATGATGACTCCCATTCTCGGTTTTAGCAATTTTGCTTTCTATGGGATATCCTCACATGGTGATGTTTTAATATACTTTGGTTGGTCCTTTGTATATTAATGATTCAGAGTGTGAGGTTGTCTT
Source organism: Chrysanthemum lavandulifolium (assembly GCA_022545495.1). Classification (NCBI taxonomy): domain Eukaryota; kingdom Viridiplantae; phylum Streptophyta; class Magnoliopsida; order Asterales; family Asteraceae; genus Chrysanthemum; species Chrysanthemum lavandulifolium. The sequence goes on from CM040239.1 coordinate 202,036,521, forward strand.
TAGATATAGCTTATCCATCTGCTAAGATTGTGTTTTGGGGTATGTCTTGTTTTGTTATCTTGGTGTTTGGTTAAGTTTTTAGTTAGTCATTGCAGTTACTTTTGTATTTGTTTTGGAATCAGTCTGTTTTTGTTATTGTGTTGTTTCTTTTGTTTCCTAGGCAAGAATTGGTCTTGGTAGGGATTTGTCCTTCTAATTCCTCTTTCTTGTGCTATTTTTTATAAATATTTTGTTCATTTTATTTAATTTATTTAACCTTTAGAGTCTTTCGGTGAGGGCTAAATACGCCAAACACCTCCATCAATACCAATGGCGGCGCCATTTCCTCACCACCTCAGTGCCATTCGTCATCAAAAGCACGCCCATTTCAATGGTCGACGCCAAAGGTTTTTTTTTTTTTTTTTTTTTTTTTTTTTAAGCGTTAATTGTTTGTTTTAAATAAAATAAAATGAAAAAAGTTTAATCCGATAACGTGTTATTGGTGTGTTATGAAGGAGGTGTTTTAGTTATTGGTGTGTTATTGGGAGGATATGATGTGGCGATGTGGCGCAGATACCGTGTTAAAGGTTTTAACCTATCATCACTTAGAAATAAAAAGTTAACGAGCAGACAACACCTACATATTTCTCAAAGGAAAAGAAAAAAAAAATCACATCTAAAAACACTTGCGGCAACAAGTACACCAACGCGTGTAGAGAGCATCCTAACACAGCCCTTTTCAACAAAACAACAACAATTTAGTTTGAGATTTCCCGAACACATACATTAAAAACACAAAATCATAAAATCCAATATATTTCATCCCCTTGAAACCCTTAAACTCAAATCATAAATTTTCAAATTAAATCAAGAAAAAGATCTAATCTTTGAATCATGGGTCTCAAACGCCTTCTTACCCAGGTTTTATTTTCCTCATATCTAATTTCAAGAATCAGATTTTATACATTTTATGTATTGGAATATGTTAATCATGAATTATTTTTGTTAATTTGTGATGAGTTAGTGTTTGTATGATAAAAGAAACATACCCTGATATTTTATTAGCTTTTAGGTCTCCTATAGGTGTTACTTGATTGGTGTAATTGTAGTTGAATTTGATTAGCTATTTAAGTGAATACTTGTTGTTAATAATCGCGTGATTTGGCGATTTTTAGTTGCAGGTTGAGAAAATTGTTTATGCTATAAAATGAGATATCCACATTATAACAGTCATACGTAATTATTACAGTTATGCGGCATGCTATTTCCAGGACATGCTTAGTAGATAGTTTAAGGTACAAATTCTTTATATCCTTGCTGCAGATTAAGATGCAAATTTATCTTAACAGATAACATTTCCCTTTACCTGTACTTGCATATAAGGTTTTTGTAATCATCTTTTTTGAGCACACTAACTTTCAGTGCTTTGGTGAAGATATCCTGAATATGATTACTATTTCACTGGTACTTGTGTAGCTCACTAGTTTTGCTAAAAATATTATTTTAACTCCAATGTTGTTGACAAGGTCATGACATAAAGCACATGGTTTTTGAGCATTCTAAGCCTCTTCAGGTTCATACCTATTTTTTCTTTTCTGACAATGTTCTGCCTGTGTCTGTTATGACGTTATTTAGTTGATTTCTAAATATCTAATGCCATTCTTGTTTTAAATTAGCTATCTATTTTAAGGTACCTCACATCTTGCAAGCATAAATATCAACATAGTAACATCTTACAAGATAGACGAGTTCTTAAGGATGTAAAGCCTCCATGCCTTTTTGCTTGGACTCAGCACTATGCTTCTTCAGAGCACATTCTTTAACTAACTCATTCTAGGTTGATAAAAGGCATACGGAATACCATATTATTCATGTATATGTACATACTAGCCTATAAACCCGTGATAAATCACGGGTAGCTTATAAATCTTTTGAAATAAACAATTCAAATATAGCAAAAACATGTTAATCCTCAAGTAATAGCAAAAATTTTCACAACAATTTGCACATCAAATGTTCTATAGCATTTCGAGATAAATAATGTTCAATACATGTATATTCATTGATGATCCTTGCATGCATCAGATGTTGCAAGAGTTATACATACGTAAATTTAACATTCCAAAATATGTATCAATCACTATAATAAAGTCCATTTTAAAGTGTCGAATTACATAAATAGATACAACATGCTCACACCCATACCGAACATATGTCCATGCATTTGACAAAGTCGTTAAGTAGCTTTTTTCTCATAAACATAAAAAGATCTAATATGATGTATTGATGTTTCCTTTTGTTAAACACGTGAACCATATAGTTAGGTTCAACCTGAACGTTAATAATTGTATACCATATGGATAAATGCTTAATATATCTAGTTAGTCACAATGTTTTGCTTATAATTTATCATTTATTTATCTATGGCCCTCATAATCGAAGTAACATATTTACATTTACATGTAAGAATGAAGTTAACTCACTTGCAAACCAGAACATATACACAGTTCTGGCAATAGCAAAGAGAAATAGATTTATATGATAAATGCATAACATTGAGAAACTAAAATACTTGTGAAAGTTAACTAATACATTGAACACTTGTAAGGCAACTTCAAAATCACCTATGTATTAAGTTGAACGGATTGAGATCTTCTCATGTTCTATTTCAACATGAGAGGTAATTTTGATGTTTATATGAGTGAAGAAAAATGAATAAATTAATCATAGTGGGACAATTATTTTAAAAATTAATCATTGTGGAGAAAAAAATAACTAACATGACCTCTCATGTTGAAATGAAGCATGAGAGGATCTCAATCATGAGTGAACACCCCAAGGTACCAGGTTTCACCGATTCTTGTACACCAAATTATAATTTATACAGGATCATAACAAGAATAGCCTCTTACTAATCTCAAACAACCAGTAAAGTAATAAAATAAGTAAAAAAAATCCCTTAATTTTGTTTTGCTTTTGAAACAGACGGCCAATAATTTTTATCTACACAATAAATTTTGCAGTGTATAAAAACCATGTAATTTAACATTCTTAATGGAACATAGGTTTACTTTGAGATCAAAGAATCATGCTAAAAATCGATTCAATCAAATGATTGAAATTTTTTTAACTTTTCTTAATTCAATGGAAAGTAATCAACTCATAAATAAACTAATGATGTGCATATGCTTTGGGGTGTTCTACAATCAAAATATAATATCATAAAATTCGTAATGCGATCAAAGCATCATAATTAAGCCTTAAAAAATATCACAACTAAACTTGAGTATCGAAAATAGAACAAATATTCAATTTCAAATACAGGGACCAAAGGTGATGTCTTACATGTAAACATAAAGAACCAATCAAGATAGTGAAGATACATTAATCGAGCATTGTGGTTAAATATCCTTAATCGATTAAGGTGCTCATTTAAAAACAAAATGAATGAATAATGAGTAGCCCGTAGGAGGGGATTTTACAAAGTGAGTTTTTTTTTTCTTGCTCGTTTAATGTGATCTGCAATTCAAAATCAATAATATACTTTCTAGTGAAGATTGCAAATGAAGCATTGACATTTTCAAAATAAAATAGTAAAAATAGGAAATTGATATTTAACATTGGTCAAATAAAATTCTTAATGAGGGGCTTAAAGATATGACAATAAATTTTTTTCTTTGCTTTTTTTAATGTGATCTCCAATTCAAAACCAAGTTTAATGTGATCTCCCATTCGTATAATTTAATTTAAAGATATGAAAATAACTAAAATTTAAAACATTCCTTAATAAGATAGAAAACGGAAACTGATTTAAGATTGGTCAAATAAACTTGTTTATGAGAGGCTAATTAGTAAAATTGCAATGCTACATGGATTTAATGATGTGGCTTTAGTGATGTGGCATAGATGCCAACATGGCTTAAATGACATGGCAAGGTTTCAAAAAAACCTTTGTTTATTATATATATAGATATAGATAAGTACTTCAAACTGAAATCCCGCTGATATAAGTTCCTTAACCATGACTCTGTTTGTTGATACTATTATATACAATTAAATGGAAACATTTTATTTTGAGCGACATATGCCTTTTTGAGAAGAATGGCATCCTTGTGCTTGTTTTCGTATACTTCTGACCTTTTCAAAGTTGTATCATATACTATCGAGAAAAATCATTTGAATTATTAGATCTGGTTTTACTCTCTGCTAGTATTATACATAGGAGATCTACTTTCCTTCTTTCTTCGTGTTCACCAACATATGATTGCTTTTTCGAACTGGGGTCTCTTATCATCACAGGTTCAAACCTCTATTTGGACAGAATTAGGAGTATTTTAATAAGTGTCATCAACTCATGAGTTTTCAGTGATCCACAAGAACTCATAAGGACAAGCTGGACAAGTCCTTCGATTGATTAATTCTGACTACAATATGTTCGATTTTTCATGGCAAACTGTTTAATAGCATACGTTACATTAGTGTGACCGGCCAGTTGAAGAATCATTGACAAAGTTTGTGTTCGTACTCTTTAGTAAATCGATTTTGCAACAAAGGGCATGAGTTAGGAAAAGGCTTACTCTTTCTTCCTTGTGTAAAATGACTATTAAAGCATTGTTTATAAATAATAGCTTCTTGTCTTACTTCCTTAGTTCCTTCGGATACTTGTAGCCATAACTGATTTAACATTTTAGTTGTCTCCGCACCCATTCAGTATAATGTTTCACAGATGTTGCAACTTATTGAACACTTCACCATGGTGCTCTATTGATTATAGTTTTGTCTGCTAATGTGAGAAAGTTAAGCCTGCAAAAGATTGTTGCTCGCACAGACCATTTTCTGTTAATAATAGATTAATCCATTGGTTCATCCAGGGACGGAGCCAGGATTTGACATTAGGGGGTCGCCCGTTACTTTTTCTTATAACAGTAACCATACCTTTACGTGTAGTGTACTATGAAATCACAAAGTCTTGCATCTTTTATAGCTTGTGTTTATGGTTGTAAATGTGACTGCTAGTCATTGATAACGATGTTTATTTGGTTAAAAAAAAAAGAATCGATCTGTTTTCTCTTGTTCATGAAACAATGATCTCCACAAAAACTAAATGTGGTGCCAAATCTTATATCTGCGGCCATCTAAATATTTAGAATTTAAGAATCTTAGAAATTTTCATTGTTCTATTGATTTGACCACAAAGTATCTTATGGACTTACAAACTTTACATAATATACTGTTTAAAAAATGGAAATAGCAGAAACATATATATTCTAATTGCTTGTCGCTATGATGTTTTTAAATTGTTTATGTAATGTAAACTATGTAAATCTCAATTAAATAGCATTAACTAATAATACAATTAGCATCCTACTTTAAAATATAGAATTATAAAAGGTTAAAGTAAAATAAAGATATGGCTATGCGAAGGATTACATGGTAGAAAACAACAAAAACATAGGGATTCGGGGTGCAATTGAGATTACACGTATTCGTTTAATTTCATTATTTTACTAGATTGGTTGATAAAGGGGGCCAGGAAGTAAAAACGAAATTCATAAATTACTTTGGGCCTATATTTGTCTAAGATTGTTGGGCTGTTGGAGGCCTAGCAACCTCTAGCCCCCCCACTCCCTCCGTCTCTGGGTTCATCCATCCAAAAAAAAAAGTGCTGTATTCATTGAAATAATAGTGTGTTCACATGTATATAATCATGGGTTAATGTCATATGGCTAACTCTTTTGGTCAACCCATTATTGACTGAAGATTCTTAAAATCTATGCATCTATAATTAAGTCAGTGGTTTCCATATAATATGTATACATAACTTGATTAAATCGGTTACATTTTCCATAGAAAGTTTTGTTACGTTTTTTTTAACACCGTGTTTATGTTTGTTTGTTATTTAGGTCCCAAAACAGCAGTCACAAATAAGGCTTGTCCAAAACTTGCTATCTAGACCATACAACACTTCTCAAAAGGTTGGAGGTGATACAGGTATAACTTGCTATCCGCGAATAAGGCTTGTCCAAAACTAGTTTGATGTGAATGCAGATAGACCAACTTTACAATTCAGCCATTTGCGAATTATGAGTTTTAACAACAAATTCTACATCTGGTTTTATTCAGCTGATTATCTGATTCTTATTGTTCACCATCGCATTATCACTTTCTAAAAGACGCATCTAAGCACCCCCTAAGTTCTGTTACATAGTTTACTAGTGAATCATTTATAGGCATCACTTTATTGAATCTTTTTTTTCCCTCTTCTATCTGCAGTTAACAATATTCCAAGGGTCCAAAGAAGGTTCCAATCCAGTTACTTTGGAAGATTACGCAGTGATGTGGACAGAGCTAGTGATGCATCATATATTAGGGAACTTCAGTATCGAAAGCGACCCTGAGGCTGTAATAAGACTATTTGAAAGCCAGCCTTCTTTGCACTCGGATCCTGCAGCACTTAAAGAATATGTCAAAGCCCTGGTCAAAGCTGATAGATTAGATGAAAGCGAGTTGCTAAAAACATTACAGAGAGGTAAGTAATAAAACCGATTCTAAGTATTTAAGTGAGTTGCTCGTATTTAATTATTATTAAATGGGAAAATCACCAAGCTAACCCTCTTGAGATGTGACCTACACCATTTTGACATTTTTTTGAATTTCTTTAAACTGACCATTTTTGACATGTGTCGCGAAATACATCTATTGTTGCGTAGTTACTTATTTGTGTCACAAAAAAGCACTTTTTCTAGTGAAAAATCACTTTTTCGACATTGTAAAGTCACTCAACCACAGAAAGAGAACTTTGAGACAGGAATGGAATTTCGTGACACATGTCGAAAATTGTAGGTCCTGTTGGGTTAAAGTTTAAAAGAACTGGTCAAAATGGTGTTTGTTCATTTAAGAAAGATAGTTTCTGAGATTTGCTATACAAACTGTTGATTACAGGAATTAAGGGCTCTGCGAAACCAGCGTATGATGAAGAGATTATGGGTAGTTTCTCGGCCCTAAAAAATGTAGGGAAAAATACAAAAGAAGGTGTTTTAGGAACTGCAGCTGCCCCGATACATATGGTAGCTACTGAAGGAGGACATTTCAAAGAACAGTTATGGCGCACTGTTCGTGCTTTAGGCATGGGATTTTTACTTATTTCTGGTGTTGGAGCACTCATTGAAGATAGAGGAATCACTAAAGGTATTACTTCTTTTTATGCAAATTGTGTTTTTTTTATTAAGCACGGTGATATATGTATTGGTCGTACACAGGACTAGGTCTAGGAATCACTAAAGGTATTACTTCTTTTTATGCAAATTGTGTTTTTTTTATTAAGCACGGTGATATATGTATTGGTCGTACACAGGACTAGGTCTACATGATGAGGTGCAGCCAAGTATGGAATCCAGCACAAAGTTTAGTGATGTGAAGGGTGTTGATGAAGCAAAAAACGAGCTTGAAGAAATTGTTTTCTACCTGAGAGATCCTAAGGTAATAATTGCAGCTGTAATAATTGCGGTTGCAATAATTAGTTTTTATTGTTCGCATAAACAGCATGTGATGTTCAGTTTGATACTAGCAGTAGTCTCAAGGTCTTTTCCATCAGAAACAAATGTGCTTTCAGCTTGTGCCGCCTTCACTTATTGTGCTTCGTGTATTCATCTGAGGCATTAAGAGATTCCTTCGTGTATTGTGTGGCTTATTGTAACGGGTAAACCGGCTATGAAAAAAGGTTAATAATATCTAAAAAGTTAAAACGGTCAAATTTACCAGTTACAAAATGTCCCAAATGGTATACAAAGCCACCTTCTAACAACTTGTGTAAAATAGTACAATAATTAAAACGGCATTAAGGTGATAGTTACATTAGTTTTATGTGGGGAAACCCTACTTTCAAACCGATTGCTACAAAACGGGTAAATAAAATGGCAACTCAGTACTTAATTAACCACCACCAAGGTGGCCTAGTGGTCAGGCGTCCCGATTCACTCATCGTGCTTAGTGTATTCATCTGAGTCCTTAAGAGATTCCTTCGTGTACTGTGTGGCTTATTGTAACAGGTAAACTGGCTATAAAAAAAGGTTAATAATATCTAAAAAGTTAAAACGGTCAAATTTACCTGTTACAAAATGTCCCAAATGGTACAAAAAGCCACCTTCTAACAACTTGTGTAAAATAGTACAATAATTAAAACGGCATTAAGGTGATAGGTACATTAGTTTTATGTGGAGAAACCCTACTCTTAAACTGATTGTTACAAAACGGGTAAATAAAATGGCAACACTCTACTTAATTAACCACCACCAAGGTGGCCTAGTGGTCAGGCATCCTGATTTCCTCACAAGAGGTCTCATGTTCGAACCTCGCTAGTAAACATCTTGGGGTGGCCAGGGAGAGGGTTCAGAGTCAAAAGACTCGCCCTCCCCGGGTAACCTGAAACTGGTAAACATCATCCGTTTGTACAGAAGTACTTAAGTATTTCTTCTTTTTATCTTGTATATTAGACCTGTACTCCTATCGTGAAATAAGAACCTTGTTTACCTGCACTCCTATCGTGGATATGAACCTTATTTTTTTCACAATTTTGTCCTTTTTTGCGTAAATAATGAAACCGTCAAACAAGTGATTATCTGGTGGTAACAACTTTAAATAACTAAAGAACCTATTATTTCCAAACACTATCTCGATACATTCTGTTCTATTACTCAAAATTCAAATCATCTAATTTTCCTTATAATTTTGATAGCGCTTCACTCGTCTTGGTGGGAAGCTACCAAAAGGTGTTTTGCTGGTGGGTCCACCTGGCACTGGTAAAACCATGTTAGCACGGGCCATAGCAGGAGAAGCAGGTGTTCCGTTTTTCTCATGCAGTGGTAGTGAATTTGAAGAGATGTTTGTTGGTGTTGGGGCAAGAAGGGTTAGAGATCTTTTTTCTGCAGCAAAGAAACGCTCACCTTGTATTATTTTCATAGATGAGATTGATGCCATTGGTGGAAGCCGTAATCCAAAGGACCAACAGTACATGAAGATGACATTGAATCAGTTACTTGTTGAGTTGGACGGATTTAAGCAAAACGAGGGTATTATTGTAATCGCGGCAACCAATTTTCCTCAGTCACTAGACAAGGCACTCATAAGACCAGGTCGGTTTGACCGTCGTGTGGTGGTTCCTAATCCAGATGTTGAAGGCAGGCGGCAGATAATGGAATCACACATGTCAAAGGTATGTTGTCTTTATTGTCAAACTTCAGTTTGGGGTTGTCTTGGATCGCTGATATTGATTATTTGATTAGTGCAATTTCAAGTCGCAATAATCGTACTTTAGTGTTCTGGTAAAGTGGTATAGACTATGATTCCAAATATTTAGTAATCAGTATCACAAGTTTCATAGAGCTGTAACAAAACGGATTATTTAAGTGTCTTTATAATATGCTCTATTTCTTGATACTTTTTACGGACCTCTCATTCATTGTTCAACACAATAAGTATAAAGAATTGATACTATTCATAGTTGAGACATAAATTGGTACTAAATGTCTTATTTTTATAATCTGCTCTACTTCTAGATACTTTATACCAACCTCTCATTGTTCAACATAATTAGTATATAGAATTGATACTATTTATAGTTGACGAGACATAAATTGTTACTTCCTTCATCCTAAAAGAAGTGTCCACCTTACTACTTGTAATATCCCTAAATAATTGTCCACTCTTAAATGAATATGTATAATTTGTATAGTTTTCCATACCAAAGTACTATCACTAAACTTGAAAAAAAATCACTTAATAAGTGGTCAGATGGCAAATAGAAGTCGTAATGATATACTATTCTTAAACTGGGGTTTTTTTTGTCTAATGGACGACTATTTTGGGACAGAGGGATTATCATTTAATGCAAGTATTTTTAGCAATATATAAGAATGTGTTTTGGTCCATTTTACTGTTGAATCATCTGATAATATTCGGTCTCTCACAATCAGTTTAAGAACACATATCCAGACACCCGCTAATTAAATATGGAAAGTGCCTTATTCTTACAACTGTTCTTTTACAGATCTTAAAGGCCGATGATGTTGATTTGATGGTTGTTGCCAGAGGAACTCCTGGATTCTCAGGAGCCGATCTTGCAAATTTAGTAAACGTAGCAGCTCTTAAGGCGGCAATGGACGGTGCTAAGTCAGTAAGCATGTCCGATCTAGAATATGCTAAAGACAAAATCATGATGGGCAGTGAACGAAAATCAGCCGTTATATCAGACGAGGTTCGTAAACTCACAGCATACCATGAAGGTGGTCATGCCCTCGTGGCCCTACACACTGATGGGGCTCACCCTGTACACAAAGCCACCATTGTTCCTAGAGGTATGGCTCTTGGAATGGTGGCTCAGTTGCCAGAAAAAGATGAAACAAGTGTTTCGCGTAAAGAAATGTTGGCTCGCCTCGATGTTTGTATGGGTGGTCGGGTTGCAGAAGAGTTGATATTTGGTGAAGATGAAGTTACTTCAGGTGCATCATCAGATTTAGAACAAGCCACTCGTCTTGCAAGAGAAATGGTTACTAAATATGGTATGAGTAAAGAAGTTGGAGTTGTGGCTCATAATTACGATGATAATGGCAAAAGCATGAGTACCGAAACTAGACTACTTATTGAGAAAGAAGTACGGGACTTCTTGGAAAAAGCTTATAATAATGCCAAAAATATTCTCACCACATACAGTAAAGAACACCATGCACTTGCTAATGCATTGCTTGAACATGAGACATTATCAGGAAAACAAATAAAGGAACTTCTTGCTCGATTAAACGAGCAGCCTCAGCAACAGAAGCAGCATGAGCAACTTGTTTTAACTAAACCGGTCCCTCCCTCAACACCGAGCCCTGCAGCTGCAGCTGCAGCCGCGGCGGCCGCTGCCGCTAGTGCTGCGTCTGCTGCCGCTAAGGCAAAAGGTATTGCTCCTGTTGGGTCTTGATACTAAATGGTGTGGGCTTATTATATTTATGGAACCAATGTGCATATAATGGTGACTTTATAGTTACTAAACAAATGCTTGTTCTTTATGGCTGCCACCAATACTTGGTGATTTTGAACATGAAGAGAAGTAATAGGGGCAGCAAAATGTTAAAATGTAACGTTTATGTTGAGATTTTTTGTGTTTAATTTTATGAATACGGTTGAGAATACCGTCTTTGATGTTATAATTTCTACATAAGATTTGTGATCAACTCGTATACCATAGATATCTAACTCCCTCATGGAAGAGTTCATATCATTTTGTTGTTCCGACTCAGAAACACTAGATATATGATTGTAGCACTCTTGTAATGTTGATTTAGATATAGATATATTCTCTATAATCAAACATAGTGCAATGTAAGAACAGGTATTGCTAAGTAACACCTCCATTTTTTTTAATTTTTTTATTTATTTATTTTTGTGCAAAAGGTGAATTTATATTATAATTTTCGACCAAATGTACATCATGAATATAAACATAACTGGATTGGGCATACCCAGATACAAAGAAAGCAACAATACAAAACAACCTACTAATATACGTTATCCGATATCAGATACTACAAGTATATCTAACATAACTGATCTCTAACAAACTTCATCCTAGATCAGGAATAAAGCAATCACCAAACTTTAACAATAGGCCAATTTACATCATAATTTACCTTTGTAATGCACCATTAACCATCTAGCTATATTTTCATAACACCCTCTCACCATGATCACTCAACCAACATTCACAGTAACCAAAGTAATTGGGTGAATGGCATCACTAGGCACCCATAACCCTTCCAATCAAGGGCTCTGCCAAACAAACTACAAATCCATCTCTAAGAATGGCTTCATTTGTTTGGGAACACTTTCCTTGAGGGAAGCCAACCATTACCTCCTATGATGATGTATTGAGTGGACCAAGAAGGTTCATCTTACACACCTCTCTATTCCACCCATCATATACCATCCTCCAAGACCATTTACCCTTCACAATAGGGACCCTACTTTATGGTACATTCATACGAGTTAGGCCTCTTACTTAGCCTTACTTAACTGTCAAATTCCCTCCCAAGGCCAAATTGAACATCAAGAGGATAACATAGGTACAACTATACTGATTAGAACTCCAAGTTACAAGGTATCACACCATTGCAATGACCTGAATAAGAGATCAGAGGTAACCATTAACAAAATTACGCCTGATATCCTGATATCCAAATATCCAAACACCCTTTTAACCAACAGATGAAATACATCAAAACTATAAACTGAGCTATTCTTCAAATTGAATACGTCTTGATATCTTATCCACTCTCAGGAACCACATTGAACTTTACTTCCCAATCCTTTTCAGCTTCACATATAGCTTTTGACCTTTTCATCTTTAGACTAGTTAATCTGAATTTCACAGTTTCACATAGCATCTTGAACAAATCTTCCACAGTTCTTTTCTCATCTCTAAATAATTTATTATTCATTTCTAGCCAAACAATGTACACACTAGCAGCCAAGCAAAGCCTTCTTATAATACTTCCAATAGAGTTGCCATTGTACTGATATGCAAATCTCCCAAACACTCCTTTCCAATCACTATAAAAATTATGCAGTTTGAGCTTATGCAAAACCTTACTCCACAACTAATTTGTAAAGGGGCGTTTGAAAAAAAGGTGATTATGTGCGTCCATGTCACTGTAACATAGCAAACACACCATAAGATCATAGTTTGCCCACTTTCTCAATTTGTCTTGTGTAGGCAGTTTATTTTGGACAATTAACCACAAAACAAATGCATGCTTAGGGATATTTTGAGAAAACAATATTAATTTGCTCCAACTAGCCAAACTCTCACCTTCTTGTAAGTCACTATAAGCCTGTTTAATTGAGAACTTGCACACAGACCCATCATTCTTTTTCCATACTACACTATCACATTTACCAGGGATAAGGTCAAATTGATGAATCTGTGTAATCATAGGAAATTTGAAGTACCATTCAGTAGGCCACTGCCCATTTTCATTATCCACAAACTCTTTAACTGACATATTGGCATTTAACCTAGCATCATACAAGTCCCTATATGAGATATAACTATTCAAAGCACCCATAGGAGACCAAGTGTCAAACCACATAGATGTTTTAGCACCATCCCCCAATTTAACAGTCACATGCCTCCTAATTTCTTGTCTTATTCTAAGTATGTTCCTCCAACCCAACTATCATTACCTTCCTCATTAATCTCCCATATACTACTCCTTTTAAGTTTATAAGTGTTTGTCCATTTTACCCACATAGAATTGTTATCCACAACCACATGCCATAGATGCTTTACAATCATTGCCTTATTTCAAACACTCAAATCCTTCAACCCAAGCCCTCCCTGTGTCTTAGGTTTACACACTTTCTTCCAAGGCACTGTAGCTCTTCCATTAGCTTTCTCACTCTGATTCCATAGAAAACCTTTTAGAATACTATTAATTTCATCAATCACAACTTGAGGTAAAAGGAAAACAATTGCCCAATAAACATGTATAGATTCTAAAACTGAAGCTACAAGTTGTAATCTTCCTGCATAGGACAAACACTTGTTCTTCCAATTCAACACTTTGTTTTTCACTTTATCAAGAAGGCTTTTACACTCTTTTACCCCAATTCTTTTAGTAATTAATGGAACTCCTAGATACTTCACAGGTAGCTTCTCAACTTTAAAAGAAACCATACCCAATATGTCTTGTTGATCCTTCATCTTGACACTCCCAAAGATGATGGTGATTTTACTATAGTTAGGCAAGGCATCAAACCAGATACAACTCCAAGTTCTTCAATAACTTCCTTGATAACTTGCAATGATTGTTTATCACCATGGCAAAACATCAACAGATCATCAACAAAACAAACATGAGTTATTTTCAACTTTTTGCAACCAAAATGATACTGGAACAAGCTATTACTTTCCACTTTCCTGATCATAAGTAAGTTGAGTATCTCCAAGACCAAGGTGAAAAGATAAGGGGACATAGGATCTCCTTGTCTTAAACCTCTCCCCCTTGAAATAACCACAACTCTCTCCATTCACACAAACTGAAAAAGAAGTTGTAGTTACACAATTCATAATCCATTTGATCATAATGACATGAAACCCAAATCCATTAAGAATATCTTCCAGAAAGCACCAATTCACAGTATCATAAGCTTTTTGTAAATCAATCTTCAAAGCAACTCTTCTTGGCCCATCTTTTCTTCCATAACCTCAGCAACTCTTGTGAAATTAAAATATTATCTTGTATTTGTCTATTAGGAATAAATGCACATTGGTTATTACTAACAAGCTTCCCAAGACATAGTTTCATTCTCTTAGTGATTATTTTGCTTATACACTTGTACAACACATTACAACAAGCTATAGGTCTATAATCAGACACTTTAGCTGCTGTTTGGATTTTAGGAACCAAGGCAATTAGAGTTAAGTTAATTTCCTAAGAATCTTCCCAGTTACAAAAAACTCCCTAACAGCTTCACATACATCTGTCCCAATAATATCCCAACCTTTTTTTATAGAACATTGAAGAGATACCATATGGGTTTGGGGCCTTATTGTCATCAATAAGGAACATAGCCTTCTGATGTGTGGTTCGGGGTCGAAAGAATTCTTTTTCAATAAGCAAGCTTTACAACCCAATAGGTACTGTACCTAATCGTTGCAGTGTAGTATGGGTAAGCCAAAGGGGTTGATCGCTCTCAAGGGGAATATAGATGCTAGGTAGAGATGTATGACGAGAAGGTAATGTTGAGGGAAATTCTTTTTAGTATTTTTTATTTTTTAGAAAGCAAGTAAATATCTCGGGGTATAGGAGTGGGGGTGACACTTCTACCAATTTTAACTACTAACTAATTAAACTAATAACTAATGAAAATGAGAAGATAGGCTATGTATTGTAAAGTGTGCTATTATGATGATTAAAAGTGTGTTTACTTAGATTTTCTTACTGATAAGGATTTAAAAGGTACACTTTTGAGGGGTCATTTAAGCCCTTAATTGACCACTTTTATTTCGTTCATTATTTAATTTCGTTCCTTTTCACTTTTAGGTCTCTTGAAGGCAAAATCTTTGGAATGACGCTTATTTGGACGAAAAGGCGTGAATATGTGAAGAAAATGGCTAAAGTCAAGATCAAGACACTCAGCCGAAACGCACCCGATGCGAGTCACAAATAAAGGCGACGCCGTCCTCTATTTGCGACGGCTCGTAGTGAAATTGTTGTTTGTACCGACGGTGTCAGCTTTAAAAGTAGGCGTCACAACTCGGACGGCCTAGATCCGCATTCGACGGCGCCGAAGATGAAGCCGCAGCGTCACAACCCCAACGTGACGCCGTCACAAAGTTGACTTGGTCAAGACGAAACCCAATGGGAGGCGATCCGACGGCGTCACAATTAAAGAGTGGCCGTCGTAGCTTGTAACTCTATATATAGAATTCTAATTTTCGGACTTTTAGAAATAGAATTGTGGAGTAAAACCTAAAAGATTTTTGGTTGTCTTGGCGAGATCTTAGGGTTCTCATACCCTATTGTACATCAAGATAAGTAATCTACTTCATTGATTTCGTTATGTCTTTGATTGATTGTGTATGCTTGCATGTTTACCATGTCCGGGTAATTTACTTGTGTGTTTGCCTAGATCTATGAAACCTAGTTATTAAATATTGATTGGTTGTCTTTTCTCTTAATTGTAATTGGCTTAGGATTGGAATAGGCCATCGCTGTGTTTTTAATGCTTGAGTAATCTTTGTGAACATTAGTTTATAATCGCCTAGATTTATTGTAGGCTAAAAATCCAAAGATAACCTTAGAGTTAGTTTATAAATCATAGAGATTTTGTAGGCAATAAACTTAAGGTATCCTCAAAGAGTTAGGGAAAAAAGCATACCCTAGGAACTTAGGAGACACAACACGTTAAGAATAAGGACGTGACAATTCAACCATCAATAAAAGATAACTAGGGAGTAATAGCATCTAGGTAGACACATTTTTAATCATCATACGAGCACACATAAATTAGACATAGACTACCCCTTAGCTTAGTTAATTAGACTAGATAATAGTAGAGTAATCGGTAGAAATACCAACCCCCAAATCCAATACCCGGAGATTCGTACCTTTCAATTTTCTAAAAAATATAAAAAAGATAAAAAAATAATCTTCCTCAACCCCAACCTTAGCGTAGTAATTTCTCACTAGCATTCCTATTCCTCTAGAGAACGATATAAATCTTGAGGCTTACCCTAATAGTACACTACAACGATTAGGTTCTTTGCCTAGGTGGTTGAAAACTTGCTCGAAGAAAAGGAAGTTTCCTTTGACCCCGAACGCGTTGTCGCATATCAAGTTTTTGGCGCGGCTGCGGAATATAATAGCTAGTTAGAGTCTATCTCATTTAAGTTCCTTGTTTGATTCCTATCAAGTAAGCTTTTTCTCAATTTTAGCTTCCTCGTAGTCTATCCCCTTCTTCGTGACCTTTTTTCATAATCCTATCACTTTTCATCATGGAAGGTGATAATCAACCACCACTCATCAACCCACCACCAAATGACCCGCCAAGAGGCCGCACTCTTGGTGAATAATCAAGACCAAGCAACCTAGGCTATAGGAACACCATTGAGCTCCCGATCAAGCTCAAACTACGGCCCTTCGATTCGACACCATCCGGTTGGTGCAAAGCGGATGTGCATTCCATGGAATTCGTTCAAGATCCTAATCGAGATCTTAAGGATTTCCTTAAAATCGTCGATTCCATCGACCTCGATGCTACTACTGGGAGACCACGACTTGCGTCTCTTCCAATTCTCTCTATGGGACCAAGCTAGTAATTGGCTTGAGCGACTTCCCGCCGGCTCCATCTCAAGTTGGGATGATCTCACCACTCGTTTCCTTGCCCAATTTTTCCCACCGGGGAGAACTACTAAGCTTAGGAATGAAATATTGATGTTCCAACAACGTCAAGGTGAATCTCTCTACGAAGCATGGACTCGATTCAAGGACTTACTCCATAAAGTCCCTCATCACGGCATTGATCTTTGGCTTCAAGTCCAAATCTTTTATGATCATGTCAACTTCTCAACTAAGTGATTCATCGACCAAGCGACCGGTGGTAAACTTAGTGATCTCACCGTGGAAGAATCGTGGGGTATAATAGAGGACCTTGCTCTCTATGACAACGAAAGTTGGAATGACCCCCTTGAGTTGCCCAAAAACGTCAAGGCAATCTCCTTGCCTCCCATTACCTCACAACCTTCCGACTGTAGAATGCTCGAGCTTGAAGATCAAGTCAAATTCCTAATGAGCTCCTACGAAAATCCTAAGTCTTTACTCCAAGTAAATAAAGTCTCTTCCTTGTGTGAGCTATGTAGTGGTCCTCATGACACTCGTACTTGCACAAGACTCCCCAAAAAATCTTCCGTTGACTACGCATCCTCGTGTACCAATGGAACGGGAGGAAGATTCCCTACAACACCTAGACCTAGGACTTTCAATGATGCCCGAGAAGCATGGAAGGGAAAACCCGACTTCTATTGGGGACAAACCAAAGAATTCACCTCCAATGATTTCTCATGGTCCCCCTCTAACGGCCCTAGCCAACAAAACATAGAAAGGATGTTGCAACGCCTAGTTACATCCCAAGAAGCTCAAATAGCCAAGATTTCGGACCGCTTTAATCAACAACAAGCCGAGATGGATAGGAAGATTGATAACCTTTTGAAAGATATGACCAATAGTGATAGGAAGACCACCAAAAATGTTAATGCCATCTCGACTCACTCTCCCGAAGCTTCCGGTGTGAAAATTAAGGACCCAAGTAAGTTAGCCAAGCACGTTCAATTCGTCAATACCATCACCTTGGTGAAACCTTGGCCTAATGACGAAGCAAACCATGAGACAGTACTTGAGGTTAGTAAGACTCCTAAAAATGAATCGACCGATGAAGTAGATGAAGTAGGCAATGACTATTTCAATAAGTTTCCTATGGAAGAGGAACTCTCTCGCCACCCAACTTAGTGCGCGACCTCCGTTACATGTATGTTAGGAAAAACCCTAGGATCAAGTTTGGGAACCCTTGGAATCTCAACATACCATGTTGCATAGGACATCTATTTGTGGCAAAGGCCTACATTGACCGCAAGTCCCCAATAAACATCGTGACTAGCACGTACTATAATTGGGTGATGAAGAAGCCTATCCTAACTAGGCAAGATCCCGATAATCCTAGAGTTAGATCACTACAAGAAAAGTGGCTTTTTAGGACCCCCATAAGCGTCATAAAATGGTACTTTTTAGGACCTTTCATTTAATAGGACCAAGGATGAAAGCGTTTCATGTAAGGCGGTTGTAATAGGTCCAAAGCGTCCTAACCCTTATGAAACCAATTTTATGGTCGTATTATATGTCTATGAACAACACAAATAGCGTCCTAATAAAACCATATTAGGACACTTTTACAATGTTTTAACATGTGATTACCTACTTTTAATCTTTTGAGACACATAAAAGCGTCCTTAAAAGTATTGTTAGGACGCTTATGATGTAACATCATAGCTATTTTAGCAACCAAGAAAAGGGTACTAATAACTCAAATAAGATTATGATACCAATTTTATGGTCGCATTTTAGGTCTATAAACAACACAAATAACGTCCTAATAAAAACATATTAGGGCACTTTTCCAATGTTCTAACATGTGGTAACCTACTTTTAATCTTTTGATACACATACAAGCGTCCTTTAATGTTAATTCTTAGGACGGTTATCATATCTCATTATAGTTACTTTAACACCAAGAAAAGGGTCCTAATATCCCAAATACGATTATGAAACCAAATTTATGGTCGCATAATATGTCTATGAACAACCAAATAACGTCCTAATAACAACATATTAGGACACTTTTACAATGTTGTAAAACGTTGTTACCTAATTTTAATCTTTTGATACACATACAAGCGTGCTTAAAAGATAATTGTTAGGACGCTTATCATATAACATTATAGCTATTTTAGCACCAAGAAAAGGGTTCTAATATCTCAAAGAAGATTATGAAACCAATTTTTTGGTCGTATAAAATGTCTATTAACAACCTAAATAACGTCCTAATAACAACATATTATGACACTTTTACAATGTTAAGTTAATTGTTAGGACGGTTAATAAGTTTAATAGGACAATTTCAAAGTTCGGACAAGTCATATGATAGGACGCTATTTTCACCATGCACACTCTATTATTACGATATGAATAAAACATCAACTAAATATTAAATGAATAAAGCGAAATTGTATTTCAAATTAGCAATTGTCATAACAAAATCACTAAACATAAATAAGGTAGAGAGAATCTAACATAAAGTCATTAGCATTAAACAATAAATTAATGCAACAAGAAGCTTAGTCCGTGGTCATCATGCATCATCTCTCTCAATCCTCACGGACCACCTACAAATAAACACCCATGTATAAGCATTAAGCTCCATGTTAGTAAAATTATTGATATCACAAGATTAACAAAGACATACCGAGATAAAGGGACAAGGCCATGCTATGGTTGCACCAACACAGTCTTCAATTGTGGCAAATAACCCATAGGGTCTCACCAACACTTCATCTCTTTTTGTTGGTA
Organism: Chrysanthemum lavandulifolium; assembly: GCA_022545495.1. Taxonomy (NCBI): domain Eukaryota; kingdom Viridiplantae; phylum Streptophyta; class Magnoliopsida; order Asterales; family Asteraceae; genus Chrysanthemum; species Chrysanthemum lavandulifolium. Next base: position 202,056,161 of record CM040239.1, read on the forward strand.
CTTGAACGTTTACCTCACACCATCCTCGTCCATCTCTGTACCACCAACTATATCATTTGGGTTCAAGCTCCTCACCCATCCTTTTACTACAGATCTCGGTTGAGTTTAGAATGCTTTTAAGGAAAACTTCATCCCGACCTAGATTTGAGTTTTCAACAAACATTTATCAATTTATAGTCAAGACACATGTATTAGGTTAAGCGGATGTATCTGCGGTATGGAGGTGGGGTATACAAGGAGGTCAAAAATTGATAAAACTGTCACGGGCCAAACATGCCAAAACCAACAATCTGATCAAAGTGGTGTGGGCGATGCCAGATGCTTGATGAAGGCTTGAACTTGGGTGGCAATGGTTAGCCAAAAAGCTATGACCTATCTAATAAGCTTAAAGCCACTTTGAACTATCACCTAAGCTAGAGAAAAATCAGTGCGAGGCAAAAATAAGCTAATAAGCGTGGGATTCAAAAGCTTAGATGGGGAATTTCAACATGTAAAAATCTCAAGACTTGAATCTCAACACAAAATTCACAAAAATTCTCCCAAGATCCGAGTTTCACTAACATACCATTTTGACTTTTGATTTTGAACTTAAACTTTGACTTTAATGAAACTTGTTTGATCCGTATGCACTAATTATGATTATTTAAGCTATGATAACACTAATTTAAGATACATGAATAAGATTTAGACCAAGTGGGTGAGATTTGATCCTCACATGTCCCAACGAGGGATTGTGAGAGTGAAGGTAATTTGATTTTGACTTTCTAGTTCAAACATTGGTTTTATAGTTTTACTAGTTCTAATATCACCTAGAGGTCATAGTGTGCGAGATAAACAAGTGAAAAGGAAACTACCACAGTTGAAACAACACAGAACCAAACACCCTTACTAACCGAGTTAACAAATTTAAAAGGCAAATGAGCAATCTAAATCATAATCTTGATACATAAGCTTGTAGCCTAGGTTCATTAGCTATCAAAGATAAAATAAGCTATAACAACTAGAAAGGAACGATTTATAATAGAAACATACCCGTAAGCGTGGAGGTTCATTGGTTACAACAGGAGAATCTTGTGATGTAAGAGGTGGAACAATGGAACTATCCGTCGACCCATTCTTCTCGATAAGCGGGCTCGTAACTTTTCATTTTCACTAGTAAGTTCTCCATTTCTAGACTTCAATTCGTTGTTTCTCTATGACATGCTAAACGACTTGGTATTACACCCCAAACAGTGAGCACGAACACCTAGACCATACATGCCGCATCACCATTTCGATCTTTACCCATAAGCGTAGAAAAATATCATACGGTCCGGGATTATCAATCGAACCCTCGGGCATATTATCACTAAGTTGTTTCATGTCATCTTGCATTTTATATAAAAATGAACAACATATAGTAAAAGCATGTATTACAAAAAAAAGCATATTGTGTTTAACTTATGCTATTAATACACTTTTGCAAACACAAAAGCATATTACTTACAATCGCTTTTGCGGTGTCATCATTTTGGTATTTCCATCTTTGGAGAAGCATGCACTAAAAGATCTAATCGAGTTGGATCTCGTCCCAAATATGTCTCGTATGAATAAAAAGAAAATGAATATTAACGGTGGATATCCACGGGATACATTAACAATCCCACTTTCTCCATACACTTACCTTTAACTCTTCCTTTTGCGAGCATAACTTTTTTACGGTTCTTTGGATCATCTTCTTTTTGCCCGATTCGCCTTGTTTTTTCACTTAAACTCTGCATCGGAAAGTAAAATATCATAATGGGAAATTAAGTAATGTTATTTAAAGTGGAAGAGTATTTCACACCTTAGTGTTTTCGCATTCCAATACTTCACAAGCTTCTTCCATTGTTTATTTTGCACTTTCTTTGGCCTAGATCTTATTTGTTGCTTAACCGACAAAGACGAATCATGGTAGTGTTCCTTAACTCTTGCCCTCCAGTTCTTCACCTTCCGCCCAAATGATTGCAATATCCATTTTCTCCGACTTCCGAATATCAAATTTTGTCTAAAACATGTAATAGCTCACATTAGAAAACAAATACTTTATTCATTAACATACAAATTTAACATTGTGTACCTTTAAGAGTTCAAGCAAAGCTTTTTTTTTCAAGCGTCAACTTTATTCCATGGTTTATAAATCGGACAATACTTTCCACTCCTTGAAAGTGTTCCCATGAAATGAGTCGATGACTACTTTTGTCGTTAATAGGTTGTCCGTGTTCATTAACTAAAATAGAATTCTATCCCTTTTCTTGGGCCCAAACTTTTGCCATACGTGTTGGTCCTCTCTTTCTTTTGCTTACAATCCGAACTACATAAAGTGAACATGCTTTACAATAGATACGTATACATTTAAAATACTAAATAATTCAAATGGAGGCAATATCTTAGCGTTGTATTTTGTCTTGTTTTAATTTAACTTTATTATATATTCTTCTTATATGACACAATATATGATATATGATTTTAAACGATGCAATCAAGTAGACCATGTTAACTTTGTTTCATTTCGAGCTTGTGTAACTACATGGTTTTCTTCATTTTCGAATGCTCACTTGAATCTCTTCTCCGAGTAGATCATCGCCGTCATTTGTTAAATCATTCACATACTCCAAATCATCCTCATTCTCCAAATCATCCTCATTCTCCAAATCATCCATGTCTTTATCTACATCATCTTACAAGTAGCTTGTTGTTCAATATCTTCATTCATAGGTATGTCTTGATATCATCATTTTCAACATCATAAAGGTCTTCATTGTTATCTATATTAAAATAAAAAAAAAAAAAAAAAAAAAAACAAGTAAGCACCGAAAACATTTAATCGAATATACACTTAATAGTAATTTAATATCATATATATAGTATTTGAAATTTATGTATAGTTACCATCGGATCTCAAGTCACGCTCCCGTGGTCATGATCGTTGTCAATTGCAACTAAGTTTCTCTCGATTGCGGTTAATCTCCCTACTGATGTAATTTGGTTGATCATTTCTCTTTTGGACTTGGTGGGACTCTGTGCCCTACTACGTATTGCCCTCCCTGTATCAATCTGTTGTCCCTTTGCGATTGAGATTCGAAGATGTTAGCCATTGGAGACATTCGGAGCACTCATTCGCTTTTTTGCTAAATTTTATATCTAGTCATGGACTGTGGAGCAATGTATTTTCGATTCTGTTTCATGCAAGTAGAATTGTTAGAAAACAAACATAAAGAAAATATAGTAGCCAAATTTATTATTCGTACCTTTTATTTGTTTGTGTAGCCGCTTCTTACGGGTTATCTTCCTCGACATTAAGATGGAAGTCCGAACCGGACATATAATCTGCATAATTCTCACGGTATCCGTTGGTTTCTTTTTCTTTTCTTTTTTTTGTCACTCTCTACTAGACTTGTCAAAGACTTAGCAATATTTTTCACTCCCAAAGCTTGTAATCTCAATTTCTTGAATCCTTGTCCTTACGGACATTTCATAATCATTCGTATTTCGTGGTGATTTGGCGTTGCATCTGTTATTTTCCATAACCGGTGCACAAAACAAATAAAATTATTATGAGATTGCAAAGAACAATAGTCATTTGAGAACAACAAAGCGAAATCAAATCACTATCTGTTACATGTAATAAGAATGAAATACATTATCTACAAACAAAAATAGATAAAATCCTAATATTACATGTCATAAGAATGAAATACATTAGCTAGAAACCGATATCAAATCACTATCACTATCACTACCCAAACTTTGACCCAACTTTAAGGGTATACCAACATTCATTTAAATTAAACAGAGCAACTTAAATACAACTTGTACCACATCACAAATAATAATAACACTTATGATCACAATGAGACTCATCACAAGAAGTCAACCAAACACATACCCGAACCAACCATTTCCCACACTAACAATGTATAACAATAACAATGTATAACAATGATAATACCAATAATAATAACAATAACAATAACAACAATAATAATAATAATAATAATAATAATAATAATAATAATAATAATAATAATAATAATAATAATAATAATAATAATAATAATAATAATAATAATAATAATAATAATAATAATAATAATAATAATAATAATAATAATAATAATAATAATAACAATAATAATAACAACAAGAGGTTTGCATTACTGTTGAGTCGGATCTTCATTCAAAGTGAAAACCCACAATCCTTGTTTTTTGCCCATACAACCCTAAACCAAAATTGAGATTTTAACCGTGCGTGAAAAACGATTTCCATTAATAAAATCGAATCAAATACTTGAATTCGAAAAGATATGCTTGATTTTCGCGCGTAAAAGTTATTTATGAATCAATTTTCCCAAAAATTTTAAGCGGGTTTATGTGAGCGTGTGTAAGTTTTCCCTAATTTTTAGATTATAATTAGATTTATAATTAAGGCAAAATGCATATATATCCTCCCAAAGTGAATAATTGCATATATATCCTTTGTACAAGTTTTTTCTGCACATAGTACAATGGTTTTTATGCATGCTTTGAATATATATGCAATTTTACATTTTCGGGAGGATATATATGCAAAAGCCCTTATAATTAAATTAACTAATAGTAGTATATAGTATATGAAATGTATTATATTATTGTATATATATAATATATAAGTATTTTATTGTATGTGAAACTAAAATGAAGTAGATTTGGCATTCGTTTTTCCGACTTCCGGGTCAAACAACAATATCAATGTGTTGAAGTAATCGGTCTCTGTTGTATCTTCTTGCCCGAAATGGAGCGGCTCCGGATAGTTCATTTGTTTCTACGGCGTTATTTAAAATGTTGCTATTTTCTTACAGACGGGATTTATCCTATGTGGTCTACATTTGTTAAAGCGTATCCGCATCTAGTTGACCGAAAGATAAAGTGAGATGTAGGACGATAAACCACACTAGAGTCATATATGCCATTGGTGCATCAATGAGACGGACATGCATGGAACCCTATGAATAATGAAATGGCTCGGGTTTGAAACTTGGAGTCGATATCATATCATAATCAAAGTGTCATATCAAAGGTTCATATCCAATGTTGCAAATTAAAATCGCGAATCAAGTAGTCGGCGATCGACCACCTTGTAGGTTGTAATCGGTGCAGGCGGGATGAATCGGTGATAGGGTATAATTTGATGTATAAGTAAATTAATTAATACTACCTAGTATACGATTATATGAAAAGTATTGTATTATTGTATATATATAATATATAGGTATAGGTATTTTATTGTATTTGAAACTTAAAAGAACTAGAGTATTACCCGTCGTTGCTCGGGTTATCAACTAAGGGCCCGTTTGGTAGGTGGGTGTTGCTTTGGATTCGGGATTGATTTGGTAAAAGCGTAAAGTTTATGAAATAATAACTTTGAAAAAGCTAATATGAATAACTCTCAACGGATGCGGTCGTTCATTTATATCGTCAAGAATTTTACGTAAGCCGACTTCCCATGACGTCACATTCGGGGATGCTTTGTAGCCTATATTTTACACATATTGAGCGGAGGAATTGTCCTAGGCATTTGCGAGGCCAATATCGCGAGGTGATCATAAAGTGCCGACTATTATGATTGAATGTATTGCTCGCATGAAGTCATAGATAGACACGATAATCCAACACGAGCCCGAAACATAACATATCATATCATATAACGGATAAGATAATGTAGATAACGGATAAGGAATCCATAGATAACATAGTGGCCAAACATATACTTGAGCTCATATGAAGATTCATCATTAAGGTTCATCAAGGTCGACAAGAGGCAATATCACGGTTCATATGACCCAAGTGTAATGTCGGGTTGTTCGGTTAGTTTGGTTTCATTCAATTTGAAAATAATAATCATGAATATTTTAAAATAATATTCAAATTATAACCATTTATAAAGATGGGCGTGATCTTTTGAAATTCACGGGTTGAAAAGGTTAAGCGGGTTTTGGTTGACACGATCAACCCTTTTTGATACAAAAGTTGCCACATTAAGAAAAAAAGCTTAAGCGGGTTAGATGGGTCGACCCAAACCCGACCCAATTAATTTATTCACAACCCGAACCTACCACGATTAATAAGCGGTTAGATGGGTCGACACAAATTAATTTTATTCACAACCCGAACCTACCACGATTAATAAGCGGTTAGATGGGTCGACCCAAACCCGACCGAAATATATTTATACTCAACACCGAGTTACTAGTTCCTCTCTTGTTACAACCGCTTCAAGCCGAAACCGAATTGGTTACACTTTGAGTCATCCCAATTAAAATAATAAGCATCAATATTATGGGAACGCGTAAGTTTTTCTCGACCTTTGATTTTCTGCGGTCTCTTGATTGTGATGATTACTTGTTTTAATTATTTCATTTCTCATTAATACTCTTAATTTTTTTAGTTCATGCATCTACCCTTTATATATATGTTGGTTTTATTTTTATTTTTTCATTTCATCCATATACTTTTTTCAGTTCATAACTTTTTCACTATATACAACCCTAATTGAAAATGTCTGCCACGCAATACTTGAAGGAACTGAAAGATCTTTGTGGGTCTGAAAAGCTTCATGATTGTTTTATTTTCTCAATATTAATGAGATACCTACGAATGAGGTCAACATGAGAAATGTTGCGGCCGTCGAGACGACATGAGAATGCAAGTGGATAAGAGAAGCAGAGCGAATAATGGAGGTGTTTTATTTGAATCTTGATGAAGAAATGGCGGTGAGGATGTTTATGATTCAATGCATGAAGTCCACTCATTGAGAGGCGCTTGGTTGAATCTCTTGCAAGTGTTGTCGGCGATTTTCAGAGGTTGATAACATTGAAGAAGGAGACCATTGAGATTACGGAGAAGTATGAAAAGAATGAAGGTAGTTGTTGGGTCTTTTGTGGTTTTTTGTGTCGATGGTCTCATGTTGTTGGGTTATGTACTTATTTTGATGAAAACTTGTTATGTATTTATGTTGAAGGGGATGGTTTGTGAACAATAGTTTCTGAACAATGGTTTATGATAACTTATTATGGTTAATATTTTAATGGTATGTGCATATTTATGTTTAATGGCCGTTTGTTTTGTTATGTGTTTTGATGATAATCCGTATGTGCTTATGTTGCTTATGTTGATAATCTGTGATTGTTAGTTGTTATTGTTAAGTGTTGGTTGCTTTTGTTTATATGTGTTTAATTTAGCCTAGTACAAGCTTATGTATCGATTATTATGATTTAGATTGATCATTTCGCCTTTTAAATTTGTTAACTCGAGCCCTAGCTTATTAAGGGGTGTTTGGTTATATCGTGTTGTTTCATCGTGTGGTAGTTGCCTTTTCACTTGTTTAGGGCTCAAAACACACTATGACCTCTAGGTGATATTAGAACTAGTAAAACTATAAAACCAATGTTTGAACTAGAAAGTCAAAATCAAATTAGCTGTGGTAGTTGCCTTTTCACTCTCACATGACCTCTAGGTGTTGGGACATGTGAGGATCAAATCTCACATGTGAGGATCCACTTGGTCTAAATCTTGTTCATGTATCTTAAATTAGTGTTATCATAGCTTAAATAATCATAATTAGTGCATACGGATCAAACAAGTTTCATTAAAGTCAAAGTTTAAGTTCAAAATCAAAAGTCAAAATGGTATGTTAGTCGAAACTCGGATCTTGGGAGAATTTTGTGAATTTTGTGTTGAGATTCAAGTCTTGAGATTTTACATGTTGAAATTCCCATCTAAGCTTTTGAATCCCACAGTTAGCTTATTTTATGATTTTTCTCCGGCTTAGGTGATAGTTCAAAGTGGCTGCGGGGCTAACCATTGCCACGCACCAGGCATCACTCAAACCCCAACATTCCATGTGCCTTAGCTTCTTCATTAGTGGGCCACACGGTGAGCTTATTGGTTTTGAAATCCAATAAGCTCATCTATAAAGTTCGAGGGCTTATTTTAAACTTTTGAGCTTATTAGATAGGTCTGCAGATAGCTTTTGTTTGTCAATTCCACCCATACCTTGAGTGATCGGTGTTGACCACCAAGTTCAAGACCTCATCAAGTGCTTATTGGGACCCAAACCTTTAGTTGTTAAGAATCGAGCTTGATTGGGATTCTAGATCTTATCTTGTTGCTTTAATTTGGTAACTTTTAGCTAATCATCTCCCATTAGGGTGTTTGGCTCAAATGGGTCAAGCAGGTCAATATGGCTTATCCTTTGTTTGGCTCAAATGCCCATATTAAGAGCTTAATTTACCTTATCTTGTTGCTTTAATTTGGTGCGCTAATCACCCCATTAGGGTGAGATGCCTGCACTCGGTCATTTTGTTTTTAATCAAGCTGTTTTTGACTCCAAATGTCTTCTTTTTATTGCATCCCAGTAACATTGTTAGCAAGACCTAACACTTGTATCCTTTTACCAGGAACTTGTTCAACTTGTTCAACATTTTGCCTTTTGACTTTTGGCTTCCGACTTTGTTAATCCTTTGAATTTCCAATTAGGTGGAAAGTAATCACCCAAGATGATTTTGAGCTTAACTCATCTTCACGACTTGACATAGGTGATGATTTTGAGCTTCAAATGGTTATCATACGCAACAAAATAATACTCATTTAGATCTTGAAATGCTAGGAACAAGGCATTCTAGTCTATATTCTAATACAAGCTAATACTATCGAAACAATTGCAAAGTAGTAGCAGTATGACTATCATAACATGCTATTAACTACTCATTCTCTGCAACTTCAATTCCCATTTAGCTTCAACTTCTTTGATAACAACGTAAATGCATCCATTACTATCTCAAAGAAACATCAACAACTCGTAAATGCATCCACACATATATCCCATAACAAGCATTTCATTAAACAAAGGTCATTACATCAAACCTACATAACAAGCATTTCATTACACAATTTTGACAACATAACAAAGAATAACAAAACACAAAACAACAACAATTTTCTTAAAAAACCACACTAGACTTGCTTTTCAACTCCAATTGCGCAGAAACATTTCCTTCTCCATAGTTTATTTTGAAACTCAATCTCCTTTCCAAATCTCTTATTTTCCATACTTGTCTTCTTTCAAGCGTTTTCCTTTTGAATCAAATTAAAACCTCTTGTTTGTAATAGTCATTAGGCAACTCGGGATCTAGCCAAGTAAAATGTCTTACATTTTGAACCCTATATGGTACAAACAACAAACATCACTAATATATTATAACACTCAACGCATCCAAGAAAACTTACATTATAATACTCAACGCATCCAAGGAAACGCCTTAAAGGGAAATCAATTGTCATGAAGTACGCCTAATTACTTTTGCAATTTTGACTTTTAATTTCTAATTTTAGATATAAATTAGTTTATCTAGCTTTGAAGTAATAATTAGGCAATTAATTAAGAAATAGCTTAAAAATAAATTGTAAAAGTATTTCTAATTTTAAGATCCAAATCCACATCATTCCACCATCCAAAATTGCCAGCAGGAATCACCACCATCATCAAGACCGGGTAATACCTCATAAATGAAACCCTAATCGTTTTGCTAAATTTTTATGAAACAACATATGTGGTTAATTGAATTAGGCTCCCTTTCTTTTGTTGAAATTATATGTGGTTTTACGTGGTTAATTGAATTAGGTTTAAGATGGATACGAGTTGGATGTCTTTACCTAGATTTACCATTGAATACAAAAAGGTCTTGTGACTTTCTTGATCATATATTCTATAATGAGGGTAAAATGGATGATTTCATGTCCATGTATTGATTGGTGTCGATATGGGTAGATCGGACGGAGGCTACAACACATCTGTTATGTGTCGGGTTTATGAAAGGTTATACAATTCCACCTTCGGTGCCAAATCAAGTGATGCTCCAATGTTGGATCTTTGAAGATGACATGCAAGGGTTGGTGAATGATGCCTTCCATCGGTTTAGTGATGACACACTAACCGATGACATGGGTACATAAAGCGAAAGTATGAGTATGCCAAACCTAAAGGCGAAAAAATTTTATAAAGTGTTGGGAGGCAAAGAAACCACTATATCACAGGTGTAAGTTATCAGTTCTTTCTTTTATCATTAGACTATTTCATGGTAAGTGTGTTGGGAAATGTAGTGATAATGGTTTGACAAGATGCTAGATACAATGAGGAAGCCTTCCCGATGCTTCTATACCAAAGTCATTGTATGAACTAAGGAAGATAATTCGAGAGTTAGGACTTAGTTATGATAAAATTGATGCATGTCCTAATGATTGTATGTTGTCTTGGAAAGAAAACATTAATAAAGCAGAATGTGATATATGCCATACGTCAAGGTATAAAGCAAGTGAAGATGATTGTGCGGATGAGTCAACCACGGTGATACGTAAGAAGATTGGAGCAAAGGTGTTGCGTCATTTTCCGCTCTTACCACGATTTCAAATGTTATTTATGTCATCTAAAGCAGCCGCCTCCATGAGATGGCATGAAGAGAGTCGACGAAAGATGGTTACTTGAGACATCCTGCAGATTCCCGGCATGGAAAGCATTTGATTTTAAGTATGATAAGTTTGCCAAAGAATCTCGTAATGTCGGGCTTGGTTTAGCGAGTGATGGGTTTAACCTTTTGGAACAATGAGTGTTTCTCATAGTACATGGCATGTTGTTTTGACGCCATATAATCTACCTCCTTGGATGTGCATGAAGAAACCTTATTTCTTTCTAACGTTACTTATACAGCCCATCCGCTCACAGGAATAATATAGATGTCTATATGGAACCGTTAGTTCTTGAGCTAAAGGAGTTGTGGGATCGTAAAGGAGTAGACACTTATGATGCATCAACAAAAAGTAACTTTCGGATGCGTGCTTGTTTGTTATGGACGATCAATGACTTTCCCGCTTATGCAAATTTATCCGGATGGAGCACCAAAGGTAAAGTTGCATGTCCTAGCGCCATAAACATACAAAATCAACACGCTTGAGTCATGGCAAAAACAATGTTTTATGGGACATCGTCGATATTTGCCTCCGATCATGCTTTTAGAAGAGATACAAACTCTTTTGATGGCACGGAAGAATGAGACGAGCAACCCGTGGCTTAAGAGGACAAGAAGTACTTGATGAGTTAGATGGTTTTGAAGTTAAATTTGGAAAACTTGTGAAGAGCAACCCAAATTTACCTTTTAATTGGAAGAAGAAAAGTATTTTTTGAGTTACCGTCTTGGAAAGATAATTTGCTACGCCATAATCTAGATGTAATGCATATTGAGAAGAATGTTTGTGATAAGGTGTCTTTGGAGCTAATGAATCTAGATGGGAAGACCAAGGATCATATAAAAGCACGCCTAGATTTACAAGAAATGGGCATTAGACACGAACTTCATCCTATAGTTCAAGATAACAACAAAGTTTATTTGCCACCGCTTGTTTCTCAATGGATAAAAAAGAAAGATATTTTTGTCGTGTGCTTAAGAAGGTGAAAGTTCGAGATGGTTATCGACTAATATATCAAGATGCGTGAGTTAAAACCTCAAAACTATTTGGACTTAAAAGTCATGATTGCCATATTTTGATGCAGCGATTGCTTCCCATTGCCTTGCGAAATGTGTTGCCTAAACACGTGCGCTATCTTGTGATGAAGCTATGTCGTTACTATAAAAAATTATGCATAAAGGTTCTTAATCCAAATGATTTGGTTCAAATGGAAACCGAGATTGGAAAAATACTTTGTGATTTAGAAAGGATTTTCCGCCATCATTCTTTGATGTCATGGTTCATCTTCGGTTCATCTTGCTTCGAGGCTAGATTAGGAGGGACGGTTCATTACCGTTGGATATATCCAATCGAGAGGTGCACATTACTATTATAGTAAATACCTTTATTAACAAATATTATTGAATCTAAAATTATTGGTTTTGATATCTCGGTGTTTAGCTACATTAAAATCTTACGTCGAAGCAGGAATAACCGGAGGGTTCCATTGCGAAGGATATCTAGGCGAAGAGTGTGTGTCGTTTTGTTCATTGTACTTATCGATGATGTTGAGACCGTACATAATAAGACAAGTCGAAATAATGATGGCGATGGTTATGATGATGTTTTACCTATCTTTTCTATGGCGGGTCGATCGATTAGTGCTACAAAGGTAGAAATGATGGAACTTGACATTTGGCTAAAGCACATTCATATGTGTTGTTCAATTGTAGTGAAGTTGATGAATTTGAGCGTAAGTAATTATATTAGTTGTGAGTTTCATAAATTATATTATCGATTAATAGTTGTCATTGTTATCATCATTATCATCTGTTAACACTGCGGTGAACATCGCCGTTGGTTCATCATCAAAATCGGAGAAAGCGTAAGCGTGACATTCAACGTTTACATAGTGAGACTTTTGAGTCGTGGCTTCAAGATCATGTAAGGCATATACAGGTTTATTACTTTTGAAAATAATTATAATGACATAGCATTTTCGACCTACTAATAACAAAACAATTAACACATCTTGCCTTATTTCGGGTTGAGGAGCTACATGCTAGGGGATCACGAGAATCACGAGAAAGTCTAAGGTGCTTGGCAAGTGGTCCATCCGAGTATGTGAAAAATATAAGGATTTATCATAAATGGTTTCGATTTCACACAAAGATGTAGAACATAATAGGAAAACATGAGAATAGTGGGGTTAATCTTGAGGCTATGACAAGCAGTTACTCGAGTGCTACATATAACAATCCTATCGCGGAGATGTAACTTACTACGGGTTTTGAATGATATAATTGACTTGGAGTATGGTATTGACAAGAAAGTAGTTTTGTTCGATTGTGATTGGATTTGAATGGTTCAAGGAAAAAGAAGATGACAACGGGTTTACTCTATTGAATTTTGAAGGATTGAAGGCTCATAACGAGCCTTTTATACTAGCTTCTCAAGCACATCAAGTATTTTACGTTGCGAGATAGTGTTGACAAAGGATGGAAAGTTGTGATCAAGGCAGGCGCCCGGACATGTTTATGACATGGATGAACAAACAAGTCTTGATGACGTGGAAACACATTTGCGGGGTGACTCATTTATGTGTCCTCAACATGAAGAAACAATGGATATTGAATTGGTTAGAGGTGGTTTCGATGGAACCGTTGTGGACAACAATGACTTAGTTATTGCCGATGAAGAAGATCCAGTTGAAGAAGCTTAATGATTTCAATTAGCTAAATAATAATAGTCCCTGTTTTTATGTAAAATTAGTTGTTAAGAATCATTGACAATCCTCATTCTTGTTTGTATAACTCTTTCTTATACATTTCTTATTTAAATTTAGGTAATTTTAACTTTTAGACTTCTTGTTATTTATATTTTCACTTTGAGATCTCAAAACAACCACCTTAAGGGTGTTTGGCTCAAATAGGTCAAACGGGTCAATATGGCTTATCCTTTGTTTGGCTCAAATGCCCATATTAAGAGCTTAATTTACGCTTATTCTTTGTTGTTTCTCTTATGTTTTTGTTTCCTTTAGTAGCTTGTACTCTCGACTAGAAATTCGAGCTTAATTGGGATTCTAGATCTTATCTTGTTGCTTTAATTTGGTCGCTAATCACCCATTAGGATGAGATGCCTGCACTCGGTCATTTTTGTTTTTAATCAAGCCTAGTTTATTTTGTGAGTGCAATTAGCTTAGTATAGTCTGCAATAATGCACCAAATTAACCATTATCATTGATAGATAAGGACAATACAAAGACAGATAACCCATACATAACTTCCAAAAGATTGAGACATATAACAATACAAAGGCAGATAACAAGTGTCCTATTATGGTGTATCAAGTTTTGATACCCAAGTATCAAGTGTCATACTAACTAATGTTTAAATAAAACTTTTGTAAATAAGCGTTCTAAAAAGCGATGTTTTATGACTCAAATAAAGGAGTGTTATATTATGGCGTAGGATAATAAAACCACAACAAATAAGCGTACTATAAAGGTTAATGTTAAAAGACATAGTTGTCAAGGGTCCTGTTAATTTTGTTCAAATAAAACTTTTGCAATTAAGCGTTCTATAAAAGCGAATAAGCGTTATAAAAGCGGATGTTTTACGACTCTAAAAGATGTGCCATATTGTGGTGTATCATAAAAAACCATTATGAATAAGCGTTATATAAAGGTTAACGTTATAAGGCGCTATTGTCAAGGGTCCTATTCACTTTTCTTATAAAAAAGCGTTTGCGAATAAGTGTTCCATAAAACCGATGTTTTATGATTCAAATATCAAGTGTCTTATGATGGTGTATCAATCTATGGGACCCAGTGTCATTGTCATATTAAGTTATGTTTTAATAATACGTTTGCGAATAAGCGTTTTAAATAATTAATGTTTTATGACTTATATATCAAGTGTCCTATTATGGTGTATTGTAATAAAACCATAATTAATATGCATCCTTTAAGGGTCCTATTAAGTTTTGTTATAATAAAACTTTTGCAAATAATCGTTTAAAAAATGATGTTATAAAACCATTGTACATAAGCGTCCTATAAAGGTTAACGTTATAATACCCACGTGTCAAAGGTCCTATTAAATTTTGCTATAGTAAAACTTTTTATGAATAAGCGTTTTAACTAAGCGATGTCTTATGACTCAAAACTCAAGTGTCCTATTATGGTTTATTATAATACAACCATATTGAATAAACGTCTTATAAAGGTAATTTATTAGGATCCATATTTTAAGTGTCATATTAAGTTATATGATAATAGGACCCCAAATCATCGACCATCCTATTATATACCTTTTAGGACATCGCCTAAGTAGCAAATATTTAAAAAGGACCCTAAACACTCATATGTCCTATTAAGCAGCTTTTTAGGACTCCATTATCATACCGTCCCACACAAAGGGTCCTAAAAGCCACTTTTGTTGTAGTGGATGTAATTTCCTTGGTAGAGTTAAGGGATTGCCCATCTATGTAGGTAGTTTCACGTATCCTACGGATTTCATAATTGTGGATGATATTAGTATGGCCATAGATCCTAGCTTGTCCCGTTATTCTAGGAAAGCCTTTCATAGAGAACACCGGGATGACTTATGATCCGTCGTTAGGAATAGTGAGATTCAAGGATGAGACCGATGACATAGCTTACCAAATGCCATTTAAGATTGAGAAATTTTCCTCATTATCCAATGATGAAAAAGAACTTAAGCTATCGGTCTACTATAGGAATGAGGAGGATAAGGAGAAGGGAGTAGATTATGTGATGGATAAGATTTTCGGTTTCTATAAGGATTACTTGAAACTAGGACCGAATATAGAACCGATTGGGGAAAAGATGACTTCTTGGAAAGGTGCATAATAGGGCACTACTATAACATGGAAAACCCCAATAGAGACTATCATGAGGAAGATGTAGATATTGGTTTTCATAAACACATCACATAACACAATATAGTTCGAATAATTTAAGGTTCTAGAGAGAGAAAGTTGAAGATGAGAGCCTTTCTAGAGAGAGAAAGTAAACAAAAGAAAGAAGGGTTAGATTAAGTGAAAGGTCCAACCCTCTACCTTGGGAGGTAGAGGGTATTTATAGTTACATACTAAACGTCCTCCTTGGTTGTGGATCGTGCATCTGATGGGTAAAGACCCGTCCTTCCTCCACGGTGTTGCACTAAACTAAGTAACTAACTAAATAACTAGTAAATAACGTAATGTCTACGAGCTAACATATGGTAGACTAGAGTTGGGGTGACGAATCTTCAACATGGATTTTCTAAATCCTAACAATCTCCCCACAAGGAGGTCACCCATGAAATACATTTTGCATCCTAGCATTCTATCTTTATCTTCATGTTCGATCTCGTAGACTTCAATTCTTCAATCCTGCAATCTTTGTACTTTAGTAGTGATTCTTCAAAGTCCGATGATTTTGTACTTTCGGTGAAGGCCTTTGAACCGATCCATCTTTGATGATCTTGAGCTTTCATTGAGATCATCACCACAAGAAATCTCTGGATCACCCTTTATTGTGTTGCCATCATGTGATGTTGTGAATTTTGGTGACATGCTCACACTTTATGGATTATGACATCATTTCATCGAGTAGCGGAAGCTTTACTAGTTCATGATATTTGCGGTGTAGCGAAGCATAGTATAAAATATCGAGCGAGTTATGTAGATAAGCACTTGTCATGATTTCTTTAATTAAGTGTGGATCTTTGTGAGCATGCGGCTATGAATTGACTTCTCAATATCGATCACCGCAATTGTCTACATGTACCGCAAACAACGATTAGCAATAAAACACACGAAAGTGTCTTTGATCACTTTCGTCGAATTGAGTACATGGCCCACGGTTCCCGATTGATCGGTACAAATCTGCTGTGATCGGTATAATTCGAAGAATCTCCTTGACACGGTTTCGCATTTTGCTCTAGCCGTTCTCAAACCGGGCGTCTCAAAGAAGACAAAACGGAGTGAGTGAACCAATAATTGAGATTCGCGATTGATGAAAATTGATTTGAAAAACAATCGCGTATTGCTCAAGAAAGACTTTGCAATCGACGAAGGTTTTATGAGAAAGATCAATTTTCAATCGAAAATACCTTTGTATTTGAAAGAGAATACACATTCGATGTGCTAGAGAAAAGAAGAGATTCGCACATCGAACGGTTTTTCCAAAAGTATTTTTTAAGCGGATATACTTTTGTGTTTGAAAACATGAATACACATTCGATGTGCTAGAGAAAGAAGATTTTCACATCGAGCGGTTTTCCAAAGTATTCGTAATTCATTTCCTAGACCAAGGTTGATTCAAAATGAATCACCCCATCGTTTCAATCCGGTTGTCACAAGCTTGATCTATTGGATAGATCTCACATGTCACCCACCAAGAGCTTGTTTGATGTTGGCTCTAGAAGGATTTCCATCTTCATTGTGAATATTTTTACATATCACTCAGATGTTCTGGCAATACCACAAGGATAATGCGTAGGACTCTTAATATATTCTTACTTTCCACATTGTGTGAAACAACAAGTCTTCATTAAATTTGTGTCTTAATGAGATTTTGTGAATGATCTCTTGGCTCTAGAATCAATTGTGCACATTTGGTTCCTAAGCCGGAGACTAGGGAGAGGGTCTCCTTCTTCAATATCAACAATCTCTAAAAGAAAGTTGATATATTATGTATATTCCCGTGAGAATGAAACAAGCCCTTTTAAGAGGAACTTGAGTAGCTTGGGAAGTTAGGTGCGGTCGTCCTTTGGGTCCATGACGTCTTGTCTTCAATACCATTGTTACCTTAGTAACCACCAAGTAGCATATGTATTGAACCCGGTTTACGCCCTATGGTTGAATTATTGGAGGGCTATTTATTTTCACTCTTTCACATTCATTTCTTTTCATTCTTCAACCCTTCAAGGCTTACCGAGACTTCATTACTAGAACCTTGTTGGGTTTATTCCGTTATAGCTCTTTCTCATCCGCACTCTTCCCATATTCTCATTTTCTCCTTTTTCATCATACCTAAGGACTTCTACACTATCTAGTGGATTGTCCTCGGTAGATCCCTCCGCTCTGGCGGGATCGTGGGAACGAATACCTAACCTAACCATCCTTATATCACCATGCATAAATTAAATTGGTCGGTCTTTTGGTATTGTTCTTTCCTTCTTGAAACCAATTGAAAATCATTTGGAAAATCAATCAAGGTACTTGTGATATAATATCAAAGCATTTTGTACCTTAATTGTTTTGATCATTTAGAAATGCTCCCTCAACATGTGCATATGATTATGAAATTGTTTAGCACACGAGGCAAGAGTTCTTTTGAAATAATTTCTTTGATCACAATTTCCTTAGAAAAAGCCTTTTGATTTTCTTGGTAAATTCTCCCCTCAAAATGTCGTTGGTTATTTGAAATCATTTAGCACATAGAGGAAAAAGTTCTTAAGTACTTTCACGATCATATTGCCATGAGAAAACCATTAGAAAATCAATCAAGGTACATTATGTTGAAACATAGAAATCTTTGTACCTTGAAAGTTTATTTTCTTTTTGAAGTGCTCCCCCTCAATATGTGCTTCGAGATTCGAAAGCGTTTAGCACATATGGGAGAGTAGTATGCATATTTGAATCAAAATGATCACCTTTTATCAAATTTTATTATTAAATCACAAATTCTCCCCCGATCAAAAATATCAAACCCTTTGAGATTTTGGATCCCAAGTGATTTAATAAGGTTTAGAAAATATGGGAGAAAATGTGCCTGATTTAAAAGCTCTTCTGGTTTATGGTTAAATGCTCCTCCACAATCATGTGCATTATGTATTTCAAAATCGTTTGGCACATGAAGGAAGGAGTGCTTTAGAAACAATCACCCTTTAAAACTGATTAGAGATTTAAATCACGATATCTCCCCCAATCAAAAATTTCAAACCAATTGAGATTTTCGATCCCGATTGATATAAATCATTCGGAAAAATTTGGGGAAAGACGTGGCTTGATTTAATTTTGAAAAATGACTTGATACGGATCAATTTATAGACATTAAAGATTGTTAGTGTCATATATGATAGTTTTTAAGAGATCTTTAAGTAAAATAAAACAATTTCACAATCAAACAAGAACATAAAATTTTTTATTTAAAAAGATCTTTGAGTTTTAAAAAAAATCATACCATGACATAACATTAAATCTTTAGATTACCACTTATTATTGTACAAAATGGAACTTTTATGAAGAAATATCATTTGAAAATATTTTATTTTAAATCACTCTCCCCCTCAATCGATGACCGTAGTCGATGATTGAGTGACTTAAGTTTTGATAAAATGAAGTCCGGTGATTTTCAAAATTAAGTCCAATTTATTTTCAAAACCAATATTTTTCCATTTTTCATAACAATAGTATTTAAAAATTGTTTAAAAAAAAATGATATCATCACTATTATCCTGCAGAAAGATACGTTAGGTGGTTGAGCTGCTTTTGTTGTTGTTGCTGAAGGTTGGAAGAAAACCGTCTGCTGAATAGTTACCCTTTCCATTCGGCATCCAATCATCTTCTTTTGTGGGGTCCGGATCGGGAACATTCTTTTAAACCATGTTATCTGCATACGTTAGTAAGCACAGACAGACATATATGGTGGTTGACAACACCCAAACAGCAATCGACTAATAAAAGTCAATCCAACATGTCAATCAGATTATATAAAGCATGGGAATAATGTGTTTATCAAATTCTAATCATTTAATCCTAACAATCATATCCTAGGCACCTAGTCCTTCAACGTAGGTTAACATGTTTTACATTTAAGTATATAGGATAATTAGATAAGCTCGTTAGATGATATAGATTTGAAAACATTCTCCCCTCAATCAATGACTTATTTTACGAAAAGTTTAAAAGCTTGAAGTCATTGATTGAGTTTTCAATTTTACGAAAACTCAAACGGCGATTGATTTACAAGCAACTCATTTACCACCATTTTGAAAACAACAAATATTTTTGAAGAATTTTTAGAAGGAAAACATTTGTGTAGGAGCAAGATCCTTGACATACTTTCCTCAATTTGTTTTTAGGATAAGTGCACGAATTTTGTGAAAATCGTTTAAGCGTAGCACTTTCCTTCTTTGAAAACAGGTTGCTATCTCGAAATAATAGCAAGCCATGGTTTAAGCATGAGTTACTGAGATGAAATAACTGCAAGCCATGTTTGAGACATGTTTTGAAAATTTTTTACACCTCCCTGCTCGAACTTCATCTAAAGTCCGTGCCATTATTGAATGACATTTCTAAGACCTTAGATGTTTATCGATACCACAAGACATGTCCGAGAAAAACAATATTTTTGGAATTTTCGATTTTTCAAAATTTTATAGTTTTTTTTTTTTTTTTTTTTTTTTTTTTTTTATGGATTTTAAAATTTTATAGTTTTATATTTTCTTTTGTTTGTTTTATAATTTTGTATTTTGCTTTTTGATAAAATATATACAAGGAAGATAATTTAGTTTAAGAGGATGATGAAATGAGTAGAGATAAGGATATCATTCAACACGTAGTAGAAGAAAGAAATCAACATCTCTTAAACTTTCACCACAAAGCATTCGAGGCTTCTAAGAAAATCGTGCGAACATGAGCCTTCCGAAAGTGAAACCTTGGTAGCTTCCCCCTAAACCAACAATCTTTGAATGAAGACCATTTCCCCAAGAAGTAGAAGTGAATCAAACAGTCTCATTGTATGAAGCTCAAGAACCCGAAGAAGACGATAGCACCGGAGTAACAAGTTAAAACACTGATCATCTGCGGTCATCAAACCCGGAATATATGATTAGGCCCTGATCATGTGAACGTGTTGTGCATCTCCGATGTACACATTGCTCTGCGGTTTTGAGCAGTTTGCCAATTCGAGGCAACAATATATCAACATCTTCGTTTCACCAAATGCATTCCAGTTATCTAACATATAACCAATTAGCCCATAATGTACACATGTACCCAAAAAGAGTAGAGACGATGACATCTATGTAACATGTTGAGTCACTATTCATTTCTGTGGATGTCAACTCCGGAATAACTAAATTAGCTCGATTAAGTGAACATGTTTGCATCCTTGATGTACACATATCTCCCACGATGGTTGCGATCTCATCGGAATCATCATTGCATTAATGTACATGAAGCAATAACCTAAGCACTACCGTAAATCATATAGAAGATGTCGATAAGCAATATCATCTCACGCCCACATATTCTTCTCATATTTCTTCCCTCTGAAAGTCGAGTTAACACATACCAAAAGTATCGAGACCTATTCCCCAAATGGTTGGAATAATGCATCCTTCCCCCAAATAGTTGGAATAATATATCCTTACCCCAAATAGTTGGAATAATACATCCTTCCCCAAATAGTTGGAATAACACACCAAAGGCTACGAGTTAAACATCGAGTTTCTCTGCGGTTATGACATTTGTCTTTCCCGGATTATTTCAATAGAGAAGAAGTATTAAGTTCATCACGTGTACTCGTTGTGTGTTTAGATGTATATCTCCTTCCCCCTTCTTTGGTTTTGATACCTCGGAATCGACAACACATTATCATGCCTAATACTCTTGAAATAGAGAAGAAGCTCAACCGAATCTGTGAGAATCAACTTCACGTAAACTCTCTCGACTATCTTTATCAACCCATATGAAGACAATTTGAATTAACCACTTAAAGAAGAAAACCCGATATACCAAACTTGAAACTGAAGTCGAATTTTCCACATTTGTATCTTAAGCTTGCACTTGATGATGGAAGAATGGTTTCGAGAATCTATGCTTCAAGCAAATCTCTAAGTACTCACTACTCAAACAAAGTATGAGACATTAACACCTCTTGAGATTATCCACACCGTCATCAACGTGTGACACTGAGTAACACAACGTAACTCCTAATAGTGATAGTTAACCAGGTCTTCAACCATCCACCCCGACTGCTGGTAACTAGATAAACCAAGTCTTCAACTCAAATTCTTAAGCCCGAGCAAATTATCAAATAAGAACATGCCTTTGTGAAAGTCAACTTCAATCTCAAATAAGTGATAAATGATTAACTCAAGTAATCAACTTGTGTCAAATGGCCAACACGTGAATAGACATACAATCGGATGTACATCGATCCATTGAATGAGGCTGGATCAAATGATTCCTCAACATCAATGCCATCTTCCTAAAGATATACATATAGAGACCGATCCGAAGATTCACCAATAATGTCTTCAAGCGGATGAGGTAGTCATTTTCCTTAATGTTCATGTGGTTGATTTCTGAGTGCACAATAATCCGTGAAGATTTGGCAAAGGGATACCAAAGAGCGGATCATAATTCATGAACAATAATCCGTGAATATTTGGCAAAGGAATACCAAAGGGCGATCATTATTCATGAGTGAAATCTATAATGATAGTCATTAACAACGCCTTGAGGAATAATCGAGATTAGGCTTCTTGGTAGTCCGAGTTGTACTTTTAGATGGTGCATCTTGATCAATGGAAATTGAAGAAGGTGAACCGGTTGAATCCCAATGAATCGATTATCCTTAGTAAGTGAAACATTAGGCGATGACCATTATACAAATACCCATCAACATGTAGATCCACTTCCCCTTCAAAAGTTGCATATGATGTTGCCAATGCCATTTTGATTTGAGAAAGTGAGTAAGAATACAATCACCGGTAAGTAGATCCATTTGATAAGCTCACACTTTATGCACATCTTCCCTCAAAATTGCATCCGAGTTGCCATTTTTGATTTAAACAAGTGAATAAGAATATACTCCAATGAACGAGATCCACTTGATGACTGAATGAGCATGGGTGGGAAACACATGAAGCTCGTTGATGGAGAATGTAGATGAGGATGGTCATTCTTGAGAGAATTTCTATTAAACTGAAGATAAAACGCACTGAATTGTACGCTTTTCTTTTCTTTGAGGAACGGGGCCTGAACTGTTATCTACAGACGCCATAGTGTTGAAGAACGAGGCTGAATTGATGTGAGCAGACGTCATAGCGTATTAAATATCAAGGTTGATTTATTTGAACCCGTGAGTTATGAGATATCAATCCATTTGTTATCCATACTTTAAGTCACCCATGTAGTGAAGGATCAAGTATATCAGAATCGAGTAAGGACCACCGCACTAACATTACAAGCTTGATTATATATATATTGGTTAGTGACATTAGTATCCAAACCCTTTGGGGTTTCACGGTCAACCTTGATTTTGCCATCGGTAAACAACTTTCCGGTAGGTATCCACCTGCGTCCAACATCTTTAAACATTATACCAGACGGTATCCACTTATGGCAAGGTCTAGGATTGTTGATATTCTTATGCACAGTGGAAGACTTATCGTTATTTCTAGACTCCAAAGATTCAGCAGTTGGGATCCATCTAGGTGAAGTTTTAGATTTGTTTTGTTTCATAACATGTTGAACCTTAGCCATGTTAGTAGCCTTAGTGGATTGTACCTTAGTATGTGAATTAGGAAAATGTTTCTTATTCGGAAAAGACTCAGAATTTCTAGTTTCATTTTATACATGCTTAACATTCTTCTTCATATAACTACTTTAGATGCAAGCCAACCCCTAGTCTTTTGAGTGTTCCTAGGTAATGGCTTACTACCACTAGCAAAGGTTTTGAAATCTCGCAATGCATCACCCTAGGTCTTGCACCTAATATTCCGTCTTTTCAATTTGTGCTTTTTCCTAGCTTCTTCTAGATAATAGTTCTTCCACAAGTCATTCATATCATATGAATTTTGGGTTTTAATGCTTGGTTTTGACACCTTTCGAACTATTCCTACAAGTGTTGGGAGTAGAAGTAGCTACTTGTTGAGGGTTAACAGAGCTAGAAGCATTATTCTTAGGTAACTTAGGTGAAGTGGTGGTTTTGACAAAACTTGTATCGCATCAACTTAGGAGGCAAGCCTTGTCTTCAAAGATTTTGTTCTTTCGATTTAAATGCGAGGTCGCCTAACAATGGACCGGTCTCTAGTGGGATGAGAAACTGGCTTCCCCAAGGTTGATGGTTTTGTAAACTTAGTATCCACACTTTTCCCTACAGTTTTCCTAAGCTCATTTTTTAAGGAAACAATAGCGAAACTCTTTTCCTGAAGTTGAGCTTTGAGTTCATCAATTTTTTCTATCAAAGAATTTGTTTGTTCCATTGACTTAGTTCTAGCTTCTTTGACATAGTCACTTAGTTCTATGTGATGCTTTCAAAGACTCATTTTCCTTTAGTAATTTGGCCACACAAACTGCTATTTCATCATTTCTCATTTGAATATCATAAATAGCATTAACATCGTAATTATTTGTAACCAAATTACTTTTCACATGCATACCGTAAATATGTTTCTTCAAATTATTGATAGTCGAGTTTTTGGCTTGGTGAGCTTTTAAATCGTTTATTTCAAAAATTCACGAAATTTAGGATTTTACATGGTTTCTTAGTTTGAAAACTTTCCTCCTTTCTTTGTATTTCAATTTCAAGAGAAATGCAATGTTTTTCAAGTTTTGAGAATTTGTTTGAAAGTTCATCAAAAGCTTTTTATCAACCATATCATTTGTTTTGAATTTATTTGTCTCAAACCTCAACCAAGGAACATTTATCGTAATCATGTTCAGTATTAAGATCAAGATGTTTAGGTACATTAGCGGATGCACTATGTTGAACAATTAAGGGTACCTCATCACATGACACTGTTCATTTGTCGGTTCGATATTTGCATCCACATCATGTGTTACAAGAGTCATTGAACCTCGGGTCGTTTCAAGCTTATCTCGTCTCGAGCCTTGGTATTCAAAGTGTCAATCGATCCATCACCCGATGCCTTCTGGTCTCAACACTACAATTTATTGATTGTACCGATATTCATTCACCTTTCGATCACAACGTCCACTTCTTGTGTGACAGAGTTCTTGAGCAATTTGGTTACATCATTCTTTGTTGTCTCCGATATTCGCATTCAAGAACACTCGACCTTTCAACCGATGCATTACTCGACTCATCACAACTATCTCTCAATTGCACGACACTCATTCACGCTTTCATATTTTGTGCAGCTTCCTCAATGTACATTTCCACATTATCCATGAGTTGGATAAATGTCTCAATGAATGCATTAATTTCCATTCGGTGTGTCTTTTGAAGGACATTTCGGTTATGTGATGATCATAATCGATGAGAATTCTCTTAATGAATGACCGAAATTGTTTGTAGATCACTTGAAGTGCATCCTTGGAACTATCCTTTTGAACCTTTTGTTTGTCAAGTTGTTGTTCCAATTGTTCTAAGTTCAATAGTAGTGTTTAGTTAATAAGGATAAATCTTGGCGGAAAAGGGGATTGCATGTTCGCTCCATTGTTATAGGTGTGATTAACATGAGGTGTGAGTGAAGTTTTGATATGGTTCAATGTTACTTTCCTTTAGCATGGAATTTCGAGCTCTGAACAGTGCATATCTTTCTCATTGGACTCGAGCATGAACAACTCAAATCATCATTGACCCGATTCCATCATCAGAACTGCTCAAGATAGCTAATATTCTCATGGTTGTCTACAACATCATACAATTTGAGTACTTCAAATCACCGAATCGAGTGTAAGACATGATGTTGATGTATACATCGGATTTTACAAGTCCGTGATTTAAATCGAGAAATAGAATCTTCATAGATTTTACTAAAATCAAGACCAAACCGTATGAGAGTGAGAAGTAGAATGTAGTAAAGGAACTAGAAGATGATAAGGAAGTGAAAATAGGTAGGTGTTATGGTTGAGTTTGTGATATTCCCTAATTCTTTATATATACCCCCTATTTCGCGGATCGAACTCCCTGTTTTAAAATTAGGTTTGAAACACGGGTTTTGTATGTTGGGTTTAGAGACAAATTGCAAGAATTGACAAATCACTTAGCAGACAACTCGCATTCAAGACAACTCGCATAGGCAGACAAGTCGCTTAGCAGACAACTCGCATTGTAGATAACTAGAATAGGTAGACAAGTCGCTTAGCAGACAACTCGCTTAGCAGACAACTCGCATTGTAGACAACTCGCATAGGCAGACAAGTCGCTTAGCAGACAAGTCGCTTAGCAGACAACTCTCTTAGCAGACAACTCGCATTGTAGATAACTCGCATAGGCAGACAAGTCGCTTAGCAGACAACTCACTTAGCAGGTAACTCGATTTGCAGACAACTCGCATTGTAGACAACTCGCATCAAAGAAATACATTCCGTGACTCAACTCGCATCCAACAAACTTTAAAAAAACACCACTTTTCAATCCAAAAACAACCCAACCACGATGATTCAAGCCTTCCAAATCAAAACCTAAACCCTTATAATGATTCAAAACACAAAAGTACTATCAAAATCCAAACTTTAACACAAGAAATGATCCAAATGATGCTAACTACTCTAAACTCATTCAAACCCAAAAAAACCTTATGAAAACCACTAGAAATCCAAGAACATGAAAGATGAGTAATCAAACCATGGCTCTTGATACCAATTGTAGATATTGGTTTTCATAAACACATCACATAACACAATATGGTTCAAATAGTTTAAGGTTCTAGAGAGAAAGTGGAAGATGGGAGCCTTTCTAGAGAGAGAAATTAAAGAAAAGAAAGAAAGGTTAGATTAAGTGAAGGTCCAACCTCTACCTTGGGAGGTAGAGGTATTTATAGTTACATACTAAACGTCCTCCTTCAGAGTGTGGATCAGGCATACAGTGGGTAAAGACCCGTCCTTCCTCCACGGTGTTGCACTAAACTAAGTAACTAACTAAATAACTAGTAAATAACGTAATGTCTACGAGATAACATATGCTAGACTAGAGTTGGGGTGGCTGACTCTTCAACATGGATTTTCTAAATCCTAACAGAAGAAGGTGATGGTAATGAAGTCACGTAGGGGCACGACTTCGAGTCTGGCTACAAGACTCATAAATAAAGAAAAGCGCTTCATGGGAGGCAACCTATGCTTAATTGTTTTCTTGTTTGTGTGTCATATATCTTTTCATTGATTGTTTATTCTCATGTTTGAATTTGTGAAAATGCTTTATTTTGTCTTTAACCTCGTCTTAATTACA
The DNA here is from genome assembly GCA_022545495.1 of Chrysanthemum lavandulifolium. Lineage (NCBI taxonomy): Eukaryota > Viridiplantae > Streptophyta > Magnoliopsida > Asterales > Asteraceae > Chrysanthemum > Chrysanthemum lavandulifolium. The sequence continues at coordinate 202,082,817 of CM040239.1, forward strand.
TATAAATGTATTTTACAAAAAGAATAAGTGTAGGGAAGATTACACACGTTTTTAAAAGAACGTGAACATGAGAATTAAAATTCTTGAAAAAGATATATATGTGTGTTTGTTAGAGTCAAATGCTTGTATCGATTCGTAATTGATCGAGTCGAAATTGATGTTCCGCAGAATTTTCCAGATTTTAAAGATATAATTTTTCCGAAAAACACAATGAGACCCGGTTTACATCGGGATAACTGACGCGTCAGACTTCGCATACTGACGGTGTCGAGGAGGCGCAAACGACTTATCTTATTTTCTCTCATTTTCGTGCTACTTATAAATTTTTGGAATTTCTCGTGTCTTAATTTTCCGTAAAACATGTAAACATCCATTCCACAAGCATTATATCCTAGTATAGTTGAGTCATATATAGTTTTACCGTCGATTTTACGCGCAGGTTTTGTCTATTTTCTTAAAGTGTGCGAGGTTTTATTTATCGAAGAAGAAACATAAGATTGGATGGAGCTTTTCACATACATTCTTCTTGAAGAAGAATTTAACCACTACTTCACACGGATCCTACCGAGCTAATCGGGGAGTATTAGTTTCTTCGCTTTTAATCACCTTTCATTATCATAACTTTGATACTTTCGGGAACATTGGGGACAATGTTCGGTTTAAGTGTAGGAAGGGAAAATAAAACGGGAACTTTGAAACTATGCTTATCCTTGATTATTTGTCTTGTCCAATTTCATTTGTGTAATAAACCATGAGAAATATCGGTTAGGGTAATTTTGGCACCAAATTTAAAATTTTTCATGACATGTAGGAGTGGGTTATTAGTCTTAATAAAGCGTCTCATGGATAGGAAGTTATATGACTAGCACAAAACCCTTTACCACTCAAATTCCACCCAAAAAATGTGAGGTTCGCCCTTAGATTTGTAGGAATTAAAGCATTCACCTTTAATGCTTTGAGAGTGTACCGGTAGTATAATAGATTCTATAACTTGTTTTGTGATGCATCCCGAGATAGCTAGTGAGACTACACTTGTGTAGTTAGGAATAACTAAATGATGAGAGGCATTAGGATAACCCTTGTTTGATACCTGTATTATAATTACTTCTTCCACATCGGTTGAGTAATTCCCCCACACCCTTGCGATGTACTCATCTTTAGTACACGATACCCCTAGTTAAGCCCTCAGAGCCTATCCTTTTCGCGGTTCTCGTGATGTTTTGGTTTTCCAGAATATCAATAAAGAGCATTGTTTACAATCAACCCCCAAATGTACACTCAAATCGCCTTAGCCTACCATGTATGCACTCACTTTTAGTGCATTATTGTTATCATACTAATCCCTTAGTTCAATTATCTAGTTGCTTGCATAAGTTGCTAAGTCAAGTCATATCCTTTGTACACAGTGTGGGACGATTGAAACTCATGGGAAAAGTTAAATTTTATGAAGTGATCGGAAAGAAAGTTAAATTCAAATTCCCTTTATTTACGTAATAATGTACTCCAAATGTTTTGATCTTTTCAATTCGGGTAAAATTAGTGTTAGAGTAATAAAAACTCAAGTGTAGGGATGTGCCTATAAATCCCTTATATTTTGATGTTATCGTAGAGGATGGTAGAGTAAAAGTGTATGGAAAAAAATAAAAAAATTGAAAAAAAGAGTGTTAAAAAAAATAAAAAATAAAAAATAAAAGATTTATAAAAATATACGGGCTACCATCCTACATCTATATTTAAATTTATGTTTGTTTGTTTCAAAGTTATCTAGAGTTTAGAGTGTCGAGTCTTGGCTTAGCAACGCCATTCTTCTCATGTTTGTAACATAAAGTTTTTTGATTTGCCACCACTAAATTGCCTTATCCAACCAAACCCTTTATTTTCCTAACGTAAGCCTAACGTTACAACCCTTTAAAAGACCTCTTAGACAGTTTCTCCTAGGTAATTACGCAAAGCGATGGAGGTTTGATCTAGTCTCAAGCCTATGGTAATCTATGTACTAGGACCGGTTAATGAGTGTTTATCTTCCATTTCAATTTGATATATTTCATATACACCCGAGAGATGAGAGTATCCAAACACCACTTGTGAGGTGCTAGTATGTAATTTATGTGCTTGTTATGACTTTTGCGGCTTATACTTGTTGTGAATTGTTCTAAACCAATGCTTCATGCCCCTAACTTATAAATTAATTGGCCAAAAGCACATTTTCTTGAGGACAAGCAAATACCAAGTGTAGGGATATTTGATAAGGATTTAAAGGTACACTTTTGAGGGTCATTTAAGCCCTTAATCGACCACTTTTATATCTCATTCGCTTAATTATGTTCCTTTTCACTTTTTAGGTCTCTTGAAGGCAAAATGTTGGAATGACGCTTATTTGGACGAAAAGGCGTGAATATGTGAAGAAAATGGCTAAAGTCAAGATCAAGACACTCAAGTGCCGGAAACGCATTTGATTTACGTCACAAATAAAGGGCGACGTTGTCCTCTAATTGTGACGGCTCGTAGTGAAAATTTTGTTTTGTACCCAACGGCGTCGGGCTTTAAAGAGTAGAGTGTCACAACTCATACGACCTAGATCCAGATTCAGACGGCGTCAGAAGATGAAGCCAATGGCGTCACAACCCCAACGTGACACCATCACAAAGTTGACTTGGTCAAGACGAAACCCTAATGGCGGCGATCCGACGACATCACAATTAAAGAGTGACGTCGTCGCAGTTGTAACTCTATATAAGAATTTTAATTTTCAGACTTTTAGAGAGGTAGAATTGTGGAGTAAAACCTAAAAACGATTTTTGGTTTTCTTTGGCAGTATCTTAGGGTTCTCATACTCTATTGTACATCAAGATAAGTAATCTACTTCATTGATTTCATTATGCCTTTGATTGATTGTGTGTATGCTTGCATGTTTACCATATCCGGCTAATTTACTTTTGTGTTTGCCTAGATCTATGAAATCTAGTTATTGAATATTGATTGGTTGTCTCTTCTCTTAATTGTAATTGGCTTAGGATTGCAATAGGCCATCGTTGTGTTTTTAATGCTTGAGTAATCTTTGTGAACATTAGTTTATAATCGCCTAGAGTTATTGTAGGCTAAAAATCCAAAGATAACCTTAGAGTTAGTTTATAAATCCTAGTGATTTTGTAAGCAATAACCTTAAGGTATCCTCAAAGAGTTAGGGAAAAAAGCATACCCTACGACCTTAGGAGACACAACGCGTTAAGAATAAGGACGTGACAATTCAACCAACAATAAAACATAACTAGGGAGTAATAGCATCTAGGTAGACACAATTTTAATCATCATACGAGCACTCATCAATTAGACATAGATTACCCTTAGCTTAGTTAATTAGACTAGATAATAGTAGTGTAATCGGTGAAATACCACCCCCAAATCCAATACCCGAGATTCGTACCTTTCAATTTTCTAAAAAATATAAAAAGATAAAAAATAATCTTCCTCAACCCCAACCTTAGCGTAGTAATTTCTCACTAGCATTCCTATTCCCAGAGAATGATATAAATCCGAGGCTTACCCTAATACTACACTACAATGATTAGGTTCACTACCTAGGTGGTTGAAAAACTTGCTCAAGAAAAGGAAGTTTCCTTTGACCCCGGTAGCGCTAGTATGCCAGTATCACTTACTCCCTAGTTATCTCTTATTGGTCGGTTGAATTGTCACATCTTCATCTTAATTGGTGAGTTGTATTCCGTGCGGTCATAGGGGGGGGGGTTCCTAATTCCCTAGTTCTATGAAGTCTAACTCTCCTCTAGATGATCCGGGATTGCCAAGTATCGTAGTATCTCCCCCGAATACTCTATTATCCTAAAGCTACAACTCATGAAATAAACACAGCGATGGCTCAAGTGCACTCTCAAGCTTTATGCTATTTAGGACGTTCAAGCTCGCAAAAATTAAAGAAGAAGCCAATTTTCCTTACTCTAGCGTCTACCAATCAAGACAAGAGACAACCTAACAATAACTAACAACTAGGTTTCAAAGATCTAAGCAAACACAATAGTACTTTAGCTACTCATGATAAATTAGCATGCATGCACACAAACAATTAAACATAGGGTAGACATGATGATAATATGGATTAACAAACTTATTTTATGATGTAAAGAAGGGTTTGGAACCCTTAAATACTGTCCAAGTCGGACTACACAAGAGTTAGGGTTTACTCTCCAAATTATACCTCTCTAAATGCAGAAAAATCGAATTCTATATAGTATAGATTTACAAGTGCGATGGCGTCGCCTTTTGCTGGTGAAGCCGTCTGGTAGCCGTCTTTAGGATTTCATTTGGGCCAAGTTGATAACATCAAATAGTCCTGAATATTAAGTGTCAATTTCCCCCGATAATTCACGTATTATATATCATTTATGTGGATTTACGCTTATTTTCCTTTATATTTCACTTTCAATTAAATTACAAGCATTGAAGCTAATGAGACGCGGTTTTGGAGATTTTCTTAGAGATTTATGATAGTATGCCCACTGTGAAGAAGCTACGGCGTAACTCCATCTCTCACATTACGCCCTAGCTAGTGCGTGACTCAGAAGACCAACTCAGCATCAAATTACGGTGTAACTCCCAACTAAGAATTACGCTGTAACCAATTAGGTCAAGGAATGTTCCACGCCGCCATCTAATATGCCGTAAGTCCTTCCAATTAGTACAGCGTAATAAATACAAATGTAACCTGTACTGAAGATACGGCGTAATCCATTCCATGTGTTACGCCATAACCAGCTTACCGAGAGCATAATTATGGAATTATTGAGGTTACGGCGTAACTCTCAACTCTAGTTACGCCGTAACTAGATCGTGCCTATAAATACAAGCTCTAAGTTCTACATTTTACATCATTCACTCCACACCAAAAAGTTGAGAACGTCAAGAAGGGTCCAAAGGCGGATCTTGAAGAGCATACGGAGCCATCTCCAAAGGAGAAATCAATCCCTAACGATAAGCATTAGCTATTATTTTATCTTTTACTTTCGATTCATGTATTTTGTTATGTCAAACATTGAATCTTTGGTTTCTTTTAATATGATCGGCTAAGCACCTTTGCTGCTAGCCTAGTTATGATTCCTTAATTGTTTTGTTTACGTTTACATGCTTCCGTGTAATTGTTTCTTGTGTATGCATGCATAGTTCATTGGTAGCTAGCCTAGCTTCGGTAGTTTTAAATGGCAGTAGTATCTAGTTGCTTAGGAGAGTTGACCAACTGACCCTAAGTAGTTAGGTTGAGTTGGGGAGGGTAAGAATTGACTAACTAACTACCCTTCCTCGCTTGTGCGAACTGACCAAATGATCACCTACGGTATGGATGAACTTATGAAGTTAGGGATGAGTGTCTAATATGCCAGCGTCCGGGCACTCATTGTTACGAATCTTGCTTGTAGAGGTACTTAATGACTTGGCTTAGGGGACTAAAAACAACTGGACTTTCAAGGGTAGTAGCTTATCTCCGGTGGAAGCCTTTGCTGATAGGTTAGGACGAACTGACCAAATGCTATCCTAGCGACTCAAACCCCCACTTGAATTAATTGGAAGTAATAAAACGTGAACATTACATGATAGGATGAATAACCAGGTTAGCACACTTTACCCCTATTGATCACAACCATTATCTTATTTGTTTGCGTTTATTTCTTGTTTTATTAGTTTAATAATCATTTCGATACTTAAAACAATTAAAACCTGACAACTAGACTTAATTAGAATTCGCTCACATAGCTCTTGGGACGACCTCAGTTTTACTGATTACTACACTACACACGACCGGGTACACTGCCTGTAAGTGCATAAGGTGGACCATAGGTAAACGAGACTTTATAAATATTAAAACCTGGTCAGATAACCTGCATCAAGTTTTTGGCGCCAGTGCCGGGGAGTTATATTAGGGTTTTTATTAAGTCTTTTATTTTTTGTTTTATTTTGAATTCTTGTTTTCTCACGATTTCTTTTAAGTTTCAGGTACCATGGAAGTTGTGAACATTGATGTCCTCACTCTTGAGGAATATTTGGCATTGACTAGGGATGAACAAGGGACGGGGCTCGTTAGGTCGACTATTGGAGCTAATGTCCGTTTCAAGATCAAAGAACAATTTATGAGGGAGCTACGCGCCAACCCTTCTTGGGGAACAAAGACGAAGATGCTTATGAACACGTTGAAAATGTTTTGTACATCGCAAGCCATTTCAACATACCTGGTGTTTCTCATGACGTTGTTATGCTATGAGTATTCCCCATGACACTTACTGGGGCAGCAAGAAGATGGATTGAAACATTGTCTGCCGGGGCAGTCGATACATGGGCTCTCCTAAAGAAGCATTTCATTCAAAGATATTGCCCTCATTTGAAGATATATAATCAACTCATGGAGATCCATAATTTTTAGCAAGAAGGCGATGAAACATTGTATCAAGCTTGGGATAGATACAATGATCTTCTCTACAAGTGTCCTACTCAAGACCTAAATAGCCAGCAAAAGGTCAATATTTTCTACAAACGTATCAACGTGGCTACAAGACAGATGCTGGACTACCATGGACCAATTCCAAGCATGACTCCTACCCTCGCCATTGAAGCCATTCAAAAAATGGCCGATCATTCTCAAAAATGGCATGATGGAGGAAGCCAAAGAAGTCTAAGAGGAAATCTTGAAGGTATTGTTGCCATTACTAGCAAGCTTGAAAATCTTGGATGGGACATGCTCAAGCTTAAGGAATGTGTTCATGCTATCCAAGTAGGATGTGAAAGCTGTGGAGGGGGACATCTCACAAAAAATTGTCCTTTCATTAACGATGATAGCAAGGTTGAAGAAGTGAAATATGGTGAAAATTGACCGTTTCAAGGGGCAAATGGAAATGGAAATGGTTATCATAGGGGACCTCCCACATATTACAACCGCGGTACTTTCGGGGAAAGAAGATCTAATTTGGAGGACATAATCAGAAAATACCTCAAAGACTTGACTAAAAGACAAAAGGAGCAAGAAAAATGGCTTAAGAACTTCCAAGACAGTACAAACAAAAGCCTTTTTAGTCATGACAAATCGCTATAAAACCTGTAAACCATGATTGGTAAGCTTAGCGATGAGGTACAGAGAAGAAATGAAGAACAAAAGAGCAAACCAATGGCATGCAAAGCCGTGTTTTCTGAAAAAGACAAATCTGACGATAGCTCTAGCATGGTAAAGGAAAATGATCTTTGAAAGTCTTGTGAGGCCGATTCTGTGTAACCTACATCCGAATTATGGCGTGGCGGGATCGTGGTCTAACAGGTTTCTCAAATTGGATGAATCAGGAACACATGTCATTAATGGCTTGTCCAGTGACAATCCCCTTCCAAGAGGAAAAATCACTGGTACAAAGCAATACCAGTGGATAATGGTGAGTGGTATGATCTTTGGACCTCATGCAACCCTCGTAACAACATTTGCGACACAGGAGACGATAAGAAGAGGCTTTGAAATAACAAATACATGCGGTCTGCAACTAACGATGATGAAAGGTTGGCAAAATTCTCAATCGAAGACGAGGAGGAACCCCCTATTAAGCACTGCTGTAATCTAATAATGATCATGGAAGACGATTCCACACGAGCATGGCCTACTTACAATCCTTTCCGTGAGTATTTCAACGGGGGTGGTAATATGAATGGTGAAGAATGGACATGCCCCCATGAGCTAGAAAGACACGACGTCAAGTTCGGATATCTATCCTTTCATGTTTGGTATTTGGTAAGGTTCGGGGATGTTATTAATACGAGTCTACTAAGGAAGCTAAAGCTATATTATGAAGAACATTATCTCCAAAGAGAGTCCATGGATGAAAAACCAATCAAATATGATACCTCCTACAAGGATGTTCTCTCAAGCAACACCAATGACAAAATAGCTAGGAAGCATTGGGCGTCTTGTAACATGTTTAACGATGTATGAATGGGGTGTAGTATAACGAGAGTTGGGGATGATAAGTTCTTGTGGACCTCAACTAATGACGATGAGAGAACAGAATTACCTTGGTTAGACAAGTTGGGATTTGATGATTTGTTTAAAATCAAGTATGGTAAGGTAGATGCTTCCACTAAGGAGAAAATTTGGAAGGGATGTATGATTGAAGAAGACCCAAGTGAAGAAATTCCCAACAATATTAATGAAGTGATGGATGAGGATATCAAAGATGTGTCGGGTAATGAGAAAGAAGAATGCAAGCGTGTGCTTATTAAAGAATTACTAGACGATAAGTGATTTAAGGGAACTGAGTCCGACGATGATGACATCAAGGGAATCATGGACTACCTTGAACTACAAGGTGAAGATGGGTTCATTGACCCCGATTATGAAGCATACAAACAATGGAGGTGCAAACTTCTTGGTATTCCGTACAAAAGGCCACCACCAATTATAGCTAAAAAATATGAGTTTACAAGATACCACTTGGGGCCGGAAGAAAATTTTTGCAAGATTCGGAAGATTGAGACAAAGGAGTATCTCCGCACCGCTACTAATGTTGCTTGGGTCAGGAACAACTTGATGAAAGATATGGAGGAAGTTGGCCAAGTTCGAAGGCCACCGTAAAGCCCTATGGCTTTGAGTCTAACTTAAAGACTCGGTAATAAAGAAAAGTGCTCTTTAGAGAGACAACCCGAATTATCCTTTTTATTTATTTTATTTCTATTTTTGTTGGGTTTTGTCTTTTTAACAATTTTTGCAAGAAGTGGAGATGAATTCACAAGTATCTGAAACGGGGACCAGATCTGTCCATCCGTTACGGCGTAACTCACCCCAAATGTTACGCCGTAACACATCATTAGTAGAAATTCTCTCCATAGCATTACCTATTACGGCGTAATCCCATGCTATGGTTAAGCCGTAGCTACTCTCCAGTAGCAACTGCCAGGTTTTGCCATAATTACGGCGTAACTCCTTCAATGAGTTACGACGTAATTATCCTACAGCTCTAATTCTTTCTATAATAACACAATAACATTGTATTAGTTTTTAAATGAACTTTGTGGGTATGTTCCTTGTAAGTCCTCACGAGACTACACTCGTCCACTTGGGACACCAAGTAGTTTAAAACGCTTGTTGCATATGCTAAATGCAACCGTGATTCCTACGAAAGTGAGTTAGATTTCTTCTTGTTTTTCTTTTTCTTTTTAGAATTATGCTTGTTGGTTAGTGTGATTTTTGGGAATGAAGTTTGCTCGTGGATACTTAAGTGAAGGCACGATTCTATTCGTGGGCCTTCTTTCTTTTTTGGAGCAAATTTCAGGGAAGTTCTCGCTCTAATTCTACTTTCTCTTCACCTTTATTTAACGTTTAGTACAAAAGGGACTTTTTACATTTCAAGTGGGGGGACGGGAGTAGAATTATCTCTTGAACTTTATTGCCCTCGTTTTTCTAGTTTATTTTGAAAAATTATGCCATTTTTAAAATTTTGACATGTTTTTCTTAACCTAACTAGATTAGACCTTAGATGAGCACATTATAACCCTTGATATTAAATGGTGAGATTAGCCTTATCCGTTTCAAATTATTTACCCAAATCCACCAAATTATGAGTGTGCCGGTAGCTTGTAAACTTTAGAACTTGGCCTTTGCATCATTTCGAGACCATAGACAAGGTATGATGAGTCCGCTTAATGGATATGGAATAATCAGTTTAAGAAGGCAATATTATAGGATTATCACCCAAACAGCCTATCCTTGTGTGTCTATCGATTAGTCACCTCGAGTTTTTGACCCCCATGTTAAACCCTTTTTTTGCACTCACCTTTAGTGCAAGATAACCCTAGATACACCCATCTGAGCCATTCCTTTCATTTTGTTCACCCATTATTCGTTAAACCCATTCACCTTAGTTTACCATGTAGTCTTAATTTATGATAGGGAAATCACTGTTTGCCTAAGTTCAAGGTTCAAGTAGAGAGGTTCGGAAATCACGCTTTCATCAAAGACTTATATTTGAAGATCATTGAAGACCTCCCAGATTATCATATTATGTTCATCTCAAGTGGGGGGATGTTATGTTTAGTTATGATGTAAAAAAAATAAATAGTTGTAGTTATTTGTTTATTGTAAAGTGCAATGTTATAAGCACTATATTTGGAGCTCATCAAAGATTTAGTATCGAGGAGGCCACCTCGGTCACATTTGAAGAATTAAGTTGGTAATTATTGCGCTAACAGTTGAAGAACAGGTAATGTGCCCATCATGACGTCCACTAATGGCACATATACTTTGTATATCATGATCTAGTTTCTTCGTTTTAAAACTTGAACTTTGGATGAACGGTAAGCGGTGATGACTTGGTTATAGGTTTAGACTATTTGCTTTGTTATTTTAACTTTACACCAATTATATCCATTGTCTTATCCTACCCTTTAGTCATGAAGCGTGTCTAGGTGATGAAGCGAGCAATCTTTGGTGTCTTGGCCATGGATTTGGTCATGTATCATTGATTTTGTCCACTTTGTCGTGACATGTTAGTAATGACAATTCACCCTTAACCCATGTCGTGTCTACCCATATTGCCTTCAAAAATTGTTTAGTCCTTAACTCTAGTGGTGGAGATTTGTGTAACCACCAAGCTTATGATAGAATACATGCTATGACTATGCTTTGAGTGATCACCCCGAAATTGACTCTTAGACTAGTTGAGAGAATTTAAGTGTTTCGTTCCCATTTCATGAGGTGTTCGGCTTTGACTTATTCTAGCATAAGGATTTTTAAATTCATATTTTCCAGGTAATGGGAGATATCTTTTTAGAGATTTTTCTAATAAGGTCTACTTGAGGGCAACTAGAGTTCAAGTAGGGGGATATTTGATAATATCAAATAGTCCTGAATATTAAGTGTCAATTTCCCCCGATAATGCTCATATTTTATATCATTTATATAGATTTACACTTGTTTTCCTTTATATTTCACTTTCAGGTAAATTACGAGCATTGGAGCTAATGAGACGTGGATTTGGAGATTTTCTTAAAGATTTATGATAGTATGCCCACTGTGAAGAAGCTACGGCGTAACTCCATATCTCACATTACGCCGTAGCTAGCGCGTGACTCAGAAGACCAACTCAACATCAAATACGGCGTAACTCCCAACTAAGGATTCGTCGTAACCAATTAGGTCAAGGAATGTTCCACGCCGCCATTAAATACGCCGTAACTCATTCCAAATATTACGGCATAATCAATACAAATGTAACCTATACTGAAGATACGGCGTAACCCATTCCATGTGTTACGCCATAACCAGCTTACCGAGAGCATAATTATGGAATTATTGAGGTTAAAGCGTAACTCTCAACTCAAGTTACACCGTAACTAGATCGTGCCTATAAATACAAGCCCTAAATTCTGCATTTTACATCATTCACTCCACACCAAAAAGCAGAGAACATCAAGAGGGGTCCAAAGGCAGATGTTGAAGAAAATACAGAGCCATCTCCAAGGGAGAAATCACTCCCTAACGATTAGCATTAGCGATTATTTTATCTTTTACTTTCGATTCATGTATTTTGTTATGTCAAACATTGAATCTCTGGCTTCTTTTAATATGATCGGCTAAGCACCTTTGGTGCTAGCCTAGTTATGATTCCTTAATTGTTTTGTTTACATTTACATGCTTCCATATAATTGTTTCTAGTGTATGCATGCATAGTTCGTTAGTAGCTACCCTAGCTTCGGTAGTTTTGAATGGCGGTATTATCTAGTTGCTTAGAAGAATTGACCAACGGACCCTAAGTAGTTAGGTTGAGTTGGGGAGGGTAAGAATTGACCAACTGACGACCATTCCTCGCTTGTGCGAACTGACCAAATGATCACCTGCCGTTTGGATGAACTTAAGAAGTTAGGGATTATTGTCTAAGATGCTAGCACCCGGGCACTCATTGTTATGAATCTTGCTTGTAGAGGTACTTAATGACTTGGCTTAGGAGACTAAAAACAACTGGACTTTCAAGGGTAGTAGCTTGATCTCCGGTGGAAGCCTTTGCTGATAGGTTTGGACGAACTGACCAAATGTTGTCCTAGCGACTCAAATCCCCACTTGAATCAATTGGAAGTAGTAAGACGTGAACATTACATGATAGGATGAATAACTAGGTTAGCACACTTTACCCCTATTGATCACAACCATATTATCTTATTTGTTTGCATTTATTTCTCGTTTTATTAGTTTAATAATCATTTCGATACTTAAAACAATTAAAACCAATGACAACTAGACTTAATTAAAATCCGCTCACATAGCTTTTGGGATAACCTCGGTTTTACCGATTGATACACTACACACGACCGGGTACACTGCCCATGAGTGCATAAGGTGGACCATAGGTAAACGAGACTTTATAAATATTATAACCTGGTCAGAAAACCTGCATCATAAGTCATCGTTGGGACGGCGTCAGTTGAGGAGTGTGACACCATCTGTCTTCATGAAGGACGTCATCTTGAGATGGTTCTTGGACGTCTGGTGTAGAAACTAAGGGAGACACCTTCCAGATTATAGGCGTGACGCCGTCATGCTTTAGAACCTCTTTTTCACCTGAGTTGTTGCGTGCAATCTAATTAGAGAACTTCCTTAAGAACGGAGTCGCCCTTTGGTTTGGGATGCCATCAGGCTTGTAAAACTGCCTTTGATCTTGACTTTACCTTTTTCTTTATGTTTTCGCTCCTTTTCGTCCAAATATGCATCCTTTTGCTTCCAAAAGACCTAAAATATGAAAAGGAATGATTTTAAGTAGTAACAGACATAAAATGTGTTGATTTAGGGCTTAAATGACCCCCTAAAAGTGTATGTTTTAAATCCTTATCAAATATCCCTACACTTGGAATTTGCTTGTCCTCAAGCAAATGTGCTTTTGGCCAATCAATTTATAAGTAAAGGGTCATGTAGCATTTGGTTTATAATAGTTTACAACAAATACAAGCGCCACAATAGTCATAACAAGTACGGAAATTATACACTAGCACCTCACAATTGGTGTTTAGATTCTCTCATCTCTCGAGTTTATATGAAATATAACATGTAAGGAACTGGAAGATAAATACTCACTACCTGGCATAGTACATAGATTACCATAGGATTTAGAATAGATCCAACCTCCACCGCTTTGGCGTAAGCACCTAGGAATAACTATCTAAGAGGTCTTTACAAAGGGTTGTAATGTTAGGCTTAGGGTAAGGAAGTAAAGGGTTTGTTGGATAAGGGATATTTAGTGGTGGCAAGTCAAAAATCTTATGTTACAAGCATGTAAAGCGTGGCGTTGCTAAGCCAAGACTCGATTCACTAACACTAAATAACACGAAACAAAACATAAACATAAACTTAAAAACATAAACATAAAGATAGATGTAGGATGGTAGCCCGTATGTTTTTTCATCATGTTTTTTCACTAGCTCTTTTCTCTTTTTTCCGATTTTTTTCATACCTTTTACTCTTCCGTCCTCTACGATAACATCAAAATAAAGGGATGTATAACCGCATCCTTACACTTGAGTTTTATTTTACTAATACTAATTAACCCGATTTGAAAAGATCAAAACACTTGGAGTACTTAATTACATAGACAAAGGAAATTTGAATTTATCGTTCTTTCAAGTTAGTCTGTAAAATACTACTTTAACCCATGAGTCCCAATCGTCCCAAAACTGTATACAAATGATATGACTCGACTTAGCAATCATGCAAGTAACTAGATAATTGAACTCAGGGTTTAAACAATGATTAGAATAATGCACTAAAGATGAGTGCATACAAGGCAGGCTAAGGCGATTTGGGTGTCACATTTGGGGTGGATTGTAAACAATGCTCTTCATTGATATTCCGGAAACTAGAACATCACGAGAACCGCGAAAAGGATAGGCTCTAAGGGATTAACTAGGGGTATCAGGTACTAAAGATGAGTACATCGCAAGGGTGTGGGGAAAATTACTCAATTGATGTGGATGATGTAATTAAATTACATGTTTAAAATGATGGTTATCCTAATGTCTCTTATCATTTAGTTAATCCTAACTACACGAATGTAGTCTCACTAGCGATCTTGGAATGCATCACAAAACAAGTTCTAGAATCTATTATACTACCGGTACACTCCTTGAGCATTAAAGATGAATTCTTTTATTCTTAAAGATCTAGGGTGAACCTCACATTTTTGGGGTGGAATTTGAGTGGTATACGGTTTTGTGCTAGTCATATAATTCCTATCCATGAGACGCTTTATTAAGGCTAAAGTTTAATTCGTAAATGCCATAAAAAAATTAAAATGTTTTTGCTAAAATTGCCCTTAAAAATATTTCTTATAATTTATTACACGAATTACCAAGGACAAGACAAAAATCAAATGAGTGAATAATTTCTAAGTTCCCGTTTTATTCTCCCTCCCTACATTTAAACTAAGCATTGTCCCCATTGTTCTCCGAAAGTCTCAAAGTTATTATAAAGGAAGGTAAGTAAAAGAGAAAGAAACTAGTACTCTCCTGATTAGCTCGGTAGGATATGTATAAAGTGGCGGTTAAACCTTCCTCCAAGAATAATGAATAGGTAATAAGTTCTTCCAATATATTTCTTCTTCTTGTCTAATATAACTGCACACTTATAAGAAAACAAAGCGAAACCTCGCGTAAAATCAAGTGAAAACTATATATTAAAAACTATACTAGAAAGTGAATAAGATATAATACTTGGGAAGGGATGTTTCTTTGTTTTTGGAAAATTAAGAATTAGAAGTTTCCAAAATCACAAGTTATACTGAAATGAAACCGATAATCTGTTTCTACATTTCCTGATGCCGTCGGCTTTAATCCCGACGCCATCAGGTTGTCCTGACAGAAAGGGTCTGGTGTGTTTTTCTGGAAAAATTCTGGAAAATTTACCTCATTAAAACCTAGAAAAATTCCTGCAAAACATCCATTATGACTCGATACAAGAATTTGACTCTAACAAACACACAAATATATACAATTTCAGATATATGTTAATCTCAAGTTCATGCATGTTCTTAAAACATATTTAATCTTCCTTACACTTATATTTTTTTTGTAAAATACCTTTATATGCAATTAATACGAGGTTAAAAACAAAATAAAGCATTTTTCACAAAACCAAACATGAGAATAAACAATAATGAAAAATATAAATAAACACACAAACAAAATTGAAAAACAAACAAGCAAACAATATGAAAAATAAAACAACCAAACAATTACAGCCGAAATGAATATCCACATAAAAATTTAACCATCCAACATTACAACATCAAATTGTCTCATGATCATCCTAAATTATTACAAACCAAATAGAAATTGTCTCATAACACAGCATCATCAGGATTGCTCATAACAACATCACAAATAAACATACAAATCAGTGGTCGGGGGCTGAATCATAACGGTACTCATACCCAGAAGGAAGGTGGCCGGTGTACCCATATGGCGGGTAGTCCATGTAAGATATTGGATTTCACAAACACATCATATCATAATTATACTAGGCGTTTGGTTTAAGAGTTTAGAGAGAGAAAGTAGGATGGGAGCCTTTCTAGAGAGAAAGTGAAAGAAAACATAGAAGGTTAGATTAAGAATGAAAGGTCCAACCCTACACCTTGGGAGGTAGAGGTATTTATAATAACATACAATCGTCCTCCTAGCGGATGTGGATCGTGCATACGGTGGGTAAAGACCCGTCCTTCCTCACGGTGTTGCACTAAACTAAACTCCGCTAATAACTAACTAATAAACTAACAAATAACGTAACTAACGATATGTCTACGAGCTAACTTATGCTAGATAATATTTGGGGTGACCGATACTTCACTATGGAATTTCTAATTCCTAACAATCTCCCCAAGGAGGTCACCCCATGTTTTACATTTCGAATCCTAACATTCTATTTAATCTTGGTCTTGAGCTCGTAGACATTAATTCTTCAACATCGCATCTTTGTGCTTTAGCGGTGATTCTTTAAAGTCCGCATAGTTTTGTACTTTCGGTGGAGGCCTTTAAGCGATCCACATCTTTGATGATCTTTGAGCTTTCATTGAGATCATCGACCACGAGAAATCTCTGGATCATCCATAGTTGTGTTGCCATCATGTGAAGTTGTGACTTATGGACCGACATGCTCACACTTTCTAGATCATGACATCTTTCTATCGAGTAGCGAAGCTTTTCTTGGTTCAAGATATTTGTAGCGATGTAGCGAAGCATAGTATAAAAATATCCGAGCAAAGTTATGTAGATAAGCACTTGTCATGATTTCATCAAATTAAGTGTGGATCTTTGTGAGCATGCGCTTTAGATTGACTTCTCAATTCGATCATTTGCAACCGTCCAAATGTACTGCAAACAACAGTTAGCAATAAAACATACGAAAGTGTCTTTGATCACTTTTGTTGAATTGAGGTCTGCGCCCACGGTTCCCGTTGATTAGTACAAGTATTGCTGTGATCGGTATAATTAAGAATCTCCTTGACAGGTTTCGCAATAGTTCTAGTTGTTCTCAAACCGGAACGTCTCAAAGAAGACAACACGGAGTGAGTGAACCAAATAATTGAGATTCAGCGATTGATAGAAAATGATTTGAAAACAATCGCGTATTGCTTAAGATAAAGAGTTTTTCAATACGGCGAATGTTTTATAAGAAAAATCAATTTTCAATCATAAATACCCTTTTAGTTTTGAAAGATTAATACACAGTTGATGTGCAATAGGAAAGAGTTGTTGAGCACACCGACCGGTTTTTCAAAGGTATCCATCAATCCATTTCGGACCAAGGTTAATTCGTGATTGAATCGCCCATCGTTTCTATCCGGTTGTCACAAGCTTAATCTTTTGCAAGATCTCACATGTCACCCACCAAGAGCTTGTTTGATGTTGGCTCTAGAAGGATTTCCATCTTCATCGTGAATATTTTCATATCACTTGGATGTTCAGCAATACCACAAGGATAAAGCGTGGGACTCTTAATATATTCTTACTTTCCACATTGTGTGAAACAACAAGTCTTCATGAATTTTGTGTCCTAATGAGATATTGTGGATGATCTCTTAGCTCTAGACTCAATAGTGCACATTTGGTTCCTATGCGAGAGACTAGGAGAGGGTCCTTCTTCAATATCAACAATCTCTAAGAGAAAGTCGATAGATTATGTAGGTTCCCGTGAGAATGAAACAAGCCCTTTTAAGAGGAACTTGAGTAGCTTGGGAAGTTTAGTGCGGTCGTCCTTTGGGTCCATGACGTCTTGTCTTCAATACCAGTGTTGCCTTAGTAACCACCGGTAGCATATGTATTGAACCCGGTTTACGCCTAAGGTTGAATTAATGGAGGGCTATTTCTTTTCACCCTTTTCACATTCATTTCTTTTCATTCTTCAACCCCTTGATGCTTATCGAGACTTCATAACTAGAACCTTGTTGGGTTTATTCCGGTTCTAGCTCTATCTCGATCCGCACTCTTCCCATATCTCACTTTTCTCCTTTTTCCATCATACCTAAGGACTCTACACTATCTAGTGGATTGTCCTGGTAGATCCTTGACTCTGGCGGGATCGTGGGAACTAATACCTAACCTCACCAACCTTTTAACTCCATACATAAAGTTAAATGGTCGGTCTTTTAAGTACATTCATTCTTCCTTGAAACCAATTGAAAAATCATTTGAAAATCAATCAAGGTACTTGTGATATAATATCAAAGCATTTTGTACCTTAATTGTTTTGATCATTTAGAAATGCTCCCCCTCAACATGTGCATAAGATTATGAAATTGTTTAGCACATGGAGGCAAGAGTTCTTTGAAATATATTCTTGATCACAATTTCCATGGAAAACCATTTTATTTAAGTAAAATAAAACAATTTCACAATCAAACAAGAACGAGAAAAAATTTCATTTTGTGAGATCTTTGAGTTTTAAAGAAAATCATACCATGACATAACATTAAATCTTTAGATCACCACATTTTAACGTATAAACCGGACTTTTATGAAGCAATATTGTTTGAAAGTAATTTTTTAAATCATTCTCCCCTCGATCGATGACCGTAGTCATTGATTGAGTGACTTAGTTTTGATAAAAATGAAGCGGTGATTTTCAAAATTTAGTCAATTTATTTTCAAAACAAATATTTTTCCATTTTCAAAACAATATTAGTTAAAATTGTTTAAAGAAAATGGTATAATCACAATTATCCTACACAAAGATCGTTAGGTGGTTGAGCCGCTTACATTGATGTTCTTCTTTGTAGGGCTTGCAAGAAAATCGTCTGCGATGCGTTGAGACTTCTTCGTTGCATTTTAATGCCAACTTAGGTCAAATTTAAGCTCCGTTTCTTCAATCACTTAGAAGAAAAACCATCTGCTGATGCAGTGAGACCTCTTACGTTGCATTTATGCCAACTCTTCATAGAAGTCCAATTAAGCTCCGTTTCTTCACTTGTCAACCCAAGATATAGTTACCCTTTCCTTGCGGCATCCAATCATCTTCAATTGTGGGATCCGGATCGGGAACATTCTTAAATACCAGTATACCTGCATATGTTAGTGAACACACATACAAATATATGGTGGTCGACATCACCCAAACAACAATCGACTAATAAAAGTCTAACCAACATATCAATCAGATCATATAAGGTATGGGATTTATGTGTTCATCAAACTCTAATCATCTAAACCTAACAATCATATCCTAAATTCCTAGTCCTTCGACATAGGCAAATATCATTTTAATTAAGCACGAGGATAATTAAGAAAGCCCGTTAGATGATGTAAATTTGAAAACATTCTCCCTCGATCAATGACTCATTTTATGAAAAGATTAAAAGCGCGAAGTCATTGATTGAGTTTTCAATTTATATGAAAACTACGAATCGATTGATTTACAAGCAACTCATTTACCACCGGTTTTGTTAAAACAAATATTTTTTCGAAGAATTTTGAAGGAAAAATATTTGAGTAAAACAATGATCCTTGACATACTTTCCTCAATTAGTTTTAGGATAAGTGCACGAAATATTTGAAAATTGGTTTAGCGCAACACTTTCCTTTCTTTAAAGAGCGGGTTGCTATCGGAAATAATAGCAAGCCATAGTTAAGCACGGGTTCTGATGCGAAATAAGCGCAAGCCATATTTTGAGACATGATAAAAAGAAATATTTACACCTCTGCTCGAACTTCATCTAAAGTCCCGTGCCATTATTGAATGACATTTCTGAGATCGTAGATGTTATCAAAACCAGAAGACATGTCTTGAGAAAACATATTTTTAGTATTTTTCAATTTTCTGATTTTTATGGGCTTTTGTTGATTTTATATTTTTCTATTTTGTTTTGTAGGTTTTACCGAGATGATGATACGATTACCGAGATAAGGATATCGTACAACACTTTGTAGAAGATAGAAGTCATCATCTCTTAAACTTTCACCACCAAAGCTTTTGAGGCTCTTGAATCGTCGTCGAACTTGAGCCTCTGAGAAAGTGAGACTTTGGTAGCTTCCCCAAATCGACAAACTAAGAATAAAGACCATTTCCCAAGAGGTGAAATGAATGAAAATGGTCTCATTGAATGAAGCTTAGCACCTAGAAGAACACGAGAACAACAAAGTACCAAGTTGAAACATTGATCGTCTCGGTGGTTATCAAATCCGGAATAAGCGATGAGGTCCGATCACATGAACTGTTGTGCGTCCCGATGTACACATTACTCTTGAGATTGACGGTTGTCTATTCGAGGAACAATATATCAACATCTTCATTTCACTAAGTGCATTCCGTTATCTTCCATATAACCAATCAGCCCATAATGTACATAAGTACCCAACGGAGTAGAGACAACGACATCACGATGGCGGTTGACTCACCGATCTTCTCTGCGGATGTCAACTCCGGAATAACCGATTAAGCTCGATCATGTGAATATGTTGTGCGACCCTAATGTACATATCTCTTCCCGGATGGTTGTGATCTCATTGGAATCATCATTACATTGTGTACATGAAGCACTAACCGGAAACACTTTATCATAAATCATATAGAAGATGTCGATAAGCAATATCATCTCACGTACCACATATTCTTCTCACATTTCTTCCAAGCGAATCAAGTAACACATACCAAAAGTCTCGAGACCATTTCCCCAAATAGTTGGAATAATACATCCTTACCCCAAATTGTTGGAATAATATATCCTTCCCCAAATAGTTGGAATAATACACCAAAGGCTACGAGATAAACACTTGAGTTTCTACGGTTATGACCATTGTCTTTCCGGAATAACTTCAATCGGTAGAAGTGTTAAGTTCATCATGTGTACTCGTTGTGCTTTTAGATATATGTCTCCTTCCCCTTCTTTGGTTTTGATACATCGAATCGGCAAAACATAATATACCATAAACTTGAGATCTTGTGAGAAGAACTCGAATAGCCCAAATGAATCTGTGAGAATCAATCACTCTGAAACTCTCTCGACTATCTTTATCAATCCATATGTAGACAATTTGAAGTGACCATTGTTGAAGAAAACCCGATATACCAAACTTGAAGCAAGTGAATTCCCGCATTTGTATCTTAAGCTTGCACTTAATGATGGAAGAACGGTGTCGAGAATCTATGCTTCAAGCAAATCTCTAAGTACTCACTACTCGAACAAAGTATGAGACATTAACACCTCTTGAGATTATCCACATCGTCATCGCATGTGACCTTTGAGTAAAACAACGTAACTCCTAATAGTGATAGTTAACCGGTCTTCAACCAACCACCCCGATCACTTTGGTAACTAGATAAACCAAGTCTTCAACTTAAAATCTTAAGCCGAGCAAGTTATCAAATAAGAACACGCCTTTGTTGAAAGTCAACTTCAATCTCGGATAAGTGATAAATGATTAACTCGAAGTCATCAACTTGTGTCAAATGCCCAACACGTGAAAACAACATACAATCGGATGTACATTGACCTTTGAATGAACCGCAACAAATGATTTCTCAACATCAATGCATTCTTCCTAAAGGTATACATGTAGAGACTGATCTGGAAGATTCCCCAATAATGTATTCGAGCGGATGAGGTAGTCATTTTCCTTAATGTTCATGTGGTTGATTTATAGCATGCATAATGAGAGGAACAATAATCCGTGAAGATTTGGCAAAGGAATACCAAAGAGCAGATCATTATTCAATAGTGCAACTACAATATCATGATAGTCATTATCAACGCCTTGTGAAGTGGCGGAGATAAGGTTTCTTGAGAATTCTTAGAAGTACTTCTTAGATGGTGAACCAGTTGAGTCAAGAGGAGCCGGAGCATGAGCTTGAAGCTGGATGATCAACATTCGTTGGATGTTGGAAGTACTCATCAAACATATCTTTGAAAACAATGAATCCCAACCAATGAATCCAGTTATCCTTAGTAAGTGAAGCATTAGGCGTTGAAGGAGAATCATATGACCATAATTCAAGCATCCATCAACATGTAGTATATGCACTCTTCTCCCCTCAAAAATTGCATCCGAAGTTGCCATTTTGATTTGAACAAGTGAATAAGAATATACACCAATGAGCGTAGATCCACTTGAGGGTTGAAAGAGCGTGGAAAAACATGAAGCTTGTTGATGAAGAATGTCGATGAGAATGGTCATAAACATAAAGATTTCTCTTCTTTTGAAGAAAAAGCGCATCAAGCGTACACCTTTCTTTTCTTTTGAGGAGCGGGGCTGAAGTGTTATCTGCGCACGCCATAATGATGAAGTACGAGGCTCGAATCGATGTGAGCAGGCGTTATAGCCGATTGAATATCAATGTTGAGTAACTTCAACCCGTGAGTTATGAGATATCAATCCTTTTGTTATCCATACTTTAAGCGATCCATGTATTGAAGGATCAAGTATCTGCAATCGAGTAAGGACTACATGCACTAATATTACAAACTTGATTGCATATATTTTGCTTAGTGACATCGATATCCAAACCCTTTGGGGTTTCACATCAACTTTGAGATTGCCATTGGTAAACATCTTTCCGTAGGTATCCACCTAAGTCCAAACATCCTTAAAAATTATACCGATGGTATCCACTTATGGCAAGGTCTAGGATTGTTAGGCTTCATTTGCATAGTGGAAGACTTATCCTTATTCCTAGTTTCCAAAGATTTTGCAGTTGGTAACCATCTAGGCGAAGCTTTTGGTTTCATTTGCTTCATATGCACTTTGGATGACTTAGTGTAAATCCTAGACTTAACGAGTTGTACCATTGCATGAGCATTTACTTTCTCGAGGATTTTGTGAAACATTTATCATGATTAGCATTAAAGATACATTTCGGACACTTTGAGCAAGCAGTTGTTTGGATTCGAAATAGATCTATATTTCTTAGAGTGATCTGCTATGGAATAGCTTTAATTGAAACGTAACTACTCTTAGATGTAAGCCAATCCCTAGTCTTTAGATTAGTGTTCCTAGGTAATGGTTTAGAACTACTAGCGGTGCCTTGAAATCTCAAGAATTCATAACCCTAGGTCTTGCACCTAAAATTCCGTCTTTGCGATTCGGTGCCTTCTTTCTAGCCATTTCTAGATAAGAGTTCTTATACTAGTCATTCATATCGGTTTTCCTAGGCAAGTAAGGTGAAGTGGTGGTTTTGTCAAAACTTGTTTCGCATCAACTTGGGAGGCAAACCGTGTTTTGAAAATTTTGGTCGTTCGAGATCTAAATGCATTCGGTTGTCTAATAACCGTTTCCCCAAGATTGATGGTTTTGAAAACTTAGTGTTCACACTATTCCTGTTGTTTTTTCGAGCTTATTTTTTAAAGCAACAATAGCGAAACTCTTTTCTCAAGTTGAGCTTTGAGATCATCAATTTTTTCTATCAAAGAGTTTGTTTGTTCTATTGACTTAGTTCTAGTTTCTTTGATGAGTCACTTAGTTCTATGTGATGCTTTCTCAAAGACTCATTTTCCTTTAGTAATTTGGCTACACAAACCGCTAATTTATCATTTCTCATTTGAATATCATCAATAGTATTAACATCAAAATTACTTGTAACCAAATTTACTTTTCACATGCATATTAGAAATATGTTTCTTCAAATTGTTGATAGTTGAGTTTTTGTCTTGGTCGAGCTTTCAAAGTGGTAATTTCAAAAGTTCACGGAATTCGGAAGTTCGGATTTTACATGGTTTGTTAAGTTGAAAACTTTCTTCTTTACTCAGATCGCAATTTCAAGTGAAATGCAATGTTTTCAAGTTTTGAGAATTTGTTTGAAAGTTCATCAAAAGCCTTTTATCAACCATATCATATGTTTTGAAATTATTAGACTCGGCCTCAACCAAGGAACATTTATCGAATCATGTTGACATTAAGATCGGTATGTTTAGGTACATTAGCGGATGCACTATGTTGAAGAGTTAAAGGTACCTCATCACATGACACTGTTCATTTATCTCGTCGATATCTCGCATCCACATCATGTGTAACATGAGTTCTTGAACAATTTGTTGCATCATTCTTTGTTGTCTCTGTTATTCGCATTCAAGAACACCCAATTCTTCAATTGATACATTACCCAACTCATCACAACTTTCATCAACCGCACTGAGACTCTCATCTATTATTTCATCTTTCCGAGTAACTTCCTCAATATACTTCTCCACTTTGTCCATGAGATGCCTTTGCTCGGAGCCTTCCCGTGTGTTCCGGTGCTTTCGAGACTCGATCTTTCTCTTCAAATCCCTTCTTCTGGCCAGCCTTCCTGATTCGGAGTCGCCTCGCGGAAGTCGAGCGGAATTTTTAGTGCCTCTATAGTTTTAGCCCTTTCTTCCTGCTTCTGAACTTTCTCTGTCAGAATCGGCAAGATCCGGTTATAGTACTTGTCACAGATGTTAATTGCGTCGACGCAGCCCTTCAAGTTTTGCCAGAGTTGCATTGTTTCCTCTTCCCGTCGTGTTCAGCTCCGCGGATACGGGAGCGGGAGTTGGTTCGACCGAGTGTCTACGGTGAGCATTTTTCAAGAACGCAGTTGTGTACTGGGTCCCACGGATGGCGCCAACTTGTTATACAAAAAGTGTCACGGGTTATAATGAGTGTCTATGATGCTTGTTGGACTGGGCTAACAAGCTGTTAGTTGGCTAATCTTGTACTAATCCAAGTAGTTGATTGAATCCCAGCACATGTGAGAGTAAACCGTTAGCCTTACAGTGGGGACGGACCCCACGATTTGACTCCGACGTGAGAGTAAGTACACATTCTTGTCAGAGATAATAGAAAGTTGTACCTCTGTGAGGATTAGAGCCCCTTTTATAGGTGAGGTTTTACCGCTAGGGTTTCCTAACGACTCGCATATAAGAGTTAGCGACCGGAGTGGGGCCCTTGTCAGGCAAGGTCCCATGGTAATCGCGGATGCGGACACAGGATGCCTTCCGCGGCATGAGGTTTGGTCCGCTGAGTATCCTGCGTGCGTCTTTCAGTCTGGGCTATAGCCAATTTCGTTATTGGGCTTACTGTTGCTCCATTATTTGTAATTGTTTTCGTTGTTGGGCCTCCAGTATGTGTATAACACGAATTAGGCCTGCTATACGTGCTATACGTCATCATGATTTTACATCTCAACCTAAAACAAAATTAAAGTTGACATTAGTTAGAAATTTCCAATCGATATTATTGACATGCTAATTGCTAAATGAACCAAAGTAATAGCCTAGTAAAGACTTATGTAAGAAGTCATGGAGTCGAATGACGACGCAACTCTTTGGACCGATCATCGGCTTAATTTACCCTAGCCATATAATTTGACATCTTCGAAGGCTAGTGATCAAATGGGTTTCAAAATTTTTACAAAGTAGTCTTGAATGCTGAAGTACCTGTTAGATTATTAAAAGAGGCGCAGGTAGAATTTCCATCTAAAACACATGCTCAATATGTTTTTATCCAAATTAATTTGTACAACTCTGATATGAACCTTTTAGTATTTACTTTGGTGAACGAAGGCATCTAATGAATATGATTATATAAGTGAGATTTTAATCTAAAGACTGAAAACGTCACTAAATGATATTTGTATACCGACACAATAAAAACATCATTAAATGGAAGAAATGATAGGCATGCCTAAAAACATGACTAATAATATGCCTAAAACTATGCGGCAAGAGTTTATTGGTTTATGAAGAAGTGGGTCCGTCCCTACAACCAATAAACTCTTGACACACACTAAACATATTGGTATGTGTCAAACACATACCATTTCTTTACCAAACAGACCCAAAATAACCAAGAAAAAGCCGTTTATGCCTAATATTTGTTGGTTTCTTGAGTTTATGCATGTGCATGTACGGATGTGACAAAGCAGACAAAAGAAAGCCAAAACCAAGAAAACCGAGCACGAGAATGAGAAGAAAGCAAAGCCGATGCGGGATGCGGTTTATGGGATTTGGATGCTCAAAAGTCAAATTCTGAAGCTTGAGAAATGTTAGGGAGTTTTCACTTTTTCACCTTCACTTATCCATAATTACACAAGACACGGTTCATTTTTGGCCAATTTACACATTATACCCTTAACTTTCACAAATTACACTTTATACCCTTCAATTACCCAAGTTTCACAATCTATCCTTCATTTATCCATATTTGCCAAAAACACCCTTTCCATTTCCAAATTAACACTATTGGTCCTAAATTTGCAAATTACATGAATAGTCCTTATGGTTAAATTCGGATTACAAATTAACACCATGTCCAAGTCCAAGAAAAATAACAAATAAACCCAAAAGCCCAATCCCCAAGCCCAACCTTACCCATACCATTACCCCGTATACCCTTTTATCACCCACGGTCAACAAGACCATGACCCGGTCAAACACCTTTTATACCCGTAACCCACCCCAGGTCAACACAGTCAAAGAATAAAAATAAATACCCCTTCGTGCCCTTTTCCTCCCAAGCTTAAAAATCATTGTGCTCCCTTCTTCCCACCATACCCCTAAATGTACTTAGCATCTTTTAAGCCAAGCTAGCAATCCATGTGAGGGAATGACAAGGTGGACAAAAGAAGTGATTCTATTGGTTGAAACATGTCATCAATCATGATCCAAGGGCTGTGAAGAATTGTGATGACAAGATGGATGATCAAAGGTGGAGAAAAAAGTTCTAGGAGCTTCTGATGATCAACCCAAAGGCTCCTGTGATCAGCTATAAAAACCCACTTCTTCACAAGTCCAATTCATCTAATTCCTTATGCTTTAGAGGAATTCTGATCTTTTGAATTTCTGTCATTTACGTTTTAGTAGAATTAGTAGTATCTCAGTTTTGAATTCGTGTTATCCCTTTTGATTAATAAAATTACTTTTACTGTTTTGTTATTAAATTCCTTGTCATTAATTTTCAAGTGTTGTTGATTATTTAGATTATTTTTCAAGCTTTTCTCATTGTGTCCATAAGCTCTCTGTTGGAATCACTCCTAACTTGTATTTCAAGTGTTAGTAATCAATATGTAATAGGTTGCTTAATTAGGCTTTTATGTTTGTATTTATGGCAAAACTTATGTAGAAAGCCCATGAGCCTTGGCCCAAGTCCAATAAGGAAGGAAAAGACTAGTAGTGTTGCCCTAGTTCCTTTCCCTATATAAATTCATGTAAACCTTCCTTGGAAGGTTGGTTGTTCACTTGCACTCTTAATCATACGCATAACCTTTCTTATTCATATGAGTATTTTGTGTGTGTTTGTTCAACCAATCTATCTTCATCTTATTTCTTACATATTGATGCTTGTGTTATATTATGGTGACCTAACAGTGGTATCAATCGCCATCTAGTTGAGTGAAACACCTTTTTTATGAAGTTTTTCATCATACGCGTGGGTTTGAACGAGTATACCTTTCCTAAGCTTAAAGCTTTGATTTTTACACTTGTAAACTCAAGATTCTTGTGGTTTAAGGTTTATTGGGTGTTAAAGTTTAAGTTTTTTGCATCAAGTTTCAAACTTTACGTGTGTAGATTAGTTTTAGTTTGGTTTTTGATTCGTGTGGTTCATTCTACGCGTAAGGGTAAAAGTTGTTTTGAATCATCAAGTTTCAAACTTTCTTGTTATTTTGGTGATATTGAAGCTATTTCATCATTAAAATCAAGTTACACAACACTTTTAAGCATAAAAATTAGTTTTGGTAAAAGTTGGTATTTTCTACTCGTAACAAAACCCTAGTTCTACTCGTATACTCAAAGTCTACGCCTAAGTCTTGTCTACGCATAAGGAAATATTCACTTGATCTTCAAAGCTGTTGGTTTACTCAGTGTTTTCTTGCTTGGATAATCCCGAAAACACTTGACTTTGGATATCTTTTACACTTGGATAAGTGTAAAGGATTTTGGTAAAACCCTAGTTTTACGCTAAGCAATATTTACGGCGAGAAACTTCTTTTCCTAAGTATTTCCCACGCTAAGCTTATCTTCGCCTAAGGAAATATTATGCATAAGGTTTCTACTACTAAGTCTTTGGTTTACGCCTAAGCTACGTTTTTCTCAAGTATACGCGAAGAAGTTACGACGCGTAAACTCTTGTCTCACGCGTAACATTGGGTTCAATGCGTAAGGTCCTTTCTACGCATAAGTTGGTTTCTACGCAAAGTTACTTCATCAACAAAGTTTCATTCGACTACAAAGAACAATCATCAACACAAGTTTCAAGATGTCTCAACCCCCAAATTTCCTCATGAGTATCCTCAACAACAACAACAACAATATCAACAACATCCTCTACCATCTCAACAACAATTGCAACAATTTCAACAACCGTCTCAAATGTACTTTCCTCAAGGAGCAAACCCTCTTCCACTACAGATGGTTCAACCAAACCCTCGTCAACAAGTTCAACATTGTAACTACTTCCAATATCAGTATCCAGCTAAGTATGCTATGAATGTTACAACGCAAAAGTAACCTTCTTGGTTTGCAAAGATGTGTGAAGCTTTAAGTAGCCAACAATCCATTCATGAAGTTGGATCCTTTGATAGACCTCCAATGCTCACTCCCGGTAACTACGATCAATGGGTGATAAGGTTCTTTAGGTTTTATGATCTCAAGAAGCCACGTGGTAAGTTTTTGAAGAAGGTCATTCTTAAAGGTCCTTTTTAGATGCCTACTATCACTGTAGCCGGAGATCCAAATGCTACTCCACCAAGAGATGATGTTACCAACGTTGTCGGTCTTGATCAACTTACTCTTGACCAACTTCTTCACTTAGAAGCCGATGAACTTGCAAAGCAATATATCCTTTTGGGATTACCCAATCCGATACTTCATAGTATTGATGCTCAAAAGGCGCTAAAGCAATGTGGGAGCACATTCATCTTCTAATGGAAGGCAATAAACTCAATCAAGAGGACATGGAATCCAAAATCTACTTAGCATATGAACACTTCATGATTGAACCGGGAGACATTAGAGTCATATCATCATCGGTTCTCGACATCATCAATGACTTGGATAAACATAATATCATTATGCCAAGGATTGCAATCAACACAAAGTTCTGAGTTGTCTTGGTCACGATTGGGAGAAGTATGTTACCTTCATCCGTCAAGCAAAGAATCTTCATTAAGCTACTTACGTAATTTTGTACGACTATTTGAAGCACCACCAAAAGGAAGTTGACAAAGAAAGAATTATATGTGGAATCCTCGCTTCTCCATCGCTACGGATAATCAAACTCTTCTTTGTGGGCTCAAGCATGTTATCCTCAATTTCCAACCTTGCCAACTGTCTTCACAAACCCTCCCCAACCAAGCTGCTCAGACATTACACCATATGATCCATCACAACAACAATCACAAGAAACTCGGTTGGTTCCATACAACAACAACAATGATCAAGCACTCTATAGTGAATCAAATAAGGATGCGAAGCCTTCGATGCATTGAATCAAGGATTTGTAATGATTGCAAGAGCTTGTGACAACTCGCAATTTCGTGTCATTTCCACAACAACGTGTCAAAACAATTCACGATGCTTCACAATTTCATCATTTATCGTAAGGAAAACTAGGTTCAGATGTGTTCCAAATTGGCAAACATGCAAACCTTAATGGTTTAGCGGCCGGATAATTCATGATCATATCATCACGGACATTTCATATAGACTAAGTTTAGTCTACATTTCATTAACATCATTTTCATCATGTTAGTTCATTCATGATTTTGCATTTCACCATATAACGCGTAAATTTCATATTAAATAAACGCTATCGCGTAAGTTATTATTTTGAACAATTAATCCGATACTTCCAAAAATTATCCCGACATATTTTTATACTTACATTTAGTTTATAAAAATAATATTTTGAGTTTACCTAGTGTTTTAAATTTATTTTGTATATAAATCGTTAAATTTATATTATTACGACGCTTTTCTTAAAAACTACACGATAATTATTAGTTCACTCAAATTTTGCAAGAAATGTATTTTTACAATTTTTATGATCTCATTATACTTTACTTTGATCCATTAAAGTTTATTTTAGACAACACTATTCTAATTACACAAATGTATATACAATTGTACAAGTTATTCTTACCTATACATTTTATTTACACACTTTACATTATATACAATATACTTGATAAAAAAATTGTATTTTTGAGATACATCCCCCCAAAACCGCCATGGGGGAGGGTGCCTCATTAATTAGTTGGTAGAATTTTATTACTTAGTTAGATCTATACTCAACTTATTTTCACACATCTCATTCACAACAATAATTCAAGATCCATCAAAACTTTCTCCTCTCCTTTTCCTTCTCTCTAAAACCGCCAACACAAAGGTGTAGCAAGAAATCATCAAAATTTTCCAAGATCAAGTATAAACAATCTAGTTACACTCTTATTAAAGGTTTTGAAATAAAAACCTAGGGTGTTTAGGTTTAATCCTTTGTTCTAATCACCTCATCAAGTTAACTAGTAAGCATATCATTTTCATTTATATCTTTCATTTTCATTTCATATGTATTTCTTCATTTTTGAGCAAGCATGCAAGACTTATGGTTATTTATACCATTTTTAACATGGTTTTTAGAGTTTTATACATATAAGTCATCCTATAATTTATCCCTTGTTATATATTGGTCTTGATGATGTTTAGGAACCCATGACACCCTAAGAAGGTGTATGGTAGGATTAGAATAGCTTTGGAGTTGTTTTGAAGGGATTGGAATAGGTTTAGTACGAGAAAACTCTTTTCGACAAGTATAAAAAGTGGTCTGATCTTATTTTGTATTTCTGGAAAATCCGACAGAGACACAAATTTTTGGCCTAGATATTTAGAAAATATACTTTAAAACGAATCCGTGGCCGCTTGAACGGATTAAAACGGAGTTATAACGAAGAAGTTATGAATTTTTCAAGTTTGACGATTTAAATATATATTTCCGAAAATTTCAAGACACTATTTTTGTTTTGTACGAGTCAAAAACGAGTCTTAAGCTTTATAAATTATTTCGACTTATCAAAATATATTAGTATACTTTGATACGAAGCTAAGGACGATAATACTAAGAAAACGGATTTGTAACGACTAAAATATACACGTTTTCATAACATTGCCGTAACTTTATTAGTTAAGAAAAACTATATTATTTTTAGTTGACAAGTGTTACGGTAAACAAAACGACCATGTTGAAGGCTATTTTTAATGTTGACGTAGAACTTTTTGTAACGAGATGTCTTCTAATAAAATCGAGATCACCAAGCATATTTTCCAAAATGACCAACCGTTTGTATAGCGGAGTTGTAATAAATTATTTACGGTTGCTTAAACTTTGCCGAAATTCACTTTTAAACAATATTTTGGACAAAATCACCCTACTTAACCTATATTTTTCTTTATGAACGAGACCTCTAGGATAAAAACTTAAATGTCAAAACTTTGAGATTATGATACAAGCTTTCCAAAACCGTTGAGTTCGCTTTCCTAACGCTCGACGACACCATTTTACGACTAGCTTTTCGAGGCCATTTTAGTCACTTTCATGAAATTTCCAACGACATTATTTTACGACTTAAAAGTTATAATTTCACAATAAATCATTAAGAAACTATTGTAGGATGACATTTTGACGTAAATACTTGCAAAGTAATTTAAGAATGGTCAAGACGTCAAAAGAGTATTTTTCGATGATAAGTATTATTTTCAAAACTCACAAGTGGTATAAATAACATACGAATTGCATGCATAACATTACATCATAACTTATTACATATCATATCATTCATAATAGGTCAAGTTTGAGATCACGCTACATTTCAAGTGTACTCACTTTTGTCATCATAATCATTGCACCAAGTGAGTTTTCATAGCCCCATTTTCAATTGTTTTATACTATTTTGGGGAGATACATGCTTAACTATTTTTCACAAGTACTTTATCTTTTAAGGATAACTTCTATCATGATCATCATTGTTTCAAACCGAATGTTGTACTATATTAGTTGTTCTTGTTTGTTTGGTATAGTTCTACGTCAGATAAAGTTCTATGTCGGTTGACTACGATACATCGTCAGATAAAGTTCTATGTCATTGACTACCGATACATCGTCAGATAAAGTTCTATGTCGTTGACTACATCGATACATCGTCAGATAATGTTCTAAATCGGTTGACCATCGATACATTGAGTCTAGTCCTATTGATTAAGCTCTATTGTTCTACGTCGAGTTAGGTACTATTGTGAATTCATTTGACATCATGTGTTTGAACATAAACTATACACATTTTGGCGTGGGTTGTGAACACACAGTTGCAAGTTTTGTATGGGCGGAACTTGAACGGGTGGATTTACAATGCCTTTCTTTGCATAAACGATTTTGAAAGGCTTTACATTTCAACACAAACTCTATGAACTCACTCAACCTTTGTGTTGACACTTTTAGCATGTTTTTATCTCGTATCTAAGGCATTCACTTCATGGCATGCATGTGGACACATCATGGAGTCGCGGTGACGACTCGCCTCACTTGGGTTTTACGCACTTTAAAACATCGCTTGAATTGTAACAAACTTATTTCCGCACAAGTTGATTTTCATTTGGGACCTACACTTTGTAAACTCGATTGTTTTATTAAATCAAACGATGTGTTTTCCAAACGACACTTTAGGTCGCTCAATATAACTGTGATTGTGATGCTATGACAACAAATCCTGTGAATTCCATTCACGCAAAACAGTAATTTGGGGTGTGACAGATTGGCATCGAGCTTGATTATAGAGAACTAGGTTGCATCATTGACCCTAGACTATAACTACATCATCATAGCATCTCATCATTTCATCATAAGTGCATGTTCACTTTGCATGCGATTTATACGTACATTTTTCGAGTTATTTACTTTCATTTCAAATCGATTGTCACATGGATGCCCTTAAATACCCATCCCATTATCCTTTCCTCATACTCTAATGTGGTGAATGCTTTGTCATTCCCTATCGCAATTTTAATATCAGTTGACTCATCACCGATAACGTCGAATGCCGAGATAAACCTTTAAGTACGGCAAAGTCACTCTCACTCCTTTGTTTCACCACTAACATGTCGAGTTACACGCTATTCACACATTAAGTCACTAAACCATTATACATTTGAAGCACTTACGACACCTCATAACCCACCTTTTCGGAACCCGTCGATCATTTTGAAAAATAACCTCAAACTTATCATTTCTTATCACATCTCTTTAGAGCGCTTATTATTAACATCGGATTTTGTTACATCTCACCTTTCCTCTTATTTTGAAGAAGATATGGCATCAAGAAAGCTACACCGAATTGACACAAGCGGCTATTCAAAAGTTGGTAAGGGATAGCATAGCCGATGCTCTAAGGATTGAAAGGGAACGTGGTCGCTGCCGCTGCCGAGGCCGCTGCCATCGCCAAGCCGCTAGAATTGCGAGGGAAGCCAAGCCGCTAGGCTTTTCTGCCGCCGCAGGAAATGCAGGAGGGTCCGAGTTAAAAGTCGTCAGATAAGGATTTCAAAAGTGGAGATCCCACTAAGTTTAGAGGTACCAAGGAGCCACCGCCATGGTTCGATGGTTCGAGAAATTGGAGTCCGTGTTTTTGTTATGTAATTGTCCGGATGATAGCAAGGTCAAGTTTGCTACGAGTACACTACTTGATGGGGCGTTGTTATGGTGGAACTCGTATGCTCAGCCGATGGGAATGGAGAATGCTTTCAAGCTCACTTGGGAGCAATTCAAAGGTTTGGTAACAAAGAAGTTTTGTCCTCGTACGGAAGTGAAGAAGTTGGAGACCGAATTCTATGAGTTGGTAACTATTGGGTATGACATTGATACTTACATTCGAAGGTTTCAAGAATTGGCCGTGTTATGCCCATCTATGGTTTCAGATAATGAGAAGCTACTGGAGGCTTTCATTGAAGGACTTCCCGAGATTATTCAAGGTGATGTGACTTCCTTTGATCCACAAACGATTGAGGAATCTATTCGAGTGTCTCAAAAGCTCATGGCACAAGTAGTAAAGAGAGGAAATATCACCAACACCAACCGAAACAACAATAACAACAACGACGATAACCAAATCAACCACAACAAAAGAAAATGGGAAAACGACCAAGGAGGTTATAACAACAACAACCAAAACCGTAACACTAACCATCATCAACAATGTAATAGAAGACAAGAAGTCGCTGTGGTCTATGTTGTCGCACCAACAAAGGGAAGAGCTTATACAGAAACTTACCGCGATGCCACCAATGCACGCTACATCATAATGGTCCATGTGGTATATGCTTTAGTCGTCACAAAGTAGGACACCTTGCTAAGGACCTGTAAGGGCAAAGCCGTAGTCACATGTTTCGGATGTGGGGAACAAGGACACTATCGAACCAATGTCCCTAAAACCAAGATCAACAAGTTGAAGGTGCTCATGGAATGCATACATGTTAGAAGGAGGCAAAGCTCAACAGATTTCAACAACGGAAGATCAAGAAGTTCGAAACTAATGCCTTATTTTTCCTTATGTACTATGTCGTACTAAGTTTATGTCTTCCATCGATCCGAAACTTTATAACTTAAGATGTACTACTTTTGATAAACCACTCGTTGTAAAATATTCTCATCTATCGTACTTTATTTTCTTTCCGATTTGTTATTACTTACGAGAATTTTACTTCCTTTTACTTTAACTACCATTTTAACGACACGGTTTAAATCCTTGTAAACATTGAGAGTTATAACAACTAAACCGAACGTCACATCATCGCTCCTTAATTATACATAGCCTAGCTAACTATGTCTAATTCGAGGATCATGTTATGTTGGGAGCGGTTATTTATAAATCTTAGTGCAAGCAAAATTTTCACATGTTCCAATTCAAAGTGTTACTTATGAGAGATTCATCCGATATTTTTCTACTATGATGTTTTATACACTCTCAATCATCGATAACCGAACGACACTTCTCCATGTCTTCTCTCCTCGATATTCATCACAAACTCAAAAATCGATAGACTAACACGAACCGAATTCGTGGATGAATTCCTTTTTGATGGGCGAATGTGACAACTCGCAATTTCGTGTCATTTCAAAACTCAAGTTTCACAATTTCATCATTTATCGTAAACTAGGTTTACGTGTTCCAAATTCGCGAACTTTAATGGTTTAGCGCTAATTCATGATCATATCATCACGGACATTTCATATAGACTAAGTTTAGTCTACATTTCATTAACATCATTCGTCATCATGTTAGTTCATTCATGATTTTGCATTTCACCATAAACGCGTAAATTTCATATTAAATAAACGCTATCGCGTAAGTTATTATTTTGAACAATTAATCCGATACTTCCAAAAATTATCCCGACATATTTTTATACTTACATTTAGTTTATAAAAATAATATTTTGAGTTTACCTAGTGTTTTAAATTTATTTTGTATATAAATCGTTAAATTTATATTATTACGACGCTTTTCTTAAAAACTACACGATAATTATTAGTTCACTCAAATTTTGCAAGAAATGTATTTTTACAATTTTTATGATCTCATTATACTTTACTTTGATCCATTAAAGTTTATTTTTAGACAACACTATTCTAATTACACAAATGTATATACAATTGTACAAGTTATTCTTACCTATACATTTTATTTACACACTTTACATTATATACAATATACTTGATAAAAAAAATTGTATTTTTGAGATACATCCCCCCCAAAACCGGCCATGGGGGGGAGGGTGTGTGCATTAATTAGTTGGTAGAATTTTATTACTTAGTTAGATCTATACTCAACTTATTTTCACACATCTCATTCACAACAATAATTCAAGATCCATCAAAAACTTTCTCCTCTCCTTTTCCTTCTCTCTAAAACCGGCCAACACAAAGGATAGCAAGAAATCATCAAAATTTTCCAAGATCAAGTATAAACAATCTAGTTACACTCTTATTAAAGGTTTTGAAATAAAAACCTAGGGTGTTTAGGTTTAATCCTTTGTTCTAATCACCTCATCAAGTTAACTAGTAAGCATATCATTTTCATTTATATCTTTCATTTTCATTTCATATGTATTTCTTCATTTTTGAGCAAGCATGCAAGACTTATGGTTATTTATACCATTTTTAACATGGTTTTTAGAGTTTTATACATATAAGTCATCCTATAATTTATCCCTTGTTATATATTGGTCTTGATGATGTTTAGGAACCCATGACACCCTAAGAAGGTGTATGGTAGGATTAGAATAGCTTTGGAGTTGTTTTGAAGGGATTGGAATAGGTTTAGTACGAGAAAACTCTTTTCGACAAGTATAAAAAGTGGTCTGATCTTATTTTGTATTTCTGGAAAATCCGACAGTAGACACAAATTTTGGCCTAGATATTTAGAAAATATACTTTAAAACGAATCCGCGGGTCGCTTGAACGGATTAAAACGGAGTTATAACGAAGAAGTTATGAATTTTTCAAGTTTGACGATTTAAATATATATTTTCCGAAAATTTCAAAGACACTATTTTTGTTTTGTACGAGTCAAAACGAGTCTTAAGCTTTATAAATTATTTCGACTTATCAAAAATATATTAGTATACTTTGATACGAAGCTAAGGACGATAATACGTAGAAAACGGATTTGTAACGACTAAAATATACACGCTTTCATAAAATTGCCGAACTTTATTATTTACGAAAAACTATATTATTTTTAGTTGACAAGTGTTACGGTAAACAAAACGACCATGTTGAAGGCTATTTTAACGTTGACGTAGAACTTTTGTAACGAGATGTCTTCTAATAAAATCGAGATCACCAAGCATATTTTCCAAAATGACCAACCGCTTGTATAGCGGAGTTGTAATGAATTATTTACGGTTGCTTAAACTTTGCCGAAATTCACTTTTAAACTATATTTTGGACAAAATCACCCTACTTAACCTATATTTTTCTTCATGAACGAGACCTCTAGGATAAAAACTTAAATGTCAAAACTTTGAGATTATGATACAAGCTTTCCAAAACCGTTGAGTTCGTTTCCTAACGTTCAACGTACACCATTTTACGACTAGCTTTTCGAGGCCATTTTAGTCACTTTCATGAAATTTCCAACGACATTATTTTACTTATTTAAAAGTTATAATTTCACAATAAATCATTAAGAAACTATTGTAGGATGACATTTTGACGTAAATACTTGTAAAGTAATTTAAGAATGGTCAAGACGTCAAAAGAGTATTTTTCGACGAAAGTATTATTTTCAAAACTCACAAGTGGTATAAATAACATACGAAATGCATGCATAACATTACATCATAACTTATTACATATCATATCATTCATAATAGGTCAAGTTTGAGATCACGCTACATTTCGTGTACTCACTTTTGTCATCATAATCATTGCACCAAGTGAGTTTTCATAGCCCCATTTTCAATTGTTTTATACTATTTTGGGGAGATACATGCTTAACTATTTTTCACAAGTACTTTATCTTTTAAGGATAACTTCTATCATGATCATCATTGTTTCAAACCGAATGTTGTACTATATTAGTTGTTCTTGTTTGTTTGGTATAGTTCTACACGTCAGATAAAGTTCTATGTCGGTTGACTATCGATACATCGTCAGATAAAGTTCTATGTCATTGACCATCGATACATCGTCAGATAAAGTTCTATGTCGATACATTGACTCATCGATACATCGTCAGATAATGTTCTAAATCGCTTGACTCATCGATACATTGAGTCTAGTCCTATTGATTAAGCTCTATTGTTCTACGTCGAGTTAGGTACTATTGTGAATTCATTTGACATCATGTGTTTGAACATAAACTATACACATTTTGGGTGGGTTGTGAACACACAAAGTTGCAAGTTTTGTATGGGCGGAACTTGAACTGGTGGATTTACAATGCCTTTGTCGCATAAACGATTTTGAAAGGCTTTACATTTCAACACAAACTCTATGAACTCACTCAACCTTTGTGTTGACACTTTTAGCATGTTTTTATCTCGTGTATCTAAGGCATTCACTTCATGGCATGCATGTGGACACATCATGGAGTCGCGGTGACGACGCGCCTCACTGGGTTTTACGACTTTAAAACATCGCTTGAATTGTAACAAACTTATTTCCGCACAAGTTGATTTTCATTTGGGACCTACACTTTGTAAACTCGATTGTTTTATTAAATCAAACGATGTGTTTTCCAAACGACACTTTAGGTCGCTCAATATAACCGTGATTGTGATGCTATGACGGTCAATCCCGTGAATTCCATTCGATCTAAATAATGATCATTCCAAGATGAATAATCCAGATCTTGAGCTCATGACCAACCTAATTCGGACCAAAATCTCAATTGGAAAAGTGCAATGACATCAATAAGAAACTACAAGACAAAATTACATTGTTGATTAAGGATAATGAATGCTATAAGTTCCAACTCAACATTTTTGAAACTAAAGAGAAACGTGAAAAAGGTTTTGAAGTCACTTTTGCAAAATCATGCCAAAATGAAACATCTTTGGAAAAAAAGATATGTGATCTAGTTGCCTCCAAGAATGCATTGCTTTCTCAAATAGAACAATTAAAATACGATCATAAACAACAACTTAACGCTCTCACTTCGGAAACTCAAAAAGCCAAGTCTGAGTTGTTAACCTGTCAAAAACAATTTTGTGAATACATAAAGCATTCGAGGAAAACATAGATGACTATCTTGAGGAAATTGTCGACCTACAACAAAAAATCAAATATTTTTGAAATGTTGTTTATAAACATGGTGAGTCAATCACAACAATCCAAAAGTTTTCTTTTAAACCAAATCCAGATGGATATGGACCAATTCTTGCTGATTACCAACCAAGTTTTTCATATAGAGCATTCAAACCAAATCCTCAAGTTTACAGTGCAGAACATAGAATTGATGACTCAATTATGAGTGTTGTTGAATATAATCGTATTGAGGAATTAGATGTAGAAGACGAGAGTCGGTCAAAAATGGAAAATGTTGTTTATAACAAACCACTTAACTATTCCAAAGCCATAACTTTCGTCACACAAAGGATACTTCTAACACACCTGGGTTATCACACTAATCACGAGTCCTCCTCTCATGATGGTCCCACTCCAATGTTGCACAAATTAATGGTCTTTTACCTTCTTTAGTGAAATAAAGCCATTAGTGAACGATGTCAAGTTCTAAAATATTTTGACACTTTTATGTCTAATATCAAACTTTTGGAACATGCAATTGAAGTTAATTCGAAATAAAAGTTGAACATTTTCAATCGCCATTCTTGCGCGACAACAAAGGGATATTTTTCGTAAAGGGCTTTTACCACATGTCCAAATCTAAAATGTGTGCAATTTATTAGGAACAGGAACTTTAGAAAGAGATAGGACTTATGAAAGCAGTTTTGAACAAACCAAACATCGCTTTCAAATACTAAACGTAAAAAGAAAATATTGAGAAATTATGTTGACCGACTCTTGGAAGATGTTATCTCGTACGATACCATAAATGTTGTGCTATTACATTCATTGCATATGCATTTGATTATATCTCACGACATATTGATTACATTGATAACGTTGAGAATACCGATAATGTGTCACAAATCGAATCTTTCAAAATTGAAATGAGCGATTGTTAAATGAGCTTTCGAATGCAAAATGTCGTCTTCAATGGTGTGAAAAAGATTGTCAAAATTGAGAACTTGCTTTGCAAAACAAAATCAACCAGTTGCGTTCAAAATCTTTTGATCCAAGAATAGAACAACTGGATGATGAAAACGTGTCTTTAAAATGTCAAATTTCAAAATATGAACAAGAAATTGCCAACGTCAAAACAGAATATGGTGTCATATTTGATTTGCTCAAAAAGACTCGTGTTAAAGCGTCAAAAGATGCGGATGATCATCTTGCATATACCAAAGAAGTTTAACGAAATAATGGAAACACTCGCTCTGAAAATCAAGATTTGTTACACACTATCCATGACTTAAAAGCAACGTTGATAAAACTTAAGCAAGATAAAATTAGAAACACACATGTACTTGCCCCTGGATTGCGTAAAATTGACACTAGAACGCCTAATGACACACCACAAGATACTAATGTGCTTCCTTCCACTGAAACATGAATAGTTGCCTCTTTTCCCAACGTTAGCACTTCACAGCTTAAGAGCAAAACCAGGAAGAATAGGAAGTTGCAACATAAGAGAAGAACAATAAAGACCTATGAAGTAGAAGAACACCTTAGGACTTTGAATAAAACTCATGTTGCACCCACTTTAGACATTGCGTTAGACAAATGTAATAGCCAAAGTGATGTAACGAATGCTGAACCTTTAAGTACTTTGAATATTATGTTTGAAGCATCTTGTGTTGGTTGTTGTAAAAGCATGTTTTTTGGTTGTCATGATAAATGTGT
This sequence comes from Chrysanthemum lavandulifolium, assembly GCA_022545495.1. Taxonomy (NCBI): domain Eukaryota; kingdom Viridiplantae; phylum Streptophyta; class Magnoliopsida; order Asterales; family Asteraceae; genus Chrysanthemum; species Chrysanthemum lavandulifolium. Next base: position 202,122,780 of record CM040239.1, read on the forward strand.
TGCTAATGCTATCTTATCTCGTAAGCGGAAAATAGAAAACAAAATACCTCTAGGCCCACTAATGCTTCTAAGTCTGTGCTAGGTAAACCGCCTATTAATGTTTCTGCTACGATCATTGATGTACCCATAGAACCCACTTCACCTCCTAGGAAGAGAATATCACCTAGTGCATTCACTAAGACCAAAGCTAAGACTAGTTGGACTTGGCAGAGATGGTTACAGAAACATACCAGATTTAAATGGATTCCCAAGATCATTAACATGTGTGTGTCTAATGTAATTGTAATTGAACCCTAACTCTTTGGGTTCCACCTCTACTTCTATTCCACATGTGTCATGCGTGTGTAATGCGGTGATACTGGATCATCCTCCTGGATTGTTGATAGCGGATGTTCCCGACACATGACATGTGCAATCTCAAACTATTATCAAACATTGTTTTAAAGTTCATTGGCACTGTCGAGTTCGGGAATGATCACTTCAGCGACTATCATGGGCTACGGAGATTACATCAATGGGAACATCGAAATTAGCGAGTTTATTATGTGGAAGGTCTCGGTCACAATCTCTTTTCATTCGGTCAATTTTGTGATGGAGATTTGGAAGTTGCGTTTAGGGAGAAAACTTGTTTCATTCGAGATCTACAAGGAAACGATCTTATGTATGGAAACCGCACATCAAGTCTTTACACAATATCAATGCAAGACATGATTGCTTCATCTCCCATTTTTTTACTTTCTAAGGCAACATCAACAAAATCTTGGCTCTGGCACCATCGACTTTCACACTTAAACTTTCAAACCATAGCCAATCTTGTAAGATATAAAATTTTTGAAGGACTTCCAAGATATTGGTATTCTAAGATCATCTATGCTCAGCTTGTGAACAAGGGAAAAGCACTCGTGTTCACTTTCCTTCAAAGGTGGAACACAACTCCCAGCATGTGCTTCATCTCCTTCACATGGATTTGTGTGGCCCGATGCATGTGCAGACGATCAACGGAAACGCTGCATTCTTGTAATTGTCGATGACTACTCAAGATGGACTTGGGTTTATTTTCTTCTAAGTAAAGATCAAGCTCCACAGATGATCATCACCTTTCTCACGAAAATTCAAGTTCACTCCCGAACACAATGACAAATCGAGCAGGAGAGGGATCGAATTTGTAAATCAAACTCTTCGTGAATACTATGAGAAAGTGGGAATTGAGCATCAAGCATCAATTGTACGGACACCAGAACAAAATGGAGTTGTTGAAAGACAAAATCGTACGTTAGTGGAAGCTGCAAGAACGATGTTGATAAATGCAAAACTACCAAATTACTTGTGGGCAAAAGCCGTGTCAACTGCATGCTACACTCAAAACCGTTCGATGATAACCAAACGCCACAACAAAATACCTTATGAGCTTATCCATAACCGTAAACCAAATCTCAAACACTTTCATGTATTTGGTGCTTTATGTTACCTGAATAATGATCGTGATGACTTTGGAAAGCTCAAGGCTAAAGCTGACATTGGAGTCTTCGTTGGTTACTGTGAAAATTCTAATGGATACTGGATCTGGAATCGTTGTACAAGGGATATTATGGAAACGATTCATGCAAATTTCGATTTGCTTGCAGAAATGGCTTCTGAGCAAAAAAGCTTAGAACCCGGACATAACCGTCTAAACTTCCCCCAAACCCCATCATCAGCTGAACCAAGCTTGCAGCTTACTTGTCGTCAAATGGAACATCTATTTGCTCCTCTGTTTAGTGATGATATTGATCAACGTGCTCCAGATCTATCAAATGTTTCCGCTACTCAACCTGATACTAATCCAATCCTTGATACACCTGCAACAACAATAACTGTTGAAGAAGCACCTCCAATTGATTCTACAACAACAGCTGAACAAACCGCCTCCAATGAAGTTGAACCAGTGATAAGGTTTTAAAATGTACCTTTTTGAAGGGTCGTTTAAGCCCTTATTTGATCATTTTTGTATCCGTTATTACTTAATATCGTTCCTTTTCACTTTTTAGGTATCTTGAAGGCAAAATGCTGAAATGACACTTATTCGGACGAAAAGCGCGAATATACGAAGAAAATGGCCAAAGTCAAGAATCGAGACACTCAGTGCTTTGGGCCCGAAGGGACGGCGTCGGTGTTATCTGCGACTCCGTCGGACCACTTTTGTGACGGCTCAAGAGCCAAATTGCTTATTTACAAGTGGACGGCTTCGTGTTTTAAAAGAGTAGGTCGTCAACTCGACGGCCTAGATTTGATCCAGACGACGCCGAGATGAAGGGACGGCGTCGCAAGCATAAGGTGACGCCGTCGCAAGACTACCGTGGCCAAGACGAAACCCTAATGGCGGCGATCCGGCGTCACAAATCATAAGGTAACGCCGTCGCATATGTAATCTTATATATAGAATCTGAATTTTTAGTTTTCGGTGTGTAGTCTTTTGGAGTAAAAACCTAAACCGAACCAAGGTCGTCTTGTACATGAGTTTAGGGTTCTATACCGTCTTACATCAAGATAAGTGTTTTACTTCATTAATTCAATTATGTCTTCAATTACTTGTGTGTATGCTTGCATGTATCCCATGTCCGGCTAATTTACTTGTGTGTTTGCTTAGGAATATGAAACTTAATTATTGAATATTGATTGGTTTTTCTTATCTTAATTGTTAATGATCTAGTATTGCGATAGGTTATCCGTTGTGTAGTTAATGCTTGATTAATCTTTGTTGAACCTTAGCTTATAGTACCTAGAGTCATTGTAGGCTAAACCATCCGAAGAGTACCTTAGTGTTAAGTTTATAAATCCTAGAGATTTTGTAGGCGATAACCTTTGGTAGTTTCAAAGATTTAGGGATAAACGCATACCCTACGACCTTAGACACACAACGCGATTAAGAATAAGGACGTGACAATGCAACCATCAATAGGAGATAATTAAGGAGTAATAAAACCTAAGTAAACACATCTTTAAATCATCATACGAGCACTCCTATTCCCTTAGAGAACGATATCAATTCCCGTGACTTACCCTAATACTACACTACAACGATTAGGTTCACTGTCTAGGGTGTTGAAAAACTTGCTCGACGAAAAGGAAGTTCCTTTGACCCCGAACAACGCGTGTAGCGTTATCAAGTTTTGGTGCCACGGGAATATAAAGGTAGTTAGGAGTTCACCTCGTTTAGGTTTCTTTGCTTGATTCCTATCAAGTAAATTTTTTTCCCATTTTTAGCTTTCTCGTAGTCTATCTCCCTTCTTTGTGACTTTTGTTCGTAACCTCATCACTTTTCATCATGGAAGGTGATAACCAACCACCACTCAACAACCCACCACCAAATAAATCACTTTCACTCAAAACCCAAACTAATGACCAACACAACGCTCAAGGCGTTATGTGAGTAGAAACACCGACCTTCAAGATTTAGGAAGGTATTCGATAGCACAATTAGGGAAGTGTTGAGAAAGTGGCCGGCGCCTGTAGTTGGCTCCATGATCATGATAATCGGAAGATGGCTTAATAAATAAAATGTGAATGTGGAGGATAGTGCTTATTTTAATCTTTACCCCACTAAGGAAGAGGTTTCTACCATCAATACATAATCGATAATCCCGATCACCCATCATTAGGATATGTCCAAAGATTAGGAGAGAAATCCTTGGAACCTCAAAATTCCTTGTATGATCGGATATAGGAATGTCGAACATGCTTACATAGATACGGAATCTCCATTAATGTGATGTCATCTGCTGTTTACAATGACATTATGAATGAGCGACTTAAGATTAGGAGAGACCCTAAGTATCCGTGTGGTTTGCAACTTTGTGGGAAGAGTCGAGGATGTACACGCGTCTTTATAGGAAATTTCACCTACCTAGTTGATTTTGTAGTCCTAGAAGACATTGGGTGTGTCATTGACTATAACTTATCCCAAGTGGTGCTAGGAAAACCGTTTGTTGAAACATCTAAAATGAGCCATAACAAGTATGATGGAACGGTTAGGTTTAAGGAAGGAAATGATGAGATCACTTATAGGATGCCTTGGAAGGCGAATGAATATGGCCATCTATCCCTTTTGAGCGAGACAACATTAGAGCTTTTGAGGACAAAAGCAAGGACGATGTTGAAAAGGTTTTAAATTTATGTGGGAAAGAAGGAGGCTTTATTATAAGGATTGCTTGACCCTAGGGCCTAGGTATAGAGTCAATGAAAATTTTGTCAACATGATAGAATTATCATTGAGGATGCAAAACGAGACCACGTAGGGGCACGACTACGAATCTAGCTACAAGACTCATAAATAAAGAAAAAGCTTCGTGGGAGGCAACCCATGCTTAATTGTTTGCTTGTTTGTGTCATATATCTTTTATTGATTGTTTATTCTCATGTTTAAATTTGTAAAAATGCTTTATTTTGTTTTTAACCTCGTCTTAATTACATATAAAGGTATTTTACATAAGGGATAAGTGTAGGGAGGATTACACGTTTTCAAAAGAAACGTAAACATGAGAATTTCAATTAATTCAAAGATATACATGTGTGTTGTTCGAGTCAAATGCTTGTATCAGTCATAATGGATGTTTTGCAGAAATTTTCCGATTCTAAAGATGTAAATTTTCCAATTTTTTCCGAAAATCGCAGACCGCTTTTTGTCAAGATAATCGACGTCGTCAGATCGCAACTGACGGTGTTAGGAAGGAGCAAAACAATCGATTACTTTCTCGTTTTACGAGCTACTTATAATTTTTGGAATTTTCTGTGTCTTAATTTTCCGTAAATTGCAGAAACATCCATTACACAAGCATTATATCCTAGTTTAGTAGAGTCTATATATATTATTACCGCCAATTTTACGCGAAGGTTTCATTTGTTCTCTTCAAGTGTGCGAGTTTAATTTACCAAGAATAAGATACATAAGATGAGAAGGAGCTTTTCAAGCAAAACGCTCTTCTTGAAGAAAATGTAACCACCACTTTACGGATCCTCTGAGCTAATCGAGGGAGTATTAGTTTTTTCATCTTTATTACCTTCCATTATCATAACCTTGATACTTTCGTGGAACATTGGGGAAAATGTTCGGTTTAAGTGTAGGAGGGAAAATAAAATGGAACTTTGAAACTATGCTTATCCTTGATTATTTGCTTTGTCAATTGCATTTTGTAATAAACCATGAGAAAATGTCGGTTAGGGTAATTTTGGGACCAAATTTAAAATTTTTCATGACATATAGGAGTGGGCCATTAGTCTTAACAAAAGCGTCTCATGGATAGGAAGTTATATGACTAGCACAAAAAACCCTTTACCACTTAAATTCCACCCAAAATGTGAGGATCGCCCTTAGATTAGTAGGAATTAAAGCATCCATCTTTGATTCTTAGAGTGTGAACCGGTAGTATAATAGATTCTAGAACTTGTTTTGTGATGCATCCGAGATCGCTAGTAAGACTACACTTGTGTAGTTAGGAATAACTAAATGATAAGAGGCATTAGGATTACCCTTGTTTAATACCGTAATATAATTACTTCTTCCACATCGGTTGAGTAATTCCCCACACCCTTGCGTTGTACTCATCTTTAGTACACGATAGCCTAGTTAACCCCTCGAGCCTATCCTTTCGCGATTCTCGTGATGTTTCGTTTTCGAATATCAATGAAGAGCATTGTTTACACCCCACCCCAAATGTACACCCAAATCGCTTTAGCCTACCTTGTATGCACTCACTTTTAGTGCATTATTTTTATCAACTTAAACCCTTAGTTCAATTATCTAGTTGCTTGCATAAGTTGCTAAGTCGAGTCATATCCTTTGTACACAGTTTTGGGACGATTGGGACTCATGGGAAAAGTTAAATTTTATGAAATGATGGGAAGGGAACGTTAAATTCAAATTCCTATTATTTGCGTAATAATGTACTCCAAGTGTTTTGATCTTTTCAATTTGGGTCATATTAGTATTAGAGTAATAAAAACTCAAGTGTAGGGATGTGCCTATAAATCCCTATCATTTTGATGTTACCGTAGAGGATGGTAGAGTAAAAGTGTATGGAAAAAAAAAGAAAATAAAAAAATATAGAAAAAAAAACAAAAAACAAAAAACATACGGGCTACCATCCTACATCTATCTTTTAATTTATGTTTGTTTGTTTCAGTTATCTAGAGTCTAGAGTGTCGAGTCTTGGCTTAGCAACGCCATTCTGCGCATGCTTGTAACATAAAAGATTTTTGACTTGCCGCCACTAAATAGCCTATCCCACCAAACCCTTTATTTCCCTACCGTAAGCCTAACATTACAACCCTTTAAAAGACCTCTTTAATAGTCTTTCCTAGGTGCTTACGCCAAAGCGATGGAGGTTTGATCTAGTCTCAAGCCTATGGTAATCTATGTACTAGGACCGGTTAATGAGTGTTTATCTTCCATTTCCAACTTGTTATATTTCATATACACCCGAGAGATGTGAGTATCCAAACACCCTATGTGAGGTGCTAGTATGTAATTTCTGTGCTTGTTATGACTTTTTCGGGGCTTATATGTGTTGTGGATTGTTCTAAACCAATGCTTCATGACCCCTAACTTATAAACTAATTGGCTAAAATCACATTTGCTTGAGGACAAGCAAATACCAAGTGTAGGGATATTTGATAAGGTTTTAAAATGTACTTTTTTGAGGGGTCGTTTAAGCCCTTGTTTGATCATTTTTGTATTCGTTATTACTTAATATCGTTCCTTTTCACTTTTTAGGTATCTTGAAGGCAAAATGCTGAAATGACACTTATTCGGATGAAAAGGCGCAAATATCTGAAGAAAATGGCCAAAGTCAAGAATCTAGACACTCAATTCTTTGAACGAAGGGGACTGACGTAAGGTGTTATCTGACGCCGTCGGACCACTTTGTGACGACTCGAGAGCCAAATTGCTTATTTACAAGTGCGACTTGATTTTAAAAGAGTAGGTGGTCGCAACTCGGGCGGCCTAGATTTGATCCGCACGACGTCGAGACCGAAGGGATGGTGTCACAAGCATAAGGTGGACGCCGCAAGACTAACGTGGCCAAGGCGAAACTCTAATGATGGCGACCGACGGCGTCACAAATCATAAGGTGACGCCATCGATATGTAATCTTATATATAGAATCCGAATTTTTAGTTTTCGGTGTGTAGTCTTTTGGAGTAAAAACCTAAACCAAACCAAGGTCTTGTCTTGTACGATATTTTAGGGTTCTATACCTATCTTACATCAAGATAAGTGTTTTACTTCATTAATTCAATTATGTGTTCAATTACTTGTGTGTATGCTTGCATGTTTCCCATGTCCATTAATTTACTTGTGTGTTTGCTTAGGAATATGAAACTTAATTATTGAATATTGATTGGTTGTCTCTTATCTTAATTGTTAATGATCTAGTATTGCGATAGGTCATCCGTTGTGTAGTTAATGCTTGATTAATCTTTGTTGAACCTTAGCTTATAGTACCTAGAGTCATTGTAGGCTAAACCATCCGAAGAGTACCTTAGTGTTAAGTTTATAAATCCTAGAGATTTTGTGGCGATAACCTTTGGTAGTTTCAAAGAGTTAGGGATAAGCGATACCCTACGACCTTAGACACACAACGCGATTAAGAATAAGGACGTGACAATTCAACCATCAATAGGAGATAATTAAGGAGTAATAAAACCTAAGTAAACACATCTTTAAATCATCATACGAGCACACAATAATTAGACATAGATGCATACACCACTAGTTTAGATAATTAGATAAGTAAAGTAATCGGAGAAATACCAACCTCAAATCTAAACCTCGAGATTCGTACCTTTCCATTTCCAAAAAACATAAAATAAGATTAAAAAAAAATAATCTTTCTCAACCCCAACCTTAGCGTAGTAACTTCTTACTAGCATTCCTATTCCTCTAGAGAACGATATCAATTCCCGTGGCTTACCCTAATACTACACTACAACGATTAGGTTCACTGCCTAGGGTGTTGAAAAACTTGCTCGATGAAAAGGAAGTTCCTTTGACCCCGAAAGACGCGTGTAGCATTATCAACCAACTTGATCTTCTGAATGCGTTCTGCAATCCTTTCGCTAATGAAACGGCCACTTCTGATGTTGCGGAATCATCAACAAGCCATTTGAATCCTCCCAATCGCATAATGTATACCAACATCAACCCTCCAAACATCGTTGGACTAAAGACCATCCTCTTATGAACATTATTGGAAACCCGAATCAACCGTCGTAACTAGACAACGCCTTGAGATCGACGGTGAACATTGCATTTATGCACTTACCGTTTGCCAATCCGAACCCAAAACATTAAAGAAGCAATGACTTATGACAAGCTGGATTGAATCCATGCAAGAAGAACTTAATCGGTTTAAACGTCTTGAAGTATGGGAATTGGTTGAAAAACCAAGCGAGGGTTCTATGTTATTGGTCTTAAATGGATTTGGAAAAACAAGTTGGATCTTTGAAGGTACGGTTATCGAAATAAGTCATGCACTGGGGCTAAGGGTTATAGACAAGAAGAGGGATTGACATCGAGGAATCATTCACACGGTTGCTAGACTTGAGGTCATGACGGATTTTACGGCATTCGCGGCTCACATGAAAATCACGGTCTATCAGATGGATGTCAAAACTGCTTTTCTCAATGTAAAATTGAAGGAAACGGTGTACGTTAGTCCGCCAGAAGGATTTGTTGATCTAGAGTTTCCTAATCACGTCTACAAACTGAACAAGACTCTCTACGGTCTCAAACAAGCCCCTCGGGCATGGTATGATGAGTTATCATCCTTTCTTCTATCCCATAATTTTGTCAAAGGCTCGGTCAACCCAACACTGTTTATACAATATCACGGGGCACACATTTTAATCGTTCAAAGTTATGTGGATGACATCATTTTTGGGTCAACCCATAAAAAGTACTCAAACGCTTTTTCAAAACTTATGAAAACAAATTTTGAAATATCCATGATGGGTGAACTTACGTTCTTCTTAGGACTACAAGTTCATCAATCACCCCATGGTATTTTCCTTAGTCAGTCCAAATATGCTCTTGAAATTTTAAACAAACATGGAATGCAAAGTTGTGATACCTATGCCACACCAATGGCACATACCAAAAAACTAGACACTGATTTGCATGGGAAATTGGTTGACCCTACCAAATACCGAAGTATTATTGGGTCTCTCATGTATATAACGACCGAGAGACACGAAATTGTATTTCTTTGTATATCTTTGCTCCGTTATCGATCGCGACCAATGAAACTCACCTCTCTAAGGCTAAAAGAATCCTCCGATACATCAAGGGAACCATTAATTTGGGATCCGTATCCGAAGGATTCGGGTTTTAAACTAATAGCTTTTTAGACAGCGATCACGCAGTTGCTTAGATTCTCAGAAAAGTACTTGGTGGTTTGCAATTCCTTGGTGATAAATTGGTGTCATGGTAATCGAAGAAGCAAGATTGTACATCGCTGTCCTCAGTTGAAATAGAATATGTAGCCATGTCGGCGTGTTGTGCTTAAGTCATTTGGATGAGAACACAATCGAAGTGCTATTGCGATCTCGTGCAACACTGTTCAACATTCGATGTCCAAGCACATCGATCTTAGATATCATTTCATAAAGGAGCATGTGGAAAAGGGTACCGTTGAATTATATTTTGTGGGTATTGAACACCAACTGGCAAATATTCTCACTAAAGCCTTAGCTCCTGCTAGGTTTACTGATTTGATCCACCAAAACCAGTCAAACACCAAAACCTCTTTTATAAATAATTTTATTAAAAACAAAAATAGAAAAATATAAAATCTGATAAAATACAAAAATATTCTTCTATCTAAATTTCTTCAAACATTGCAAGTACAAATCTTCCGTCAACACTTTGCTCTTTCAAACATTTCATAATTTTTCACAGACAAGTGTTGAGAGGGAGAATGTATATATTTTTCAGTTTCATAAAATCGTGTACTTGCATGTTACCCTAATTGGTTGTATCTTTGATAATGGTGGATACATTTCTTGTTTCACAACTCTCCTCGGACTTACATTTGTAAAATTTCACTATTTCTAAAGTCGAGGGGGGGTTTCGTCAAGTTTTTTTCCAAAACATCACGTTTTGCTTAACCAAAATGGAAGTTATGGGCTAAAATGGTTGAGGTGGAGGGACTATTATTGTCAAAAGTTGAAACTCATATTAGTACATATCCCTTCACCTAACTATAATTTACATTTATTACAATCTTAATTTTTCAACAACCTTCATCCACGCCTAATATTCAAACTCAAATCCGTGCTTCAATCTTTAAATTTATAAGTGTTAAAAGTTTCATTGTGTGATTACAAATGAAGGTTTTTAACCTTAAACGATTTCAATGGTTAGATTTTCCAAATGAGTGATTTTGTGTTCTTAACCTTACGCGTAAAATAATGATCTTCGAAATGAATGTTTTGTTGAAATGGTTAGAGTTATAATGATTGAAAACATGTTCTATAATCATTTCCATCAAGGTTTTCAACCCAGAAATCGTTTTTAATCATATTCGTGATTTAGGGTTTATGCGTGGAATTGGGGCTTTTCTATTGTAAGTGTTTAAGGACAATTAGATGCTTGAGATATGTTTGATACATGTTTAATTAACCAATAACACCTTTGAATCAAACCCAGAAACATCAAATTTGTGAAATTAGACTTTAGGGTTTATGAACTCGTTGGTTTGGGTATTTTTGATTCATGATGCTTTTGATGTTTAAACTTGTTGAAAACGTCTTTTCTTGCTTCTAAGACTTCCCAGAAATTATTTGGTAGATTTTCCATGGCTAGATTGCTTACGAGTAGGATTTAAATTAGGGTTTATGTTTACGCATAACACTTTCCTACGCGTAACTGGACTTAATTGTGATATCATGTGATGTTGAAGGTGATTGAAATTGTAACACCCCCAATTTCTTGATACGTAGCGGAATTCAAACTGGGTGTTACTTCATGGCACAACAGTCATAACGATAGAAAACGAACTCTAATGGAGTCGTTTTAAAAGATTTATCATTTGATTTATATAAATATCAGAGTTTACAAAAATGAGGTCCCAGTTGGTTCCATTGTTTACAAAGTACATCAATATAAAGTCTTTGATGTTTTGTGAATGATAAAATATTTATAGCCTTCTTGATCTAGTCCTTTCTCTTCCGTGCCAGATTTCGACATTATGGACCTGAAATACATGCTTAAAACTTTCAACACAAAGGTTGAGTGAAATTCATAGAGTTTGTTTGATGGTTGAACACATTATGTTGGTAGTGTGAGTTAATTTAGACTCACACCAATAGTTTGAAAACAAAACAATTATTATTGTTTGGTACGGCTGCCTCAAGTATATGATACTTGAGCCTGCTTTTGTTTGTCACCAAGCTCATGAAACCAAGGCATTAACGTGTTCCAATATTAATTGGAGAAACTGCTGGTACTTGCCCTAATAGGTAAAATTGCCGTTTTAACCTAATGTTACTCAAATATAGTGCGTTTGTTTGCCTACCGGTCAACACAAGCGGATTAAATCAATCCCAATAGATCTATTCACAATATTCGTGCTCACTCTCTAATGATTAATGGTTCATGATTTAGGGACTTATATTTGGCAAATGATGGTTACTTAGTGACAATATGACAATCAGATAGACATATAGTTTGAAAGCAATGTGTTCGATTTAAAATAAAGCATGTATTTCCCCCAAGGGTTTGTAAAACAATTAAGTAATAGAAAGTGGGGCTATGAACTAACCTCAGAGTAAATGATATCAAATGTATAATGAGAATGATGGATATGCCGTGAGAACTTCTACGAGCAACCTAGAATAGGATGTTGCGACTTAGGTTTGGAATAATGATGCTAAAGAAATAACAAACCTATATATGTCTCTATGTTGATCATGATGTAGTACATGGTTTTTGTGTATGTCGTTTATAGAAATGGTCTAGTTGTGAAAACGTGTTTAGTTTATATATATCGTACTACCGTTCGGGCCATCACAATTCAGAGGTCATGTAGTAAACGTTCGAGGAGCTAGGAAACTTTAAATCGTAAATCCAAAGAACTCGTCGTCGATTTTTACTCAAATGAAATCCTCACATGAAGCTCCCTAGTTTTGTAGCACTTAGTAGATAAAACATAGATTTTGATTGAAGATTGTTATATCATAAAGTTTATCATGTTTTTAGTAAATATCTAGTTTTTACGAGTTCTCGTCGTTTCATAAATATGATCATTAGATAATGTAAGTATATAAAGTTATGTCGTTTGGTTTGTGTTGGAATTGATTTGCCAAGTTAACACCTTAGTTAACGGTCTTCGGTAAATAAGCCTTGAGGCTTTAGCCGTGGCTTTGGTCTTGACTACCATGATCTTGAGACTCATCTTTGACCTTATCCGTGGCTGTGGTCTTGGCTTATGGCCATTAGGCCTTTTGGTTTGCTTTTAGTTGTGACAAAAGTATAGTCGTGAAACTATATATAGGGCAGTTTCAGTTTTTGAAAGATAATAGCCTATTTAAGCGTTTTCAAGGTCCGAGCTTCATTATTAATGAAGGAAAACGTCGTTCCGGACAACTTTCGTGTTTTAACTTTTTGAAGATTTGGACCAGAAGTACCACTTTCAAAACGGACACCGCTAATGACTTGTGTTAGGCGATTTCGCGTTTTGGTTTCCTTAACTTCTTTTGGCGTATCTTTTGACTCGTTTGTCCATTTCGGGTGATTCAAGTTGCTATGTTTACCTTTTATCTTGTCTACCATAGTATGTAAGTTAGAAAGTCCATATGTGACTGGTTTTAATGGTCTCAAATGTGTAGAATATGACTAGTGTACTAGTTTGTTACTTTTACGACAATATGTGAATTAAAACATGTGATTGAGTATATGTACATCATGAATCAACATAGTAACTATATATATAGCATGAAATTGTCAAGATTATGAATAATAAACATGAGATGATGGTGGTGATTAGTTGCTTACAACTTTTGGATTTCAATTAAGAAAGGAGTAACTAGTAAGGATCGGACTTTGATTGAACACTTAGGACCTTGGATTGAGCTAGCTTTCTACACCTTGGCACCCTTGTGATCTTGAAGAGTTGGTGATGAAGTACTAAGTGACTTGAGTGGATCTAAACTCAAGAAGATCACTTAAACTTGCTAGAGATTTGATGTAGTAACTTGATATTTGAAACTTCTTTGCATAAACTTGGAGTTTATGGATCAAATTATGGAAGATATGTTTGATTTATGCTATGAACGACCAAGAGAAGAGTATGAGGGTTTTTAGGATGCATTTCACTTGCTATTTATAGGAGGGAAAGTTTGGTTAACCATATATTGGGTTAAAGGTTAACCATGGTTAAGGTAGGACACATGTAATGATCTAAATGAAGCATAGTTAAGATCAAGCTACCAAGATGATGACTCCCCCCCCTAAAGTCGGCCATATGAAGATAAGATGACTTAGGTGGATAGTCTTGGTATTATCTTGAGTTTAGAGCATGATTTGGTTCCGTTAAATGTCAACCGTAAGTTGTTAAGCCATAAAACGTAAAACCGGGTATCGTAAAAATACAAAACTTAAAGGAATGATGAAACTCATCATTATACTCCATCTAAAAATATAAAATGAGTGATAAGTCTTATTGGGTGCAAAAACGCTGTCTAAAGCTGGAAACACGGGCCAAAAACGCGTAAAATGCAATTTATCATAAAAGAACGAGATTTCATGAAAATGACCGTGAATTTATTTAAAGTAGACTAAAATTAGTCTATAAGTGATATGAGATGTCAAAATGTGGTTTTCGTCATACGTGGGATAACTTAACAGTTATACGTGAAGTCTAAAAGTTACGCGATTTAAGCAAAATGTAGAACGTACAAGGTTAATTTCTTTATGGTCAAAGCAGGAGGGAAATATGTTTGACTTTTCCAAAAAAAGTAAAAGTGTCAAAATATCTTAGAAAACATAGTGCAGGAATGGTTAAGTCTTGGTCTAAGTAGAATTGTTTAAAAGCGTAAGTTTAGTCTCGTCTGACTCGGGGTTTATTTGGTAACATTTAAATGAAATCTTAAAAATTCTCTAATTGATTATGAGTGATCTAAAATTAATCGATGTGAGGAAAAGCTGTCGAGTTGATTTTCGTTATGCACGTGATGTTTAAATGGTATTCAGCCAAAGCGAAACTTTAAAACGATATTTTCTTAATAACTTTTGCGATGATGATCTAACGATTGTCAAACTCTCAGGATATTACTAAAATAATTTATCTTACGAGAATGTGAAATAAAAATTTTACGAGATGAATAGTGAAAGTGAATAGTAAAAGTGAATAGTAATTTCTCGAGATGAATAGTAAAAATTTGAGAATCGATAGAAATCCTGAAAATGAGAATTGTTACAAAAATAACATGTTAATATGAATGTTATGATTGATCTATTTCAGGCTTCTACGCGTACCAATTCAAAATCAAGGTTAAAATGGAATCTACGCTTAAGGATCACCTTCTGCGTAGACGTTACGCATAAGAGCAATCTTACGTGTAACTTATACGCATAAGGTTCTACAATGGGACTACGCGTATCCTGTTAAGGATATGCGTAAACTTGGATTTCTACACATAAGGATTGCTCTTATGAGTAAACCTTACGCGTAAATCCCCAACCTACGCTTACGCGTAAGCTTTATGCTAAGTGCTCATTCCTACGCGTAAGCTTTCTTACGCCTATGAGTGACTCTTACGCATAAGCTTAATCCTACGCATATGGTTACACTGTTTACGCATAAGCTTACAATCCTACGCTTAAGCCAAAATTGTATCTAAACTTATGAAATGTTACGTGTACAAACTTGTAATAAGTTACTCATAAGGTCACAAGACCAAAATGTCACTAATAAGCAAAAATGGTTAAAATGCTGTGTGAATGAGTGAAAATTTGGACTTTAAAATTCAAAATTAAGATACTCACGTAACTTATCACGTCAACTTTGGACTATTGGACAACATGTGACTTTGGACTCGTAACATTCATTAACATAACAAATTCAATAATTTGGACAATAAAATCAACTTTTGACTAACATAATATCTTTCGATATGTTGGTTCTTTTGTCTCAATACCTTTCGAGATCACGATATGGGCGTCATCATGGAAAATGTCAACGCACCAAATGAGCTCACAATGGAAGATATCTTTGTTGATTCTGATAAGGCGATTGGAAAGAATAACCTCAAGGTCAATTTTGAGAACTTCACCTGCTCAGAATCATCATGCATAATTGTTGTGGATATTCTCAAGACTCATCTCTACAACAACATGCTTACGAACTCTGCAACTGTGCCAGAAATCTACATTCATCAATTTTGGCACACAATGAAAAAGGTGGATGGTCAAGACGTTGTCACTGTGACCCTCAATGACAAGGAAGTCACCGTCACTGTTGCAGATCTTCGGTTAATTCTTCTTCTACATGCTATCGAGGCTGCTGACTATGTGGCTACTCCAAATGAAGAGGATACCATTCAATTCATGATCGACATTGGACATGATGAAGCAGCCGGGGTCATCACCAGACATTCCTCTGTGGATCTAAAGAATATTCCTCAACCTTGGAGAACACTGTATATTATGATCGCCAAGTCTGTGTCTGGAAGAGATAGCGGTCACGAGCATCCCAAACTCATGCATCTGCAAACCTTCTGGGGTATGGTCAACAAAAAGCAAATCGACTTTGCTGATCGATATGGAGGACATGATGTCCCATCTCGAAAGCCGGGACAAAGTTCCTTTTATCGGATACATCGTTGTTGATCCGAATATTCTCGGAAACATCGGGACATTCCTTAAGACTTAATGACCCGAGAATCACTACGCTTTGTATGAGCCTCGTTGGCTGCCTTCTCACTGATGATATCAAAAGTCTTCCATCGTATCGTCGATACCTAGAAGCTGTGAGAAAAGGCAAAGTCGGGTTCATGGATGAGAAGACTTCAGCCGTTCCAGTCAAGAAGACACGAAGGTCAGGCAGCGCTGGAAGCGTTAAAAGCACTGGAAGCGCCCTCAAATATCCTAAGAGGCATCCAAACCTCAAAAGAAAAGTCCCATCTAAGGGTGCTAGTTCTGATCCTAAACCAGCACTTAAACAAGAGGACGGAGACTCTGAGGATACTGAGTCTGAAGAGGTGGTTCATTATTCTGAAACTGCAACAGATGAAACAACCTCACTGAGGTCAGATGACAAACCACCCAGTCCCAAATCAGACAAGGGAAAGACTCCAGTCACTGAAGAAGAGGAAGAAAGTTCTGATGATGAACCAAAGGATGAAGAGAGAGCTTACCAAAAGACTCTTAAGCAGCTCAGGTTGCAGCATGTTGCTGCTGAATTCAACATTCAACAAACCAGAGGCCCTAGAGGTTCCAGTGGTGGTGCACTAACCACACCAGTTCTTGATACGGTTAATCAACCCGTTAAGGGAACTGGTACCACTACTAAGGAATCAACAGAGCAGTAGCAACAAGAGTCCGAAATCAAGTTCGACTTAGAAGAAGAAGAGGAACAAGAAAAGAATGAAAAGATAACTGATGAAGATGTTGAGCAAGTGGCTAATGAAAGGGCTGAAGAAGAAGCTCGGGCTAAAGCAGAGGAAGAGGCAAGAGCTCAAGAGGAAGCTGACAATTATCTTCAAGATAATCCAGAACATAACCCGGAACAATCTTCTGAGCCACCTAAACACCCTGAGCCTTCTCATGACTCATCTTCAACTAATTCATCATCTCATTCATCACCACCACCATCCAAAGATGCTACCACCAGATCTTCATCTAGATTGATCAAGAAACCCTCTGACACTTGGGCATCACGTGCCAAAACCAAGATTGTTAAGGCTGTCAGGCAAGCAAGGAAATGAAATGTGGTTAACAAGAAGTTGAATCAGCTAGCTGACAGGGTTAACATAATCGGTAATTTGATGAACGAGTTCTCGGAGGAAAGAAACCAGATCCAACAATTCCTCAACTGAGACATTCAAGGGGAAATGGACAAGACGATTAGGGACTACACTCATAAGTTCCTTCTCGACACCTTCCCTGGAGTCACAAAAGAAATGTTCGCAAGACAACTCTACCCATATCTGATGTCATTGGTCAAGCAAACAATTTCAACTACACCAGCAATGATGCAAATTCGACCAGTTCCACCTCCTGTTGTCACTGAAGCTGATTTGATTTCAAAACTGATTATGTAGATGTCTTCCCGATCTGGAACTTTCACTTCTGATGATTCAAAATTTTTTGAGGCATTACTTGCATATCAACTAAAGAAAACGTGTAAGGAAGGAGCTAGTCAAGATAAACGACCAAGAGACGAAGATGATGCGGACAAGGATTCAAAACCTAAATGTCATAAGAAAACTGGCGAATCCTCATCTATGCCTCCACCACCCCCAAGGAACACCACCACAACAAGCTCTTCTCAACGACCTCCTGCTTCTGATAAACCTCAAGACTCTGAGTCGCCACCACCATCTGAGAAAACTGGTGATCACTTCCAATACACCGGTGGTGACGACGAAGAGATTCCTGAGCCCCAACAACCGCCCTCATCAACACCATCAACCAAGCAACAATCAGCATCATCCTCCAAGCCAAAGAAGAAAAAGTCTACCTCAGTTGTATCATGGCTGGATGAAGATGATACTGGAGAATATGAATGGTTCTCCAAGCTTGTTGATGCCACTCCTAGATTACCGAAAGGCCAAGAACCAGTTGATGGCCGTACTATGGAGCACGTTAAGATCATTCAAGATAAGTTCAACATGAAGAAGATGACGAAAGGGGAGTTACGCCGAATCAAGAATGATGCATTTCAACTACTTAAGGAAAACTCCGGCAGTTCCATTGAAGTCGAATATCATCTCGACAACATCGCACGGGCCATGTCCAACAACATCGATTGGCTCAACCCTGAATCAAACATCAACTTCACAAGACAAGATAAGACTCCATACTACACAGACTGGACAAAGCCACTGCCAACCATTGGTCGACCAGATCAACCCAGGATTCCCTACCAATATTTCTTTAACAACGACCTGGAATTTCTTCAACACGGTAGCGAGGTAAGCAAGAAATACGCTACGTCACTCACCTTTAACATCCCGGCAGCATTCTTCTCCAACAATGTTGCCATCGAAGAAGAAGCCACAAGAATGTTTGTTGAAAATGTGGTGAAGTATGACCTCGATGCACAGTATGGCATTCATCATAGGCCTGCAAGAAGACGACTATACTACAGAAGCTGCCAGGTTCAGAAATCAAACAAAGAGGTGTTCAGTGACAAACGGATCGTTGCTATCAAGAATGTCAGTCTGGCTACAAAGTGGGGTTACTCATTCTTGGAGTAAATCAAAGTCAAACGCCAAGACGAGCAAGAATATGATTTTACTGAAGATGATTTTTCGAGATTATCACTAAACGACATTGAAGACATGTATCTAGCTAAGGTACAATGTAGGATGAGACATTTCTCCACAAACATCCAGCTCCAGTACATCACGTCTTTGTTGATATTCATTAGAAGAAAAGTGATCCAGGAACGTGTTAAAGAGCTTCAACTTGCCATGGAATCATACCAGAAACAAGTCAATCTCACTAAACCATTGCTACACTTTCCCGATATCAACCGACTCTCTCAGTACACCATTATGAGGAAACCAACGTTCAGAGTTGTTTACCGCAGTGAACTTCACCACAACGGTTTCATGGCGTACAATGAGCTTCACAAGTTTTGTGATCACACTCTGAAGAAGGTTCGTGGTGGGTTAGTGATGAGTCTCTAAATACTCATCATTTTTGTACTATCTAGATCGCAAAATCATCCGAAAACACTCGAAACACATCAAAATGATCAAAATATCACAAATTAGTGTTTTATGTGTTTTAAATGCAAAAGATCAAAATCGGATGAAAAGCGTATCAAGTTTGCAAAATTGGCGCTTTAGTCCCCAAGTTTCAAAATTTGTCAAAAACAGGTCCACGGTATATCAAAATAAAGAAAATGTCATTTAAGGTCCATGAGATTCAAAAGTTGTTAAAACAAACACTTCAAAGTAAAATTTGCAAAATTACAACTTTGGTCCCTCAAGTTTGAAAATGACATAAATGGTCCTGAAATTTGGAAAATGGCAAGTCTAGTCCTTGTACTTTTGAGATTGTCAATTTTAGTCCTTGGAGAAACTTTTGAATTGGCGCCCTAGGTCCTTGAAGTTTCAGAATTTACACAATAAGGTCCTTGTCAATTAAACCCTTGTCAAACCAATTTGGACCCTTGCCTAATTGTGACCCCCTGTCATAATCTATTTTGAACCCTTTGATTATTAATACTGCTTGGTCAAACTCTGGTCAAAAGAAGCCACCCGCCAAAAGTCTCTCCCTCCCACCTGCTTTGCCTGCAACCAAGCAATACCCCATCCCCCCTCCTCACCTCCACTTTCCCATGTCCCCCCCCCCACCTTAGCTAACCTCCAAACTTCATTTAATGCAACTTCCTCCCTCACTCAACCTATCCAAATTTGTTACTCCTTTTGGCGCAAAACTCAATTGAATGGCCAAGATGTATTTAAAGCCATCCAATGTTTGGGAAAGAAGTGGAATCAATCGTAATAGAGAGAATGAGATTGGGTATAAAAGAAGGAAGAAGAAGCAAGAAAGAGAGTAGCTAGTTTTTAAGTTTTTCTTTAATGTCGTTTTCAAAATAAATGTTGTAGCTTAGTCAAAATCTTATGATTTCGTTTCCATGTATTAACTTTTGGTTGGATAATCATTGTAAGGCGCTTTTAAGTTTCAATTCACGCTTTAGTTTGGTTTTATGTTTTCTTTAATCGTTAAGAAATCCATTTTCAAACTCTTTCAATCAAGCTTTTAAAAGCTTCTATTTAAGTGCAAATAAGCTTAAATAAGTTCCTGTAAGCTTTTGATAAGCTTTAAAACCATTTTCAAACAAAAGTGTGAATTGGTCAACAGAAGTCAACTGTTAGGCTCAAATTGGAATTGGAAATGGATAATGGTGTTGCAGATCTTTGAAATGGGTTGGATTAGGTTCATTTAGTGTAGTATTGGGTTTGGATTTGGCCTGCAATCAAGTTGGAATCCTGTGAGTATTTATCTCATTTTCAAATTTTCAAGTTGGTTTGCATATTTTGCTTGTAGGAGTATCTGTGGTCACAGTTGGTCTTTATGTGTTTGATTAGTTGTAATTAGGTACTTTAAACTCATTTTAATCAGTTATAGCAGCTAGTTAAATGATTTGTTAGTTATAGGCTGCTTACTAGTTACAAGAACCTGTGTTTGGTATAAGCTGGCATTTAGGATTGCAGAGCTTATTAGTGGTTAGATTAAGTTTAATAAGCTCCCTTTAGGCTTGCTAGGACCATTTGAATCATTCATTTGCATACCAAATCAGTGGTAGTCAAATTTCTCATCTCACTGTCTTAATTAGCTAACTGTTGGAAATTTTGAAAGCCAAAAGCTTATGTTGTGTTCATATTTCATAATTACATCTTGCAATAGTCTCATTACACCTTATTACATCAATATAAGTCTTTAAATTCAGCTGCTAAGTTCAAGAAAGTCAAACTCTTCAGTTTCTTCAAAAGTCAAAATAGTAAAACTCAGTTTTGAGCTCAACTAGGGTGATTTTTATTGTACTCATTTCTTGGTCAAATCAAGTGAATCTTGTGGCTTTTAAAACCTCTCTTGGTCTAGTTTATGTTTGTGATTTTTTCATAATTTTGCAAATTTTCTTTAAGCTCTTAAAGAGCTTGTCAAAATGGACTTAAGTGTCCTGCTGTAGCATCAAGTCTCGCATGTGACTTGCAGCAGATTTTGATGAGCTTGTGCAAAGCTCATCATAGCTCCTCTAGGTCTGAGCTTTGGGTTTCAAATAGCCAACTGTGTCTAGTTTAGATCCCAAGTTCTGGATTTAGGTTTTGGCTTATTGGTTAGCTTATTCCTTAGCTCAAAGTGAGCCCCTAAATACTGTTTTTAGCTTATAGCTCTTACATCAAATCTGTACTAGCTTGATGTCCAGAGGTTAGGGCTTGTTGAATCTTGTTGCATTTTAGTGCTTTTAGCTTATAGTAGCTTCTGTTTTGGTTTGGTGCCTTTTGGACTCCATTTGCTTATTTAAGTGCTTATTTCAATAAGCACTTGCACATCAGTTTCTAATTCCTCCACATAGCACCTTGTTTTTATATTTTTCCTTTATTCCTAATATTATTTTAGACTTTTCCTGAAATTTTCAGATTTTTCCAAGTTGGTTTGCTATTTTTCTGCATTTTATTTAGTTTTTAAGCATTTTTAATTAGCTTTAAATACAAAAAATTAAGAAAAGGTTCAAAAAAATAATTTTTATTTTTCTTAAGTTTAGATAAATATAAAAAGCCTAAAAAGTATTTTTCCATAATTTTCTTGGTTTAAATAGTATTTTCTAGCATTTAAATTAGTTTTAAATAGTTTTAAATTAGTAATAAATACATAAAAGTCTAAAAATATATTTTCAGTTTTAAAATTAATTTTATAATATTTTAGATTTTTCTCAGTCTTAATTTTATTTTCTAACCTTATTTTGTATTTTCTTTTATTTTAGAGTATTTATTAAATAGTTAAATTAGTTTTAATTGATAATAATTAGATAAATAGATTTAAAATAAGTTTCTTTTTCTAATAATTTTCTTATATAATTAGGATTGTAAAATGTATTTTCTATATACATAGGTATTTTCCTTCTTTATTTTCACGTTTTATTTTGTACGTTACGTAGTTTTAATTTAAACGTATGTTTTAGGTTTTAAACGTTCATCACTTTAAATATAGTGATAGCGTTTATTTAATATCTTTATCTTTTTTTAATTTTCTTAATTTGTATTTAAGTCATTGTTTATTTATAAACTTTTTCAAGAGTGTAATTATCTATCCAAATCCTTTACGATCACTATCATTAGTGATCATTCTATCGTCGATCAAGTGTCTACACACCATTGAGTCTCCGTGGGACATAACGACCGGAATTCACTATATTCCGGACTTCATTGTATTTGTGCCTCGAATGTTTTAAGTCTCGTTACGGTTGGTCATTCACAAGTGGCCACCTTGTGTGATTAGACTTGATTTGTTTCCAAGATGAGATCAAATTTTAGGCGCACGGGAGGCTTTAGCGTGTGTTTAGCCTTTTTCGGATCCATTCTTGCACATATTCCATCTTTTGTAAAAGTTTTTGTAAAGTTATCGAAAATCCAAAAGTTCATTAACACTTTTCACAAGTGTTATCAACACCAAAAATATTTTCATAGCATATTTTCAAAAATCCAAAAATATCCATCCTTTATCCTCTAACTGCTTAATTCTACATTTCTTTATCCTCAAACCCTGTTTAATTCTCCATTCCTTATCCTCTATAACCGTTTAATTCTTCATCTCTTATCCTCTTATCCGCTTAATTCTTCATGTCATGGTTTTCGACATGTTCTCGGTGTGGAGGTCCATTTAATGGTGGAAATTGTCACGATGTACCAATGTGGGTTTGAGAGACAAGTTTGTGTAATCCCGATCCTATTTCAAATGATACACCGATTTTCCTACCTACCTCCACATACCTAATACGAATCCTACTCATGCGAGTTTTGTGGAATGATTCTCATTACGGTTTTGATTGTCCATCACGGGTCCCGCTTGTCTATGAGCCGGAACCGTGTTACAATCGAACTTTGGTGAAAGTTATTTTCCCAATTATCTCTCATTGAGAAGTGGGGTCCTCATGAGACTTTTGAATGTCAACCGATGAATCAAAATTTTCAAAATTCCAATTCTCCGGTTTGACAATTTCCAACCCCACAAAGATTCCATCATCATCGACTTCCGAGCCTTCACATCATTTCAATGATCATGAGGAGTGTAATCTTCCTCAAAGTTACGAAGAAATAAGCATTCAAAGAAAGCGCAAATGAAAAGAATGGTGTGTAAGCTTGACGAGATGAATATAAGAATCGATATGATGACGATGATGATGAGGATAGTATTCAAATGAAGGAATACTATGATTACTGACGAGGAGAGTGTTACTCAATTGAACGATCTTATTTCTCAACTCCCCGGTCTATTGCTATCACACCTATCTTACCTATTATTGCTTCCAAAGACTCTTTCATAAAGGGGGACGAGCCTCCTAGCACTATTCCAGAAATGGAATCATCTAGTGTTGAGAGCCTTGTCCCAATCCCAAGTGAGTTCGAGGATATCTCCGATAATGTGTGTGATGAGCCTCGATGATAATTCTTCTCCTCCTCTTGACATTCCATATGATCATGTCGAGATGTTCTCCGATTCGATAACGATTGTACTTCGTTTGACGATTCTTTATCCTATGGAGACATCGATTATGTCGAGGAGTCGCCTCGAGCTAGTTAGCTTAGAAGAAGTGAGAAATTCGATGATCTCGAAATTGAGGACGAGATACTTCGTGAACAATTGTTCAATATAAATCTCCTCGCTTCTAAGATCGAATCATTCTGCGTGCTAAGTCGCTTCATCTCCTATCCCGTTGTGGATAGTGACTCTACATTGGACAAGCCCGAGCTTGAGGTTTTTCCAATGATTCTCTTCATGAAGAGTTCTCCGGTGAACTCTCTCATGACATATCTCCGAATATGATCATTTCTATTTTGATCTTGAGGATGATATTGGCTCGGAGGAAGGTGTACTCTATCATAAGAGTTTGCTTATTGATGATACTACCTTCACCCTTCCTCCGACATGTCTACATTTGAGGATGAAGAATGGATCTTGATTGTTATCAACATCTTTCTTCCATTCCTCACATATGATGTGACTTTCTCTTCTTCACTCCTTGGGGTGAGGACACTATCTTGACCCCGGCATTTTATTTATCATTTGTGAGCCGGGTCTGCTCTCTTTATCTCATCGATGTGGGACTTTCACGTGCTTCAAATGTTTGTCCAAACATCTTGAATGAAAGTCCGATGGAGATTGTATCTTCCACTTGCTTCCCCATGAACTAATGAATGCGGGTCGAGTCAAGCTAGCGACTGGAAATCAAAAACAAGAGTACACACCATATGGGTTTTCACCCATATTTCGACTTCTTACCCTTTCTACCACCTAAGTGTGGGTGATGCCATCACATGTTATATATATATATATATATATATATATATATATATATATATATATATATATATATATATATATATATATATATATATATATATATATATATATATATATATATATATATATATATATATATATATATATATATATATATAAAAAAAAAAAAAAAAAAAAAAAACCTTCTTTCTAAATAATGGTCGTAATATTTCCCTTTACGTTCTTTGTTTCGGCATAATGGCAGACTTTGAATATTGAGGGCAATATTCATTTCTAAATGGGGAATTCTCACGAATTTCATATATTATCTACCCAATTCCCGTTTTGGCCAAATTTTTTTTGGAGTAAGTGTTCTACACTTACTCACAGTTATCGATCCGCCATGTTTGATAAACTAAAGGATTGGCTAATCCAGAGCAAACGGCTCTTGGTAAAGATATATTAAATCCGTTTATATGGCTTGCAATTTGCCCAAAATTGTATGGTGTTCAACTCACCATATCTTTAATTAGTGAAGAGTTAGCTAGCCTGCAAGGTTATGGCTTGTGGTAAAGGCGATGGAAAATCCATAATTGGTATTCACTCACCAAAGATAATATTGATAATTTATCTAAGAGTTGGCTAGTCCGTATGGTGCGGCTTCGGTAAAGACTAATCAAACCGTTTACGACTTATGATTTGCTCAAAATCATTTGGTTATCGATGTACCAAGGTTCTTACTTGAACTAAAACATTTGGCTACTCCAAGTGATGGCTTTTGGTAAAGAGTTTTAAAATCAATTAAAGTTCAAATCATTGCTAGGACAAGCAATATCTTAGGGTGGGATTGATGAGTCTCAAATACTCATCATTTTGTATTATCTAGATCGCAAAATCATCTCGAAAACACTCGAAACACATCAAAATGATCAAAATATCACAAATTAGTGTTTTATGTGTTTTAAATGCAAAAAGATCAAAATCGGATGAAAACGATATCAAGTTTGCAAAATTGGCGCTTTAGTCCCCAAGTTTCAAAATTTGTCAAAAACAGTCCCTGGTATATCAAAATAAAGAAAAATGTCATTTAAGGTCCATGAGATTCAAAAGTTGTTAAAACAAACACTTCAAAGTAAAATTTGCAAACATACAACTTTGGTCCCTCAAGTTTGAAAAATGACATAAATGGTCCCTGGAAATTTGGAAAATGGCAAGTCTAGTCCTTGTACTTTTTGAGATTGTCAATTTTAGTCCTTGGAGAAACTTTTCAGAATTGGCAGCCTAGGTCCTTGAAGTTTCAGAATTTACACAATAAGGTCCTTGTCAATTAAACCCTTGTCAAACCAATTTGGACCGCACTAATTGTGACCCCTGTCATAATCTATTTTGAACCCTTTGATTATTAATCTTGCTTGGTCAAACTACGGTCAAAGAAGCCACCCGCCAAAAGTCTCTCCTCCCACCGCTTTCAGCTCGCAACAACAATACCCCATCCCCCTCCTCACCTCCACTTTCCCATGTCCCCCCACCTTAGCTTACCTCCAAACTTCATTTAATGCAACTTCCCTCCCCCTCACTCAACCTATCCAGCTGTTACTCCTTTTTGGCGCCAAAACTCAATTGAATGGCCAAGATGCATTTAAAGCCATCCAATGGCTGGGAAAGAAGTGGGAATCAATCAGAATAGAGAGAGAATGAGATTGGGTATAAAAAGAAGGAAGAAAGAAGCAAGAAAGAGAGTAGCTAGTTTTTAAGTTTTTCTTTAATGTCGTTTTTCTAAATAAATGTTGTAGCTTAGTCAAAATCTTATGATTTCGGTTCCATGCATTAACTTTTGGTTGGATAATCATTGTAAGGCGCTTTAAGTTTCAATTCACGCTTTTAGTTTGGTTTTATGTTTTGTCGTTAATCTGTTAAGAAATCCATTTTCAAACTCTTTCAATCAAGCTTTTAAAAGCTTCTATTTAAGTGCAAATAAGCTTAAATAAGTTCCCTGTGAAGCTTTTGATAAGCTTTAAAACCATTTTCAAACAAAAGTGTGAATTGGTCAACGAAGTCAATTATTAGGCTCAAATTGGAATTGGAAATGGATAATGGTGTTGCGAGATCTTTGAAATGGGTTGGATTAGGTTCATTTAGTGTAGTATTGGGTTTGGATTGGCACTGCAATCAAGTTGGAATCTGTGAGTATTTATCTCATTTTCAAATTTTCAAGTTGGTTTGCATATTTTGCTTGTAGGAGTATCTGTGGTCACAGTTGGTCTTTATGTGTTTGATTAGTTGTAATTAGGTACTTTAAACTCATTTTAATCAGTTATAGCAGCTAGTTAAATGATTTGTTAGTTATAGGCTGCTTACTAGTTACAAGAACCTGTGTATGGTATAAGTCGGCATTTGGGATTGCGAGCTTATTAGTGGTTAGATTAAGTTTACTAAGCTCCCTTTAGGCTTGCTAGGACCATTTGAATCATTCATTTGCATACCAAATCGGTGGTAGTCAAATTTCTCATCTCATTGTCTTAATTAGCTAACGTTGGAAATTTTGAAAGCCAAAAGCTTATGTTGTGTTCATATTTCATAATTACATCTTGCAATAGTCTCATTACACCTTATTACATCAATATAAGTCTTTAAATTCATTGCTAAGTTCAAGAAAGTCAAACTCTTCAGTTTCTTCAAAAGTCAAAATAGTAAAACTCAGTTTTGAGCTCAACTAGGGTGATTTTTATTGTACTCATTTCTTGGTCAAATCAAGTGAATCTTGTGGCTTTTAAAACCTCTCTTGGTCTAGTTTATGGTTGTGATTTTTTCATAATTTTTCAAATTTTCTTTAAGCTCTTAAAGAGCTTGTCAAAATGGACTTAAGTGTCTCGCGGGGCATCAAGTCGCAGCGGGACTTGCAGATTTTGATGAGCTTGTGCAAAGCTCATCATAGCTCCTCTAGGTCTGAGCTTTGGGTTTTAAATAGCCAACCAGGTCTAGTTTAGATCCCAAGTTCTGGTTTTAGGTTTTGGCTTATTGGTTAGCTTATTCCTTAGCTCAAAGTGAGCCCCTAAATACTGTTTTTAGCTTATAGCTCTTACATCAAACTGTACTAGCTTGATGTCCAGAGGTTAGGCTTGTTGAATCTTGTTGCATTTAGTGCTTTTAGCTTATAGTAGCTTCTTTTGGTTTGGTGCCTTTTGACTCCATTTGCTTATTTAAGTGCTTATTTCAATAAGCACTTGCACATCGCTTCTAATTCCTCCACATAGCACCTTGTTTTTATATTTTTCCTTTATTCCTAATATTATTTTAGACGTTTCCTGAAATTTTCAGATTTTTCCAAGTTGGTTTGCTATTTTTACGCATTTTATTTAGTTTTAAGCATTTTTAATTAGCTTTAAATACAAAAATTAAGAAAAGGTTCAAAAAATAATTTTATTTTTCTTAAGTTTAGATAAATATAAAAAGCCTAAAAAGTATTTTTCCATAATTTTCTTGGTTTAAATAGTATTTTCTAGCATTTAAATTAGTTTTAAATAGTTTTAAATTAGTAATAAATACATAAAAAGTCTAAAAAAATATATTTTCAGTTTTAAAATTAATTTTATAATATTTTAGATTTTTCTCAGTCTTAATTTTATTTTTCTAACCTTATTTTGTATTTTCTTTTATTTTAGAGTATTTATTAAATAGTTAAATTAGTTTTTAATTGATAATAATTAGATAAATAGATTTAAAAATAATTTTCTTTTTCTAATAATTTTCTTATATAATTAGGATTGTAAAAATGTATTTTCTATATACATAGGTATTTTCCTTCTTTATTTTCACGTTTTATTTTGCATGCGTTACGTAGTTTTTAATTTAAACGACGTTTTAGGTTTTAAACGCTCATCACTTTAAATATAGTGATAGCGTTTATTTAATATCTTTATCTTTTTAATTTTCTTAATTTGTATTTAAGTCATTTATTTATAAACTTTTCAAGAGTGTAATTATCTATCCAAATCCTTTCGATCACTATCATTAGTGATCATTCTATCGTCTCGATCAAGTGTCTACACACCATTGAGTCTCAAGTGGGACATAACGACCGAATTCACTATATTCCGTGACTTCATTGTATTTGTGCCCGAGTTGTTTTTAAGTCGTTATTCGGTTGGTCATTCACAGTGGTCACCATGTGATTAGACTTGATGCTTTCAAAGATGCATCGCTTAGCATATCGGTTGAAGGATATTCATGAAGGCATTGGGTCGAAGAAGCGGTGGAATTCTAAAGATGTGAGGATGTTAAGAAAATTATCAAGAAGATAGAGCAAAGGTTGTTTCATCATGATCGATGCGGAACCTTGAGAGCTTTGTGGGCGGACTGACGAGTTTCCTCTACGGCTATCAACGCCAAGAGTGAACTCCTGCCTTATTGAAGGATTGCTCGGTACTCCTTGAATTATTTCTTTGATTGATATTTGGATGATATGATTTGTATATTGACTATGGCTTATGCACATGCATGTACAACCCGTATTTGTAATGAAAGGACCTCGTGGTACGCGCTGCCACAATCCTTATAAAAGGAATGAAAGCTTTACTTTTGAGTAAAACTTATCAAAACTTTCATTTTCAAAGTTTTGCTCAAAAGAACAAGTACTTCCCTTATGTTTTCAAAAACTCAAAAGTTAATATTACTTGTTGAGGGGGAGTATTTGCTAGCAAATCTTTGTTCACAAAATGTTCTTCGTGGAAATCTTCCCACATAACTCGAAATGGACATATTCGATATCAAAATTTCATCAAAAATAATATTTATATGCCATTTTTGAGGGGGAGAAAAATTGTGTGATACAAATATGTTGGAAATTGTGATTGAATCTTCGCGTGATAAGACTTAACCCATGAATTGATGAGATCTGAACTGTCATACATCGAAAAGATTTGTCTACCAAGACTTATCCGAGTAGATTGTACCTCTTCGAGAAACTCTTGATAGACATGAACTTTGACGGGTTTGACAACCTTTTCAAGGTTTGTCTACACCTTCAAGGTAGTTATTAGATCTAGTTGTCACCTAAAAGCTGACAATGCAACTCTTTAAATATGAAATGTAACGTGTCTCATGGGAATTGTCTATCTTGAGTCGATCAATTCAAAAGTGCGAATCTCTACCCTCACTTGCAGTGCATTTACATCAAAATACTTGAGCACATGTGGAGGGGAGTATTTCGAAAATACTAAACTCAAGTGTTACAAAATGTTTTCACTCATAAACACTTTGAGAGATTTTCAAAAATGGTTTTATGGCAACTTAGGATAGTCATGGAGTTATAAGGTGATTAAGGTTAGGAATAACTGTCCTTTGATCTGCCAGAGTTTGAGGATCTACCCAAGGACACCACCAATAGTTAGAACTTAGAAGTCCTTAGGTATGATTATAAAAGGAGAAAATGAGAATCGAGAAAGAAGGAGTTGAAGAATTAAAAAGAAAAGTAAAGAAAAGTGGTGAAAAGAAATAGCCTCCAAATTATTCAACTTAGCGTATACCGGGTTCAATACATATACTACCGGTTGTCACTAGATGACACGGTATTGAAGATTAAAGTTGTCATGGACCCGAAGGACGCATGCACTAAACCTTCTTAGCCACTCAAGTTTCTCTCAATGAAGCCTGCTTCATTCTCACATGGAACCCTCGTAAACTATCGGCTTTCTTAGAGATTCTTTGGTATTAGAAGGAGACCTCTCTCCTAGTCTTCGTCAGAAACCAAAGCGCACTATTGAGTCTAGAGCCACGTAGATTCATCAAAAGTTCTCTTAGGAACACTTGACATTTCATCACTTGTCGCTCAACATTAAGGACGCAAGTGATAACATTATCGAGTTTATTGGAATCACTCCTAAACCATAATCAAGTGTTAGTAATTAATATGTAATAGTTAGCTTTATTATGGCCTTTATGTTTGTTATTAGCCTTAAGCTTATGTAGAAGGCCCATGAGCTTAGGCCCCAGCCCATTTAAGAAAGGAAGGAACTAGGAGTGTTGCCTAGCTTCCCTCCTATAAATATTTTATGTAAACCCTCACTGAGGTTGGTTGTTCAAGTTTTCTTTCATTCATACTCACGCCTAACCTTTCTTTATTTCACGCGTATGTGTGTTTGTTTACTTGTTCAATCGCCTTAACCTCTTTCTATATTACTTGTGTTTGTAAAACTAGTGACCTAACAATGGTATCAATCGCCTACTAGTTGGGTGAATCGTGTTTGTTTTAAGTGGGTTTCGGTCCCACGCCTAAAACGCACCTTGATACTTTGGTTCGCTTAAAACTTGTTTTTACACTTTTAATCCAAGATTCTTGTACTTTCAACGTTTTAAGGTGTTAAATACATGTTTTGGCAAAAGTTTCAAACTTTATCGTGGATAGTTGTTTTTGATCGTGTTTTTGAACGAGGGTTTCATCCTACTCAGAATCGCTTTTAGAGGCTTTGGTTCATCAAGTTTCACACTTTTGTGTATTTTGGTGTTATTGAAGCTATTTTATCACACAAAAACTAGTTTAGAAACACTTTGGACAGAATCAAATTTTTGAGCATTCCTACGCCGTAGTAAAACCCTAAAACTACGGCGTAAGTGCTTCCTTGGTTTGATCTTCATTTTCCGGTTTATTCCGTGTTTTCTTACTTGGATAAGTCTGAAAATACGTCGACTTAGGATATCTTTGCCTTCGTGATAGTGTAAAGATCATTTAGGCAAAACCCTAAAATTACGCATAAGCATAAGCTTACGCGTAGAAATCCTACGCCTAAGATTCTTCCTACGCCTAAGCCTAGTCTTACGCATAACTTTCTACGCCTAACTTTTGTCTACGCATAACTTTAGTGATTTACCTACTTACGCGTAAGCTAAATCCTACGCGTAACTTCTCATTGTTACGCGTAACTTTGGTGTTTTTACGCATAAGTGCTACTTGGTTATTGTCTTTTCTACGCCTAAGGACACTTCATCAACAAAGGTTCATTCGACTACAAAGATCCATTTTTACTACACAAGTTTTTCAACATGTCTCAACCAACATACTCCACAACTTGGTGCAATTCCCCCACCACAAATGGTTCAAACACCGCCAACTCTTCAAGTTCAACCCTACACAAATGAATTCAATCAA
The DNA here is from genome assembly GCA_022545495.1 of Chrysanthemum lavandulifolium. NCBI lineage: Eukaryota > Viridiplantae > Streptophyta > Magnoliopsida > Asterales > Asteraceae > Chrysanthemum > Chrysanthemum lavandulifolium. Next base: position 202,154,138 of record CM040239.1, read on the forward strand.
CATCCATCAAGGAACACTATGAAGGAACCCACTTGGTTTGCAAAGATGTGTGAAGCTTTAAGTAGCCAACAATTAATTCATGAAGTCGGATCACTGATAGACCTCCAATGCTCACTCCAGCAACTACGATCAATGGGTGATAAGGTTCCTTAGGTTCGTGATCCGAAGAAGCCACATGGAAAGTTCTTAAAGAAGGTTATCTTGGAAGGTCCATTTGAGATGCCCATCGTCATTGTACCGGAGATCCTATCGCTATTCCACCGAGATGAACAAACCAACATTGCTCAAGTTATGCACTAGAATCCTCAAGAACTTCTCCACTATGGCGGATGAACTTGCAATGGAATATATCCTCTTGGGATTACCAAACCCAATTCTTCGTAGTGTTGATGCTCAAAAGACCGCAGAAAATGTGGGATCATATTCGTCTTCTTATGGAAGGATCAAGACTCAATCGGGAGGATTTGGAATCCAAAATTTACTTGGCTTATGAATACTTCATGATTGAACCGGAGAGACACTAGAGTCCTATCATCATCGTTTAATAGACATCATCAATGATTTGGATAAACACAACATCATCATGCCAAGAATTGCGTGAATACTAAGTTCCTCGAGTAGTCTTGGTCCGAATGGGAGAAGTATGTCATTTTTCTCCGCTAAGCGATGAATATGCATCATTCTACATATGGATTGTTGTACGATTACTTGAAGCCTCATGAAAAGGAAGTTGATCGGGAAAGGATTCTCCGTGCTCAAATTGCTCCACCTACACATCCGGACAATCAACAACTTGCCTTATATGCTCAACAAAGTTATCCTCCTCAACAAGCAACTCAACCAACTGCCTCAGTCACACCAAACGATCAATCACAACAACCTCAACAAAATCAATTGGTTCCTTACAACAACAACAACAACAATGATCAAGCACTTCATAGTCAAACTAATGAGGAATCCGATCCATTCGAAGCATTGCAACAAGGGTTTGTTATGATTGCTAATGCTTTAGCCGTTATACAAACAAATCCAACAATATTCGTTCCTCATCCAATACACGAAATCGTCATTGTGAACAATGGACGAGTTGAAGTTCGGAATCGTAGTTATGGTCGTCAATAGGAGGTGGTCAAGGGTTTAATGATATGGGTAGGAATAACAATGAGCTCAAGTGGTAGATCGTGGAAATGCTCGAGAATGGGTTGAATGGTCTTGATGCTACAACCGCAATGAGAAGGACACACAGCTAATGCATGCCCAAAGCCAAGAACTAGGCAAGTGCTTATTTCAAAGAGGCTCTACTTTTGGCTCTTAAGGATGAAGTGGTGGATCTCTCACAAACAAAGAACGAGCTTTATGGCGATGCAGACTCGAGATGATGATATGGAGGACTTGCGTGCCAATGCATTTATTATGTTGATGGCTAATATGCAAGAGTTACACATGAGTGAAACAGACCGCTAGAGTGACACTCGATGGCTTGTCTCGTGTGCCGAACAAACCATCATCATATCTCGAACTAATATCTCGCCAATATCTCGAATCCGCACGGATCGATTGCTCAAAATGAGTCATCTACATCTCGATCGACGATTTTCAAGTTAACCTGTAGTTACATTTGATGATCAAGATGACCTTATGGTTTCCTTTGATAATCAAATTGACTCGTGGTTGTATTGAGGATCTAAACAATGATCATCTTGTGACTCACGTTGAACAAGATGAACTGTTGCCTCATCCGATTTTGCTCGGTTAATTCAAGACCATCAAATCAAAATGGAGGAATGTTATGCATTAAATAAGGACTTAAAAGCAAAAATGCATCGTTAACCAAGGATTTTGAATGCTTACAAATGCAACTCAACTTTTTCAAAACTCAAGAAAACCGTGAAAAAGGTTTTGAAGCCGCTTTGCTAAATCTCATCAAAACGAAAAATATTTAGAGAGACGGATCGTGATCTAGCCGCTTGAAGAATGCTTTATTATCCGAAATAGAACAACGAAACATGAACATAAAAGGCAAATTAACGCTCTCACTTGGAAAATCAACAATCTAAGGCTGAGTTGTTAAATTGTCAAAAAGCTTCTCGACATACAAAAGCATTCAACAAATCGGGTAGATGACCTTCTTCGTAAATTATTGGCTTGCAAAACAAAATTAAAGAGTTTAAAACTGTTGTTTACAAACATGGTGAATCGAAGAATGACTATTGAAAAGTTTACTTTAAAACCCAATCCGAAAGGATATGGACCAAATTTGGTGATTACAAACCAAAGCTTTCACTAAAAACATTCAAACCAAATCTCAAGTTTCGGTCAAAGAATATAAAATTAATGATCTTGTTATGAGTGTTGTTGAATATCATCGTCAAGAGGAATTAGATGCACGAAGGAGAGTCGATCAAAATTAAAAGCAGTTGTTTACAACAAACCTTTTAATTATTCAAACCGGTCACTTCGTCATACCAACGGATTCTACTAACACACCAAGGGTTATCATCAAAACACACAGTCTTCTAATGTTAATCCCCAACCGGACTATGCACAAATTTATGGTCCTTTACCTTCAATCAAATTGAAGTAAACTCAAAACACGAAAATCGCAAAATTCTTAGATATTTTGATATTTTAGTGGTGACCTCAAAACTTTAGAACATGAGATAGAACATCATTTCGAAATGAAAGTTCAACACTTTCAATCGCCTTTTAGCGAGAACAAAGAGACATTTTTCTTTAAAAATCTTTACCAAATGTTAAAAATTTGAAAAGTTGTGCATTAGCTTGGGAAAAGGATTTTCATAAGGAACTTGAGTGATGAAGATCGCCGAGAAAACTGAAACATCTATTTCTAATACTAAACGCAAAAAGAAAATGTTGAGAAAGATGATCGACTCTTGGAAGATGTTATCTGTCTTTGATATCCATAATGTTGTGTTATTCTATTCTTTGCCACATGCATCCGATTATATCTCTGCCGATAATGTTGACTCTGTGGTAGCTGCTGAGAATACCGATAATGTGCTTCGGATCGAGTCTTTAAAAGTCTGAAAATAAACGATTACTTAACAAACTTTACAATACAAATCGTCGTCTTAATTGGTGTGAAAAGATATTCACAATCATCAACTTAGTTTTCAAAGAAAATCATTGAGTTGCAAACAAAATCTTTTGATCCTAACATTGAGCAACCTGGATGATCGAAGCGTGTCTTTGAAAAGTCAAATCTCAAAGTATGAACAAGAACTTGTAAAAGTTAAACACGAATATGGTGTCATATTTGATTTACTCAAAAGACTCGACTTGAAGCATCAAACGAACTTGATCACTATCTTGCTCACACTAGAGATGTCATGAATTTTCTTTGAAATATTCGATTCGAAAATCAAGATTTGATTCACACTATCTCTAAACTAAGAGAAATGTTAGGAAAGTATGAACAACTTCCGCCAACCATCATTAAGAGATTAGCACCACCACACTTAGTAATCGTGCACCTAGAATCCCTACCGCCAAATCACAAGTTGCTAACGTGCTTCCTTCTATCGAACAGGGAATAGTTGCATCTTTTCCAAACGTCCGCACTTCACGCCTAGAGCACTCAATCGAAGAATAGGAAGTTGCGACCTAAGAAAAGATCAATAAGGAATGCTAAAGTAGAAGAACACCCTAGGACTATGAATAAGACTCACGTTGCTTCCACTATAGATGTTGCGTCTGTCAAATGTAATAGAAATAGTGATGTAACGAATGCTAAACCGTTAAGTACTTTTGATATTCATCGATGCACCTTGTGTTATTTGTCGGGAAGAGTATGAATTCGATTGTCATGACAAATGTGTTGCTAAAGCTATAATCTCTCGTTTACGGAATCCTAAGAATCGAATACCTCTAGGCCCACTAATCATTCTAAGTGCAGTGCTTGGTAGACCACCTTCTTAGATTCTAAGGCAACCATTACATCACTGTAGCTCGATTTCACCTCCTAAGAATGTAGTACCACCTAGTGCATTCACTAAGACTAAAGCAAAGAGTAGTTATAGATGGCGAAATGGATATATAACACACTAGGATTTAAATGGATGCCTAAAATTATTATTGTGTGTATGTCTAATATACACCTTGGAACCCTCTAACATTTCGGGTTCCACATCTACTTCTATTCCATCCGTGTCATGCATGTGTAATGCGGTGATCTGATTATTCTGGATTGTTGATAGCGGATGTTCCCGACACATGACAGAAACCTTAAAGCATTATCAAACTTTATTGCAAAGTTCATTGGCTGTCGCAGTTCGGGAACGATCACTTCAAAGCTATCATGGCTACTGAGATTATGTCAATGGGAACATCGAAATCAGTGAGGTTTACTATGTGGAAGGCCCCGGTCACAACTGCTTTCGATGGGTCAATTTTGTGATGGAGATTTGGAGGTTTCTTTCCGGAGAAAACTTGTTTCATTCGTGATCTACAAGGAAATGACCTTATGTCCGCTCGCGTAATTCTAGTCTATACACTATCTCTATGCAAGACATGGTTGCTTGATCTCCCATCCTTACTTTCAAAGGCAACATCCACAAAATCGGCTATGGCACCGTCGTCTCTCACATCTAAACTTTCAAACCATCACCAACCTTGCTCGACACAAACTAGTTGAAGGTCTCCCACGATTCCGGTATTCAAAAGATCACCTTTGCTCGACTGTGAACAAGGGAAAATCACTCGTGCTCATTTTCCTTCAAAAGTGGAACACAACTCTCAAAGATGTGCTACATCTTCTTCACATGGATTTGTGTGGCCCGATGCGCGTGCAAGCGATCAATGGCAAACGCTACATCTTAGTAATTGTTGATGACTACTCACGATGGACTTGGGTCTACTTTCTTCGTAGCAAAGACCAAGCTCCACATATGATCATAACCTTTCTCACAAAATATGTGTTGACTCCGCAACACCGTCGGCTAATTCGAACAGACAAAGGAACCGAATTTGTTAACCAAACCTTCGTGAATTTTATGAGAAAGTGGAATTCAAACATCAAACATCTATTGCATGTACACTTGAACAAAACGGAGTTGTTGAAAGACGAAACCGAACGTTAGTGGAAGCGCAAGAACAATGTTAATCAATGCTAAACTTCCAGACACTTGTGGCGAAGTCGTATCTCGTGATGCTACACTCAAACCGTTCTATGATCACAAAACGCCACAACAAAACACCTTCGAGCTTGTCCACAACCATAAACCGAATCTCAAACACTTTCATGTATTTGGATCCCTTTGCTATCCGAATAATGATCGTGATGATTTTGGAAAGCTCAAAGCCAAAGCCGACATTGGAGTCTTTATTGGATATTGTGAGAATTCTAAAGGTTACCGGATCCGGAATCGATCAGACAAAGCAGTGATGGAAACGATTCATGCTCATTTGATGAACTCACGGAAATGGCCACGAGTATACGACTTAGAACCCGGTCACAACCGTTTAAACTTCCTCAACCCCATCATCGGTGACCAAAGCCCCCTTAACTAACTCGTCAACAAATGGAAAGGTTATTTGCTCCTACGTTGCAGCGATATTGATGAACGTGCTCGGTGTATCCGCTTCCACGCACAACCCGAGCAATATTCCTATACATGATACACTGCTACAACAACCATCGTTGAAGATGCACCTACACCGCTTGACTCCAACACAACAGATTGAACACACCACTTCCAACAATGATGAACCGGTGATGATATTACGAATGAAGTACCCCACCGCAGATTTTGATCCGTCGTTCTTCAACCCGTTTGCTAATGAGAGGCTGCGCACGGATGTCGGAATCTTCAACAAACCATTTGAATCCTCGGAATCGCACAATGTATACCAACATCAACCTCTACACACCGATGGACAAAAGACCATCCTCTCGCTAACATTATTGGCAACCCGAATCAACCGGTCGTTACGAGACAAAGTCTTCACACAGACGGTGAACATTGCATTTATGCACTCACCGCCCCGCCAACTGAGACTAAAAATATTAAAGACGCAATGACAAAAGACAATCGGATTGAATCGATGCGGAAGAACTCAACCAATTCAAGCGTCTTGAAGTATGGGAGCTGGTTGAAAGACCAACAGGGTCTCGTCATTGGTCTAAAATGGATTTGGAAAACAAATTGGATCTTTGAAGGGCGTCATCTCAAACAAGTCACGTCTAGTTGCTAAGGGTTATCGTCGGGAAGAGGAATAGACTTTGAAGAATCTTTGCTCCGGTTGCTCGCCTTGAGGTCGTTCGGATACTTTTCGCGTTTCATGCTCATATGAATATGACGGTCTTTCAAATGGATGTCAAAACTGCGTTTCTCAACGGACAACCGAAAGAAATGGTTTATGTCACCAACCCGACGGATTCGTTAATCCAGTGCCCGAACCATGTCTACAAACCGAACAAAGCTCTTTATGGTCTCAAAAGCCCCGGGCATGGTACGATAAGCTATCATCTTTCCTCATTGCCAATAATTTCACCAAAGGCTCGGCCGACCCAACTCTTTTATACAATATCACGGGCACATATCTTAATTGTTCAAATTTACATGGATGACATCATTTTGGGTCGACACATAAAAGTTTTCAACCGCTTTTGCAAAACTAATGAAGAAAAATTTTGAAATGTCCATGATGGGTGAACTTACGTTCTTTCTAGGACCGCAAGTTCATCAATCACCCCGTGGTATTTTCTTGAGTCACCCAAATATGCCCTTGAACTGTTAAACAAATTTGGAATGACAACTGTGACACTTATGCCACACCAATGGCTCATACTAAGAAGCTAGATCTTTGATTTACATGGAAAATTAGTTGACCCTACCAAATACAAGTATTATTGGGTCTCTCATGTATCTAACAACTAGCGACCGATATTGTCTTTGCTGCTTATCTATGCTCCGCTATCGGTCGCGACCAATGAAACCCACCTCTCCGAGGCTAAAAGAATCCTCCGATACATCAAGGAACCATTAACTTGGGATCCGTATCCAGAAGGATTCGGTTTTGAACTAATCGCCTTTTCGGGGCGATCACGCGGGATGCTTAGACTCGAGGAAAAGTACTTGAGAGCTCTACAATTTCTCGGTGATAAGCGGTGTCTTGGCAATCTAAAGCGAGATTGTACATCATCGTCATCAACCGCGCGGAATATGTAGCCATGTCGCGTCGCCGTGCTCAAGTCATCGGATGAGAACACAACTCAAAGACTATGGTTACGTATTTGTGAATCCGATGCATCGCGACAATCGGTGCCATTGCGATCTCGCAACTCATTTCACTTTCGAAATCAAAGTACATCGATCTACGCTATCATTTCATCAAGGACCACGTGGAGCAGTGCCGTTGAATTATACTTGTGGGTACGAATACCAATTGTGCAGATCTTCTCATCAAAGCCTTGCCTCCGCTAGGTTTAATGAGTTGGTCCACCGGATTGGTATGAGGTGTTTGACTCAAGAGGAATTGGATGACCTCTTAAAATAGTCATAAAACCTCATCAAACACCAAAACTATCTTTTGTAAATAAATTTTTCAAAACAAAATACAAAAATATAAAATCTTATAAAACAACAAAATATTCTTCTAATCTATAATCTTTCAACATGGCAAGTACATTTCTTCCTTCAACACTATAATCCTTCAAAATTTGATTTTTACGATCAAGTGTTGAGGGGAGAAAACTTTCACTTAACTGCTTCAAAACATCTGTACTTGCATGTTACCATATCTCGGTTGTTTCATTTAACAATGGTGGTGAATTTTTGGTTAAATGACACTCCCGGACTAAATTTATAACCTCTCATTATTTCTTAAGTCGAGGGAGTGTCACAAGTTTCTTTCCTAAAAATTTGTTTGGTAACCAAAATGGAAGTTAAATGGCTTTGTTTGAAAAGGAAAAGTGGAGGGACTAAAGCTGTCAAAATGTTAAAGTTACTTTTAATAAAAACACCTCCCACCTACTTTTTCTTCACATTTATTACATGACCAAACACATCTACGCCTAAGATTCACTAGTGTAATCCGTTGATTTGATCATCATTGTGTAAGTGTTTTAACGATCTAAACATGATTTTAAGATAAGGTCTTTAATATTATTCAAATCCAACGGTTAAAATGTATGTTACGCGTGATTATGTGTTCTACGCATAAGCGTATGAACATATAATCATTGTGTGTGTTTTTGGTTATATGGATTATGTCAAAATGTTTCTTATACATCAAGGATACTATTTTAACCATCAAAACCCACCCAGAAACACGTACTAAGGATTTTTGAAAATTAGGGTTTATGTGAGGTTTTGGGTATTTTCGAATGTGAAGTATTTTGGTCAAAAAGATTGTTGGGTTATGTTCTTGTAATGTTGAATTGATGATATCCCTGCTCAATAACCACCCAGAAACTCTAAATTATTAACAATTTGGAATTTGGGTTTAAAGTTCTATAGTTTGGGTACTTTTGATTCATCATGAACTAGATGTTAATACTTGGTCTAAAGACTCTAACAACACTCTTGAACTACCGAAAAAGTTTTGTGCAAATCCTATGGCTAGAAATGATACGCGTAAATCTTAACCCTTAGGGTTTTGACCTCTGATATGACTTTTCAACTTTAAGCTGCTTAACATGTGTTCTTGCCATGTTTTGTTGATATAATGAATGTTTGTGTTAATTTTGATGATTTGATGAATTTATTTGGGCTTTGCTACGCTTAAAATATTGAGAATCAAGGTCATTTGAAACTCCACGCATAAGGATTACCTACGGCGTAGTTAAGTTATCGCGTAAGAATAATCATACGCATAACTATTACGCGTAAGGTTCTACAATGGGACTACGGCGTATCCACGTGAAGGATATGCGTAAACAATGACCTCACGCGTAAGGTCTACTCTTACAAGTAAACCTTACGCGTAAGGTTCTTATACGCCACGCCGTAAGCTTTCACGCCGTAGGTCCCTTTTCCTCACGCGTAACATTTCACGCGTAAGTTAGGATCCCACGCGTAAGCTTGCTCACGCATATGTCATTCTTGCTTACGGTTAACTTTTCCAAAACTACGCTTAACCCTGGATTGACCTTCATGATGAATTGTTCGTGTACAAACTTGTAAATAAACTAATCATAACGTCGCGAATCCAATAATGTCACTAATAAACTTAATCGTTTGATATGTTGTGAACAATAAGTGATAACATAAACTTTAAAACTTAAAGTTAACTAACTCATGAAACATTTCACGGCGTCATTAGACTATTGGACAAACAAGTGACTTAGGACTCGTATAATCATTATCACTATACATTCAATAACTAGACAATAAAACCTTACATTGACTAACATTATGTCTTTCGATATGTTGGTTCTTTTGGCTAATGTTATTTCGAGATCACGACATGGTGAACAAATGAATGTGGATGCATCGAAGTTCTTACAATTGTCGATATCTTTCCAAATGGCTATCCGAGAAAGCTTGGAAAGAACAACCTTAGGGTTGACTTTGACACCCTCACATGCTCGAGAATCTTCTTGTCTCATTGCGGTGGATATTCTCGGGATCATCCCTACGGAACATGCTCTCACACTCGCCACGGTTCGAGAGGTCTACATTCAACAATTAAGGATTCTGTGCGAGAGGATCGGCTTGGTCAAATCTGCCGTGAATGTGACTCTTAATCACAAACAAGTCACTATCACTCCCGATGACTTACGATTGTTCTCATCATTCCGGACATCGCCCAACCGACTTTTTTGCTACTCTCTTGAAGAGATTGTCATACAATTCTTGATAGATATTGGTTATGATGAAGCTAAAGGAATCATTTCTAAGCACTCTCACGTGGAGTGAAGAATATTCCTCAACCATGGAGGACACTCTATATGATCATCACCAAATGGGTCTCGGTCGTGACGGTGGCTATGAGCATCCCAAGCTCATGGAACCGCAAATTTTCTCGTGGTTGATCAACAAGAAGGACATTATAATTGAGGCCTTTGCTATGGGAAGATATGATCTTTGTCTCATGAAGCTTGGCTCCAAAATTCCTATGTCGATACACCAAACTGTTGATCCAGAGCTCTTGGACTTCATCCACGATATCCCAAGGAGACTCAATGACCCGAGATAATCATGACATCTTGATTGAGCACATACTATATGTCGAATCAAAGAATCGTCTCTGAAGAAGCGGGGTCTTTGAGTTGCCCGATCACCTTCTTACAGAGGAAATCAAAAAGCCGGAAGCGCATACAAAGGTATCGGTGGCCGTTAAAGAAGGAAAAGTTGGTCATCTTGATGAAAAGGCTTTGGGACACCTACTCGGAGAACCGAAGAGGCGATCTTTGGAAGTCCGCAGCACGGAGAGTCAAGGAAAGTTCCAAGAGGAACCCTCCTTCAAAGAGGATTGTTCCATCTAAGGAAGCTACCCCATCCCATTCCCAAGCCCGAATCAAGAAGACGACTTTTGGACGAAAGTTCGAAGAGTACTTGACACAGATGAGAGATTTCCTACTGAAGCGCAAGGATGACAATCCTTGATGCAAAACCTCAAGTCCTCAATGATAAATGAAAAGGAAGACTCCTGCACTTGTGCGGATGATGAAAGCTCACGAAGATGAAGAGAAAGCGGATCAATCCTACAGAAGACGGTTAAATCGTTTAGTCACCTTTAAAAGGTGGAGAATTTGCAAAAGACCAAATGGGTGGCCCGGAGGATCAAGTGGTGCTTGCCCACTCTTCACCGGATCTGATGCGGTTAATCGACCCGATAAGGGATGCGGTGCCACCACTCTTCGCAACAACAAAAGCTTGTGGAGGATACTATCGAATATGAGTTTGAGAACCACAAATTGAGAAGTCGAGAAAGATAAAGATGATGATTATGACAAGTTGCTTCGGAAAGTCCGCACATTCGCGGAAGGAAACTTACGAGCGCCCAAGGACCCCGAGCCTCCTCATGTCTCATCCTCATGATTCTTCATCTCACTCATCACCACCACCATCAAAGAAATCAACAAAATCAACATCCGAATCGTGAAGAAACCACTCGATCTTGGATTTCAAGCTCATGAACGGATTACCAAAGGCTGTCAAACAAGTCGAAAAGAAGGCGTGCTCAACAAGAAGTGAATTTCTTTCTTGATCACATCGACATCTGATGACGAGAATGAAAAGATGCAAGAGGAAAGGAAGTTTGTTCAGAATTCATGAAACAACACCGTCGGGAGAAAGCGAACGAAATGATCGAAGGCTACGAAAAGTACCTTACAGATGCGTTCCTAAGGTCACAAAGGAGTTGTTCACCGACAACTTTATCCAAATCGTGCGGATCGCCAAGCAAACTATTTGATCAACACCCTTAATCGTCACAATCAATCCGACCGATCCGGTCGTGTTCTCGAATAATGAATTGGTAGCCAAGCTTGTGACACAAATGTCGCCACAACTGTGATGTTCAACTCGAAGAAGCAAAATTGTATCAAGCATTGCTTGACTACCAACTTCAAGAAGCTTGTAGATTTGAAGCGAGAAAGTCAAACGCGTCGAGGCGATGAAGATAAGGATAAGGATAAAGACTACGCACCTAAGCGTCGGAAGCGATCTGGTAAATCCTCTTCGATGCCACCTCCTCCTCAAAGGACTCATGTTCAACAAAGGTCCCTCCTCGTTCTTCAACCGAAAACCTCGGAACGATTCCGAGTTACCACCCCGACTCGGAAAACCGGTGATCACTTTGAGTACATGGGTGGTGGCGATGAAGAGGTCCTGAGCCCTAAAACAACCCACCTCTCCCGAACAAGTGCGTAAACCGGAATCATCATCAAGGCCCTCTAAAAAGAAGAAAGACAACTCGGCTGAAGTCGTATCATGGCTAGATGACGATAAAACCAAGAATTTGAATGGTTCTCCACACTTGTCAATCAAACTCCCCACCGAAGAAGGTTAGAATTTGGTAGATGGTACTACATTGGAGCATGCAAAACTTTTGCAAGAAAAGTTCAGTGAAGAAGATGGCGAAATCGAGTTGAAGCGAATCAAGAATGAAGCATTCCAACTTCTAAAAGATGCCTCGAAAGTGCCCTCGGTCGAATATCACCTTGACAAAATTGCTCGAGCTATGTCTAACAACATGGATTGGCTCAACCCGAAGCAAACATTAACTTCACAAAAGGACAACCTCCATACTACACCGATTGGACCAAACCTCTACCAACCATTGGCCAACCAGATGAACCACGGATTCCTTCGATATTTCTTCAAGAGACACCGAATTTCTTCTCCATGGTGGCGATGGTTCAAGGAAATATGCTACATCCTTGACACTTCCATTCCTGCACTATCTACTCAAACCGCATTGCCATTGAGGAACGTGCCAATCACTTGTTCTCCAACACGGTGGAAGCATACGACCGCGATGCATTGTATGGGATTCATCATCGGCACGAGCGCCGACGAATCTACTACGTGTCGCAAGTTCAAGTCACAACATGCAAGTGTTTAGTACTAAAGACATCGTTGCCATCCAACATGTTGGTCTTTCATCCAAATGGGACTACACCTTTCTCAAGAAGATTGTGGTCAAAAGAGGATGAAAGGGATTATGCATTCAATGAAGTCGACTTTGAGAATTTTTCTCTCAACGATATTGAAGACATGTACCTTGCCAAAGTGCGGTCGCATGAGACAATTTTCAGCGAAATACAACGAGAATTCATCAAGTCAACGCTCATCTTCATCAGACGCTTAGTCATAAAAGAACGTGTTGAAGATCTCCGATTGCCGTTGAATCATATCGTACACATGTCAACTTCACTCCACCACGATTTGATCTTCCCGATATCAACCGGCTATCACAATTAACACTCATCGAGAACCCGTTTGGTGTCATTTATCATGATGAACTTCATCGCAATTACTTGATGGCATGTAATGAGCTTCACAAATTGGAGATCATACTACGAAGATGGTTAGGGATGGATTAGCTTATCGATTGAAGGATATACGTGAAAACATTGGGAACCCTAAGCGATGGAATTCTAAGGATCGGAGGGATGTGAGAAGGATCATCACCATGATTGATGAACGGTTGTTGAGAAGGGATCGATTCGACGATTGGAGAGCTATGTTGGTGGTCGACCAGATTAACATAACCAGGCTTTCAACGCCTGCGCACTCACAGGAACATCATGCACTTCTTGGTACTCATTGAATTGTTTCTTTCATATAATTTTGGATGAGTGATAATATATGTCAATGGCTTGTGCACACATAATGATGTACAACCCGTAATTGTCAAGAAAGGACCACGTAGTGCGCTTGATTGCCACAATCCTTATAAAAGGAGCGAAAGCTTCTTACTTTTGAGTAAAACCTATCAAACCTTTCAATTTTCAAGGTTTTGCTCAAAAGAACAAGTACTTTCCCATATGATTTTCAAAACCTCAACCGTTTATATCACTAGTTGAGGGGAGTATTTGAATTAAAACTTTGTTCACAAATTGTTCACGATGGTCGTCTTCCCACAACACTCGAAATGGTCATATTTATTCTCAAGCGTTCAAAAATAACATTTTATATGCCATTTTTAGGGGAGAAAATTGCAGTGATAAGAAATATGTTGTGCAAAATGCAAATGAATCTGTACCTCGAGACTTAACCAACGAATTGACGATACTAACTGTTTGTAACTTGAAAAGACTTGTCTCGGACGGGTAATAATTTCAAGCTAGTTCACTAGTAATGTAAACGTGTCTCATGAAGGACTTGTCCAAGTAGAAAGTACCATTGAAACACTCTTGGTAGACATGAACTCGACGGGTATGACAACCTTCGAGGTTTGTCTACACCTTCAAGGTAGTTATTAGAGCTAGTTGTCACCTAAAAGGCGACAATGTAACTCTTTAACTATGCAACGTAACCGTGTCTCGCGGGGATTGTCTATCTCGAGTGGATCAATTCAAAATGTGCGCTCTTTCCTCACTTTGTGCATTTAACCGTTAAAACTATTAAGCACATGTGGAGGGAGTATTTATGCAAACCTTATCTCTCACAAGTGGTTCAAACATGTTTTCATTTACAAACCATTTGAGAGATTTTCACAAACGATGGTTTTAATGGCAACTTAGGTTAGTCATGGGTTATAAGGTGACTAAGGTTAGGAATAACTGTCCTATGATCCGCTTGATAGGAGGGATCTACCCAAGGACACTACCATTAGTTAGTGTTAGAAGTCCTTAGGTACGATTATAAAAAGGAGAAAATGAGAATCGGAGAAAGAAGGAGTTGAAGAATCAAAAAGAAATGCAAAGAAAATGGTGAAAAGAAATAGCCTCCAGTTATTCAACTTAGAGGCGAGACGGGTTCAATTCATATACTCTTGGTTGTCACTTAAGTGACACCGGTATTGAAGATTAAAAGTCGTCATGGACCCGGTGGCGCATGCACTAAACCTTCTTAGCCACTCAAGTTTCTCTCAAAAGAAGCTTGTTTCATTCTCACGGGAACCTACGCAAACTATTGGCTTTCTCTTACGGATCACCGGTATTGAAGAAGGAGACCTCTCCTAGTCTCCGCCGGGAAAACCAAAACGCACTATCGAGTCTAGAGCCACGAGATTCATCAAAAGATCTCTAGGAACACTTGACATTTTATCACTGACGATCACCAAATAAGATTATCGGTGGTTCATATCAAGTCCTTCAGATCTTAGCAATCATCGAGAACATTTATGAGAGGTTCACTACATGATCCTCGGTGATTGAATGGAAACTCTGCCGGGGTCAACATCAAACGGCCCGACGGCGGTCACGGTAACTCCCGTGGATTACGCGGAGTGTGTCTCAAACGGTCTGATCGTGAGGTGATGCTACGGTGTACCTCACGACTCATCTGAGCTGTAGATGTACTTGTACATCGTGTTATCTCACTTGTGGGACTCGGTTCGAGAACGGCCTTTGTAAGAATTAGAGTTGTGTTTTCACACTATCTTCGTTAACACTCTCAAAGTTCAAACTTGTAAGTGCGGAACACGCTTATTACTAACCGTTTGAAATGTTTTCTTCTTATGGAAGCCCGGGAGCGGGATGATCGTCTTGATTCTTCTCATGCTCACGCCAACATCAACACTAATGGAAGTTCTATTCAAAAAAAAAGCAACACAACCGTAAGAATGATTCTTCGTCAAACCAAAGAATCTACAAAGTTAAAGACTTAGAGAACTTCATCAAGATTGAATTCCAACGTCATAGGCGTGTGAGCATGTTGAAGAATGACGTGGAGACTTTGGGAGCAACGAAGACACGAAAGCGCATCGATGCGAGACAACAACATACTATCACTTTCACCACAAGAACAATAATCAAAGAACAAAGTTAAAGATGGCGTCAAAGCATAACTGTTCAAAGATAACTATCTCTTTACATCGGGAGATTGTTCGAATCAAGGCAATTCCTCTCACAAGAAAGAAGAATGTCGAAGACGTCGAGCTACTATTACATCAACGCTTCACCGTTCATCACCAACACTGAGGGAGATTGTTGGAATCACTCCTAAACCATAATCAAGTGTTAGTAATTAATATGTGATAGTTAGCTTTATTATGGCCTTTATGTTTGTTATTAGCCTTAAGCTTATGTAGAAGGCCCATGAGCTTAGGCCTAGCCCATTTAAGAAAGGAAGGAACTAGGAGTGTTGCCTAGCTTCCTCCTATAAACTCTTATGTAAACCCTTACTTGAGGGTTGGTTGTTCAAGTTTTCTTTCATTCATTTCGCCTAACCTTTCTTTATTTCTTACGCGTATGTGTGTTTGTTTACTTGTTCAATCGCCTTAACCTCTTTCTATATTACTTGTGTTTGTAAAACTAGTGACCTATGAGTCCTTCAGATCTTAGCAATCATCGAGAACATTTATAAGAGGTTCATAATTGTGATCCTCGGTGATTGAATGGAAACTCTGCCGAGGTCAACATCAAACGACCGACAACAGTCACTTGGTAACTCCTCATGGGTTACGCTTAGTGTTGTCTCAAATGGTCTCTGATCGTGGGGTGATGCTTGGTGTACCTCGACTCATTTGAAGCTGTAGGTGTGCCGGTACATCGTGTTATCCTAATTGAGGACTCAGTTCGGGAATAGCCTTTGCTAGAATTAGAGGCGTGTTTCACACTATGTTGTTAACACGCTCGAGTTCGAACTTAAAGTCTTGGAAATCCGCTAAGGAGATTCCTTTCAAGAATCGAGTCCACGAAGATGTGGTTCATTACTTGAACTTGTTCTATGTAATGCCAAGCTGTCCCTTATGGGATTAGGACGGTGATTCGCCCGAACAAAGTGAATGGAATCAAGACATTCATCGAAGAACAATCATAGTGGTCAATTCTATAAGAAATGACCACGATGATCGATGGTGTTTATCACTACCCCATTCTTATGTTTTCTTCTTATGGATGCTCACGGAGATGATCGTCTTGATTCTCCACATGCTCATACCAACAACAACACAATTTGAAGTTCTCTCGAAAGGAAACACAAAAGTCAGAATGATTCTTCCTCACAGCCAAAGAATCTACAAAGTTTAAGGACTTAGAGAACTACATCAAAACTGAAATCCAACGTTAAAGAGCGTGTGAGCATGTTGGAGAAGGACGTGGAGACACCTGAGCAATGAAGCGGATCTGATGCAGACAACAATAACATAACATCACCATATCCACACCAGAACAAAGATAAATGAAGACGTCAATGCTGAAAACGTCAAAGAAAAACAAGATCCTCACACTGGGGAGATTGTTAGAATCAAGGCACTTCTTCTCACAAGAAAGAAGAATGTCAGAAGACGTCAAAGCAACTGCTAATACATCAACACCAACAACTTTTCAAGATTGCTGGAGTCACTTATTTATTACCAATACTTAGGGGGAGATTGTTAGAATCACTCCTAACTTGTATTTCAAGTGTTAGTAATCAATATGTAATAGGTTGCTTAATTAGGCTTTTATGTTTGTATTTATGGCAAGGCTTATGTAGAAATCCCATGAGCCTTGGCCCAAGTCCAATAAGGAAGGAAAGGACTAGTAGTGTTGCCCTAGTTTCTTTCCCTATATAAACTCATGTAAACCTTCCTTGGAAGGTTGGTTGTTCACTTGCACTCTTAATCATACGCATGACCTTTCTTATTCATACGAGTATCTTGTGTGTGTTTGTTCAACCAATCTATCTTTATCTTATTTCTTACATATTGATGCTTGTGGTATATTATGGTGACCTAACACTCTCAATAGCTTATATAAGCTTATTGAGAGCTTATTTTAGCTGTTGCTTTACTCTTGTGCAAGTTTTAGTAAAAGTCAACTAAAGTCAAAGAAATCCAAGTCAAACCAATTTGTGAGTGAATTCAAATTTCAATGTTTTAATTAGTTAGGTTCAATGTTAATTTGTGTGATTTAAAAGCATTTTAGTTGAATTACTTCAAGGTCTCAAGGTTAAATTTCTTAAGTTTCAATATAAGGGGTGTTTGGATCAGTCTTGTTCCTTGGAATTTAATCAGATTTGTTTGTTAAAACTGAGCTAAGTGGTTTTAGTTATTGTTTTTACATGCTATTTGATCATCAATTTCAGTGACTTAGTTGAGTTTTTAAGATTTCAATGGTTTTTACTAAACTGTTAAACAGTCTTCAAACAGATTTTTGCCATCTTTCACTTAGTTCTTTTAGTCATTAAAGTTTGTTTTAAAAATTAATAAATATTAAAAATATCATTTTCAACATCTAGATTTACTATCCTGAAAAGGAAAAAAATCCAAAAAAATTATTTAGTTAGGCTGCAAGTGCTTTTAAGTTTGGAGTTTAGCTGTTTTTACATACTGTCGATGTGATATCTTGTCCTATTTTGCTTACTACATAGCTGAATTTCTAATTATTCTGTTGAGGTTAGTGTTCAATTTTTGGTTTCTAAAGTAGCTTATAATCCTAGCTTATTATGTTTCTGCTTTAGGTACCCTTAGTAGCTTATTCCATCATCTTATTTAAGTCTGCAAGTTGCTTATTAGTTACATTCATCTTTAGCAGTCATCCTCTCGATCTAATTAGCTTGTGCTTTTGATTTTTAATTTCATCATTTTAAATCCTTTTTAGCTAAAACTTTGGAATTAAGCTCTCTTGTTGGCTGTTTTTAACATGATACTTTTAGATTAATTTTAGGATTTTTCTTATTCAGTTAAATTTGAGCTTGAAATAGTAGGTTAAGGGTTGTTTGGCTTATAGTGGTTAGGATCTTAGCACATGCTTTTTAGCTTCTGATTTGAGATCATTTGGTTGCAGTAGGTAAATTTTAGCTAGCTTAGACTTATTTTTGCCTAATATAGCCTTTGGTAGCTTGTGGTTACGTTTTAGAGCTTATTGCTTTATTTTCCCTCAAGCTTTTCATATCAGTTGATTATAATAGTGTTTATCTGCTTATGCCTTGGTCTATTTAAGTTAATTTAGGTAGCATTGAGAATAACTTAGCTTATTTTAGTTGTTAGTTGCTTGTGGTAACTTATTAAGTGCTTTAGCTTATGTTTCCTTAGCTTATTCATAACAGTTTCACTACAAGTAGCTTAATATTTGATCTCAAGTTGTTTTTGAGATTTTTCATAGCTTCCCCACATAATTTAGCACTTTCCTGTAAATTTTCATAATTTTCCATGTCCATTTACAAATTTTCTGCTATTTAAAACAGTTTTTATCATTTTTATATAGCTTTTAATTCAAATAATTCAGAAAAGGTTCAGAAAAATACAAAAATAATTTTCTTAGTTTTAGAAAAATCGAAAATACATAGAAAGTATTTTTCCAGAATTTTCCTGATTTAAATAGCATTTTCTAGCCATTTAATTAATTTTAAATCGTTTTAAATTCATAAAAAATAGAGAAAAGATCAGAAAAATGCAAATCCAGTTTTGAAAATTATTTTTAGTTAGTTAAGATTTTTTTAAAATATTTTTTTAATTTTCTTGTCTATTTTCATAATTGTTAGCTTTTTAATTCCATTTTAAATGTCCAAAATTAGTTTTTAATTCAAATAAAATCAAGAAAAACAAAAAAAAAATAGTTTTAAATTTTAAATAATTTTCAAATCACATTTTTAGCTGTAGAAAAATGTTAGTTCATATTTAGAGGATAAATTAGAATAGTTTGCATTTAATTTACGTTTTAATAATATCGTTATTTGCGTTTTAGTTTGAATTTGCGTAATTAGTTTAAATTTCTTGCTTGCACCTTAGAATTAGTTGTTTAAATAGCTTCCCTTTATTATTCCTTGCCCCGTAGTTTAGAAATCATCAAAATTCCCTATTTCCCATTCAAATCCCGAATTACGCGACGTGAGTTGAAAATTCCATTCATCTCTCGCTAGGAATGATCCCGGTTTCTCAAATCTAATAGATTTGAGTTACCTAATACTACAAAACTATATAATTGGTTTTCCTGACATATCAAAATGGCCCGCTGCCGGGGAGGGCATGTAGTTAGTTTTTGATTCCGTCTCGATTCGCGTGTTTTTGAATATCCTTCCCCGAGTGAAGTTATCGTTGTTTTTGTAATTATCTCTTTTCTAAAAACCCAACAAGATTTTCCTTTTCAAAATTTGTTTTCCTTTTATGTTTTTTATCAAAAACCCAAAAATATTCTTCTTTACCCTCTGAACCGTCAATTCTTTTCTTTTAACCCTCTTATCCTTATAATTCTTCGATGTCTTCGTCTTATCAACTCATTTGCATATGGTGCGGAGGACCCGAATATGGTGGGAATTGTCCCGGTTGTAGCAATGGAAATTTGGGAACCGAGTTTGTTTACAACCAAAATCCCTACAATGAGACAACCGATTTCCTTAACCAAACTTCGTACCATGAGACGGAGTCATACTCTTGTGAGTACTGTGGAGGTCCGCACCAAGGTTTTCAATGTCAAACTCAATATAACAATCAGACCTTTGGTTATGACCCTTATCCATATACTTCACCAAACCCGTCACAACAATCATACTGTTGTGAGTATTGTGGAGGTCCGCACGTTAACTCCGATTATCAAATGCAGAACCCGCTTGTTTCCGAGCAAGTTCCTTATAACAATTACGACTATCCTTATAACCCACCTCCACAATACCAAGAGATTCAACCACAACTTTCGCAAATTTCTCAAGAAACTCTCCAAAAATATAATAATATACTTGAAGAATTTATGAATAAACATGCTATCGGAAAAGATCCTCATCAGAAAACTTATGGCGAATTACTCGCTGAAGAGCGAGCCGCTAAAGTGAGTTCCCAATATTGGAAACCTCTCGTTTACGACTATGATGACGATTCTTATGAGGAATATATGCCTCCGAGTGGCAATTCCACTCCCGTTTCTGAGCCTTTCATTTTTGACCCTTCCCCTTCACTCACACCGGTAGAGAGAAGTGACGTCGGTTTGGAAGAGGTCGATGATCATATTTCTACGGACATTGTTGAACCCGTTGACTCTCTTATTATGGGGGACGAGCATCTTAGTACTATTCCGGAAACGGAATCTTCTAGTACTGAGGTCCTTGTCCCAATCCCAAGTGAGTCCGAGGTTATTGATGATATTTGTGATGAGCCTTCTCTTGATATTTCGAGCAATCAAGTTGAGATGTTCTCCGATTCCGATAATGATTCTTATGGATACATCGATTTTATCGACGATGTACCTTCTGAGCCCGTTCCCCTAGAAGAAGTAAATGATTTTAAGTCAGAAGATGTAGAGATTGAGCCAGATGATATACAGATCGAGGATGAAGCATTACGTGAAACATTGTTGAATGCTCATCTTCTCATTTCCAAGATTGAAGCCCTTAAAGATAATTCAAGTTCGCTTCCTATCTCTGTTAAAGATAGTGATTTCTCGCCCGAGCTTGAAACTTTCTGATTTGATGAAGAGATTAGTGGCAGTCCTACTATTTTCGATGTTTATCCTCCGATATATGAGCGGTTCTACTTTGATGTTGATATGAGCAAGGTTTTGAACGAGATTTCTGATAATCCGAAAAATGACCCGATCATTGAGGATGCTATTGATGACTTGATACCACCGGGTATTGAGGATGCCGTGCATGATCCCGAGGGGGATATGTTGTTGCTTAATGATGATTCTCCTTCCTCTGTTGAGTCGACCCGCACTTATCCCATTGAGCCCTCATGTGAAGACAAAATCTTTAAACCTGGGATATTCGTTGATGAGTTACTTGTTAAAAACATCATTCGAGATAAGGATCCTCCGATGGATGCCTTCATTATTGAGCCTACACATCTTATCCCTTACCATGAGCTCCCGTCTTCTTTGGAGTTTTCTCATCCTGACCCATCATCTTTTCGTCCGCCCGCTAAACCGCCGGATGATGGATCATTTTTCATGATATGCCTTATGCACTTGCTTATTCTTTTCCGTGTACTCTCACAACCCCGTTTTTCCTTAGAAAATGAAAAAAAATTGAGCAAAAATGAAAAAATTTAAAATTTTTTGTAAGCTTTTGCTAGTTTTATGATTGAAAAGTCTTTGCGAGTTTCTTAGAAGTTACTTTAAATATGCGTTTTCTTGAAAAATTCTTTACTAATTGCTTAGACAAAAGGCTATAAAATGCGATTCTAGCTCACAAGGCCAAGAATTTGCAAGTCTCCCTAAGTGATTTTAAATATGCGAAGCTTTGAAAAGATTTGCTAGTTTCTAATAAGTGACTTTAAAAATGCGAAACTTGATATTATTTGACGAAACATTTGCTAAGTTAATATATGTTTTGACACCTTGTTGACTTTCCGTTGGTGAGAGTAGGAATAGAATTTTGACTTGACCGGACGTGTTGAGCCCTAGCTTGTTCCCTTAACCATAGATAATCAAATTATCGGCTAAGCATCCATGGATCTCATTATTTGAGATTTTAAATTTGCGGAGATCGAGGAATGATATAGTTACTTATGAGTTTAGATTCTAAGCGTGGAGTAGTTGGTTCTCTTTAGAGCCCATCGAAGGTACTTGTGGCTTTTTGCTCCCACAAAATTGTCTCACCCCATATTTGTAAATAATAATTAAAGATGTTAGGTTTTAGCGATAGTTAGTTCTTTATCTTCTTTAGAGTCCTTGCTTGTGAGAGTTGGGTACACATCAAAGTCTTGTCGGTGTTGCGGTGTAATAGACAAGCGATTCTTGATAGTTTCTTTGCTATTGTTTCTATTGTTATAAAAGCCGTGGGATTCGGGTTTGGCAAAAAATTAACATGAAATAAAGCCCAAATGTATTAAAGTGAAAATCCAAAGCCATAAAAGTTTTCTATGTCTGACGGTACCCCCGTTGTCATGGACTTCAAAAAGGTGGAGGAAAATTCCAAAGTCATAATAAGATTTCTGATAAAACGGTAATCCCGTTAAATTGGTGGTTGAAAAGACCGAGGGCCTAAATTGCAAAAATGCAAATGTGTTGAAATAGTGTTAAGCCAAACTTTGACTCCGGGAGATATCTAAATAAAAGCTTCTGTCTCTGGACTCGTAGATAAGTTGTTTCGGTCGTAATAAAAAGGATATCTCCCTAAATCGTGTTAAATTATGACCTTGATGTGGACCTCATTCTTGTATGCAACGGTTTTCGAGGGAAGATGGAAAACTAATTAGCGTCTTAGCTTCATATCTTTATCGGAATAAAAATTATCGAAATGAGAAATATAAAGAACTTCATTTCTCACCAAAAATAAAATAAATAGAGAAAAATAGGACAATGGGAGCAAGAGGTAATTACACAAGTAACTTCCATGGGTAGTGTTAGCATCTAAAGTCACATTTAACAATGATTTCGATTTTACGCTTAGTTTGAGGACTTGTGAAAAATCAGGGACGATGTATTCTATCTGTATGGTCACTTCTCGCTGAATTGTGTTTCTTACTCCGTGATCCTAAAATGTCGTTTGAAAAATGTTAGAGTTATTGATCGACATGAAAGTTCAACAAACCGTCACTCATAATAAGTGCTTAAACGTAATATCTATATGTGAAACAGAAGGTAAACTGGCATTTTTAAAATTTAGGGTTTCTTAATCTCTTTTGAGCAAGGTTGTAAAAATCGCTAGGCGCTAGTGAGGCGGTTGGGTAGGGCCTAGCGATTAATCGGTTAGGCGAGGATTAATCGGGGATTAATCAGATTAGAATGTTTAAGCACAAAATTGTAATTTTAGATATTGTATTATATTATATGTGTGAGATAATCATAGTGCATCAAAGTTCAAATATTTCAAGTGTTCAAATATAAACATAATACATAATTATTCAAAGTTCAAAGTCAAAAATAGATATTACTCGGTTTCTTGACCATTTTTAGCGAGCTTTGACCGATTTTGTTCGATTAATCGATTTGTTGACCAACTTTTAAGCGGTTTTTTTCTGATTTTTAAGCGATTTTGTTGACCGATTTTTAAACGATTTTGTCCGATTAGACCGATTTTGTCCGATTAATCGGTTTGTTGACCGATTTTAAGCGATCATTGACCAAACCGATTAAAAAGGCCGATTATGATAAATCAAGGCGCTTACAGAGCGATCAGCGATTATGCGAAGATTAATCGGCCGCTTGGACCGATTTTTACAACAGAGCTTTTGAGGAATCTTTGCTACTTTTCATAGGTTTATTAAAAAGAGATTGAAATCCTTGGTTTTAGAAGCATGAGTTGATTGCATTGCGTGAGCACACGACTGTAACACCCCAACCCGACAAGGGTCCGAATGTCACATTATGGAGTCATATCAGAACATACTAGTAAAAATTTGCAAGCGGAAGTCTTATCAAATAAAGTACCAAGTCATATAAACAATGACTTACAAGGAAAATTTTCAAAATCCAAAACGTCCAAAATAAACTGAAATCTCAAAACAATAGCCCGACAATTAAGTCCAAGTAGTAAGGTAACTAGGGTTGGTCCACTCGGATAATCCAACTCTCACCCATGAAGCCCATCTTCAAACCTAAAACCTGCTTGAAGGAAAAGAAATCGGTCGTGCTTAAATAGCCCAGTGAGCAGATATAACAAAGCGAAAGCTAAACATAATCAAAATACAAAAACGAATCAGAGGAGACTGATAACAAAATCGTAACGAATGAGCACAATGAGTTTATGAGTCAATGAGAAACCTGCAGAACATAATATTAACAGATATCCAGAAGGAACAGAAATCAAAGAAAACT
This sequence comes from Chrysanthemum lavandulifolium, assembly GCA_022545495.1. NCBI lineage: Eukaryota > Viridiplantae > Streptophyta > Magnoliopsida > Asterales > Asteraceae > Chrysanthemum > Chrysanthemum lavandulifolium. Next base: position 202,178,391 of record CM040239.1, read on the forward strand.
AAGGCAGAGTAAGGCAGCGAATCATTAAACAAATATAAGCACATATAAATAACCAAACATACAAGTATCGGAACATAATCACATAGGAGTTGATAAACAATATCATAATCAATTCAAGCATATGAGTCAGCGGATCAATTAAACATGAACATGGCAAAACAAACAAATCAGAAAATCAGATATATATAAGCTAAGTTGAATTCCATTAGCAAGCGGAAGCAATTGCATAGAATGCAAGCATGGCAATCACACAAGTCAGAAAATCAACAATTAATAAACATAATAAATATCATAACAAGCTGAGATACTAATAGATGTATAAGCATGTCAGTCACAAGTATAGGTAGGAAATACTGAACGAACATCATAATCAAATGAAGTAACTGAACAAGAATATAACATGGCAACTAAACAAGTCAACTAGACAAATAACATAAGTGGAACCCTATTTCTTCATGAACTGGTAACATGAACAGAAGTGTAAACATGGTAGTCACAAATAGCAAATAGGATTATTAAATGATAATCATAGCCCACGAAATAATTGAACGAAGTATAACATAATAAACGGATAAATCAAAGGAATACATACTAGCATGGCAACCAGACGAATCAAATAGTCGCATAATAGCATGGTAAGCGGATAATCGGATATTAGCATGATGACAGATGAATCAGGTAACTACATACTAACATAGTAGACAGAGAAATCATGAAATCATATACCAGCATGGTAACCAGATAGATCAAATAATCATAGAATAGCATAGACCACACTTGAATCCCATAATCATATAATAGCTCGGTAAACGGATGGATGAAGTGGTAATCTGAAGTTTAAGCTTGGAAGCCAACCGAAATAGAGTGAAAGCATAGTAAATCAAATGAACTGAAGACTGAGTATAATAACCAAATGAACTGAAGCATGAGTCCGATAGTCAAACGATAGCCAAATCTAACAAATCACATATCATAACCCATAACCAAAATCAGAATGTTGCCCCGAGCACCTATACTAAAGGAGATACTCCAATAGCCAAATCTACAAATCATATATCATATCCAATATCATATCAAATCCGTCAAATCATATCAAATTGTACATGGGTAGCTAGCCCAATGTACCAAAATGTGAGGGGGTGTATTGCACACACGCACCACATCACCAAAACTGAACTGAGTACCTAGGATGCATCCATACGCTCCCTGCAAAACAAATCATATATACATATGCCAGTTCGAAACTGTACATACGTATTCATAATGGCCAAGTGATCACATATATCATATCATATCATAAAGAGAACGTCGGGGACTAATCACACCGCCCCAGATAGTGTCATGTCATTGGTGCATCAATGACACGGCCATGGTACCTCCATGGCTAGTTAGCTCGGGCAACCAAATCAAACAAATCATATCATATCAACCGATCATATAATGGAATCATATCAATAAGGGATCTCAACGGATAATCATATCAAACGAATAAATAATCGAATATCAAATCAGAGGATCATAGCATAACGAATCAAATCAAATGGATCGTATCAAATCAGAGTAAGGAGAATACGAATCGGATATCAAAATAGGCAAGAGTCATGAGAGAAAAGGAGTGTCATTACTGAAATGACGGAATATTTGTACCTTATGCAAAGCAAGCCAAAATAATCGGAAGCACACAGAAACTGAAGCTACTCCTTCTTCACACGATCTACATGAATTAGTAATCCGTATTACTTCTGAGCTCATCTTAATCAGATTACATATTTGGGGTTTCTTTCTATTTTAGAGACTTTTCATTTTTAGTAACCTCCCAATTTTAGTAAGCTTCCCGAATTAGTAACTTTCCGAATTACAATGACAATTTATTAAACTTAAAGCTTAATATTACTAATATCATATTTTTGAGTTGATTATAATAATTTTCCAAAAATTAGGGTCTAATATGTCATTTAGCTAAGTATAGGGTTAAAATGTGAAAACCACCAAAGTTTAGGGTTAAAGTTGTAAATTCCCATTTACTATTCTTGAGTACGTATTATAAAATGCATGCATGACTCAAAAATCTCACCCACGTAGCATAATTGCATCATATTACAATCTCGTAGAACCCAGCATGTAGCACTCGAGCCGCGAAACCATACCAAGACTCGAACTAGACGAATAACCCCGTCTCTACTTCCCAGCGCACCTTAAACACCCGTAAAGCTTACCCATAAATCCCGCGATCACCCTCGAATTTACCCCACAAGACTACTCGTTTTATCTATGATGGCAGTGAGATATTTATATCACATGAAATCATGTACCATTTGTTTCAAATACATGCACACACAACTTAAAAGGCATGGAAAAATGAATTGGCTTTGATTCATGCACCCATAACCTTAACACGATTAACACATTCAATACTCACACTTGCATCCACATACACGCCGCCATACTCATCGTCCATATAACGAGACCAAGCCAAAATACCATGCATGCATACACTACATGAACCATACACAACTCGAGCCTCGCATAACGAACCAAGAATACAAGCGCCTTTGCTCGAAACTACCTCTAAACAACACCCTTTTAATTTAAATACCCAAACTCTTTTTATTCACTCATTTATTTATTACGAGACCAGTTTGAACTCGGTTTCAAGATGGATAACGAGGTAATATTGGAGTCTCGGGTGACCGGATAAACATGTACACATTAACTCCTTGAATGGCAAATACACAAGCACCGAGTTGACATTTGTGGTTTATAATTTCATGTGACCGAGTTCTTTTAAAACTAAATCAATGGCATTTACCCATGTTCGATTGCCTCATCATTTTAACATGAAGGTTACATTAAGCGTTTAAGTCATATATGTTTAAGTTTCATGCATCGAAGAGAAGACCACAAAGGCGATAGAAAGGATACCTTAAGAAAAGCCAACCGGACGGCAAGAACACGAGGATCACTCCTAGAGACCCTCGATCTAACCAACGTGCGCCCAAACAAACCACTTACTGCTTACGAACCGATTGATCGTTAACCGAACTGGAACAAGGGACTGGTCACCAATACAAGTTAGCCACAATGATCACCCAACTGCTACCCTCGCCTTGATCGTCTTGGAGAAATAAGAATGGAGGCTGCTGCTCTTTGCGTTTAGGGTTTGAGTGAGATGGGAAAAGTGATATTCATTTTATATAAATGGGGAGTAGTGTGTAAATTTATCACCGTGATTCTTGGGGTGAATTAGTCAACCAAAATCTTCTATTTAAATGTGCATATATCTTTGTATAAAACAATAAATGAATTAAGGTGATGGTAATATTTGGTCTAGTGTAGCGTATGACAAGAACCTAATCAGGTACAAGATAAAAGAACTTGATTACGGGGAGTGTACATGGTCCAAAATAATTTTCAACGCGCGATAACATGTAACTTAATATAGGTTCATTTTCACAATGTTTTAGAAGCGAATAAAGGTCCAAAGGAAACCTAGGTGAATCATATTTAATCTTGCGCAAAGACTTAATTATCTAATTCATATAATCTAAAGTTTTAAATTCCTACTCGTGTGTCCATAAAACTTAGGAAAAATTTCAAATTAGATGCAAAATTTTCGAATCCAAATTTTAGGGTTTTACAACTCTTCCCCTCTTAAAAAGAAAATTTCGTCCTCGAAATTGGAAAGACGTAAAGAAAGAGAACGTACCGAATCACGAAAACAAATGTCAATAAGTAGCCTCACACTCGGAGAGGTTCTTCCAAAAGAATCTTCACAAAGGAAATAGTTTTATCTCTCATGACTCGATTCCGACAACTAGGATAGTCGCAGGCTTTTCACACAATACAAATTATAATAAATCTGATCCAACGAATATGATGCAAATAGGTGACAGATGATAGTTGAAATTCCTCAAAGAGATACATGAAGCACGTATACACACGAGACAAATACGGAGGTAGTGTTAACGTTAGGAAAACTTCATCAATTCAAACTAGATTCCGAACGGATCAAGGAACTTGCTATTCATCAGAGAATCACATACCGAATTATCAAACATATCAAGATTAGTGCGGCGTTCAATGAGCACATATCGGAATATCAAAGCGTGTCGGGATGTGAAATTGAATGGGTAGGATATCCACACGATAGAGAATATCTTCAAGGCTGACGAATCACGGATATAATTCTAATTCATCAAACGTACTCAGGCACTTCTCGAGACATCGTATGATCCCAATTAGTTCAAGTCATATGATCTCGGTATTATCACGTTGATCAGGCGTCATAATACTTGCATCATATGAACATGTCCTTATTGCCATCATATTCTATGCTGAGTCGTGACAAATAATCTACTAATGCCAAATCAAATTAGTTTCACATACAAGTGGTCAAGCATATCATCAACCCAAATTCCAAAAATAAAATTCAGCAGGCTAAACAAAAACTTACCAATCCACGGAAAAAGAAAGGTGGTCGTCTTACTTGAGAAGGTTCCTCATGACTCATTTATGAAGATCCAAAACAATCTCAGGCGCACAAACAGTGCCAAATATCACAAATCTGATCTTGCTAGTACGAATCACATAAACAAAATGGATGATGATCGAAATCTCTCAAAGAGCTATGAGATATGATACAAAGCTGAAATATTACTAAAATGCCAAATCATAAAACTTCACAACTCAAACCGAGTTCTGAACAAATCAAAGAAAAGTAATATCGATCAAAATCACATAACAAAATATCAAACTATCTCAAAACGCGTGACAAACAAATCAGAGTAACACGAGTCGCGCCCAATCATATAAAGCAGATGAATCTTCTCAGCAGGTTGGACTGTTGACAACAATATGCTCGAATCTTGGTAGTAGTTTCTCCGCACATCTAAAGTCGCGGTCATAGTTCTTACGCTCATCGTCTTCCAATTGTCCACCGGTTGAATCTTGTCTCCGTCTTTGCTCCTCCGGTTTGTTCCGTCCGGCTCCTCGGTGACATCCCGATGTCTCCAGTGACATCACGATCGGGTGCGACCCATTTCACGAACCTCTCATATTCGACTCTGGTAGTCTCCATCAAGCGACCGACAAGCGAATGCGCGAAGATAAACAAACAAAATCAAATGCGAAAGAAGAAGGTCAATCGGTGAAGAAAAAGAATATCGAAGTCAAATCGAGCGAAAATCAAAAGAATCGGAAGAGATCGAAGCAGACGGAAGCCTACCCGAGTCCTCGGGTCAATCCTAAGGTCAACAAGGCGAAACCTTAGCTCGATACCATAATTGTAACACCTAACCCGACAAGGGTCCGAATGTCACATTATGTAGTCATATCAGAACATACTAGTAAAAATTTGCAAGCGGAAGTCTTATCAAATAAAGTACCAAGTCATATAAACAATGACTTACAAGGAAAATTTTCAAAATCCAAAACGTCCAAAATAAACTGAAATCGCAAAACAATAGCCCGACAATTAAACATGAACATGGCAAAACATAATATTAACAGATATCCAGAAGGAACAGAAATCAAAGAAAACTAAGGCAGAGTAAGGCAGCGAATCATTAAACAAATATAAGCACATATAAATAACCAAACATACAAGTATCGGAACATAATCACATAGGAGTTGATAAACAATATCATAATCAATTCAAGCAACCAATAGTGTAAAAGCATATCAGTCAGCGGATAAATTAAACATGAACATGGCAAAACAAACAAATCAGAAAATCAGATATATATAAGCTAAGTTGAATTCCATTAGCAGGCGGAAGCAATTGCATAGAATGTAAGCATGGCAATCACACAAGTCAGAAAATCAACAATTAATAAACATAATAAATATCATAACAAGCTGAGATACTAATAGATGTATAAGCATGTCAGTCACAAGTATAGGTAGGAAATACTGAACGAACATCATAATCAAATGAAGTAACTGAACAAGAATATAACATGGCAACTAAACAAGTCAACTAGACAGATAACATAAGTGGAACCCTATTTCATCATGAACTGGTAACATGAACAGAAGTGTAAACATGGTAGTCACAAATAGCAAATAGGATTATTAAATGATAATCATAGCCCACGAAATAAGCGAGCAGTATAACATAATAAGCGGATAAATCAAAGGATTACATACTAGCATGGCAGCAGACGAATCAAATAGTCGCATAAAAGCATGGTAAGCGGATAATCGGATATTAGCATGATGACGGATGAATCGGTAACTACATACTAACATAGTAGAGAGAAATCATGTAATCATATACCGACATGGTAACGGATAGATCAAATAATCATAGAATAGCATAGACCACACTTGAATCCCATAATCATATAATAGCTCGTAAGCGGATGAAGTGGTAATCGAAGTATAAGCTTGGAAGCCAACCGAAATAGAGTGAAAGCATAGTAAATCAAATGAGCCGAAGGCGAGTATAATAACCAAATGAGCTGAAGCATGAGTCCGATAGTCAAACGAATCACATAAGAATACTAAGTGAATAAGTAGTCAATGAATGGTGAATAGGCATAGTAAGCGAATGAATCGAGAATATCGAGATAGTCACATAATAACCAAAATCGAATATTGCCACGAGCACCTAATACTAAAGGAGATACTCAATAGCCAAATCTAACAAATCACATATCATAACCGATAACCAAAATCAGAATGTTGCCCCGAGCACCTATACTAACGGAGATACTCCAATAGCCAAATCTACAAATCATATATCATATCCAATATCAAATCAAATCCGTCAAATCATATCAAATTGTACATGGGTAGCTAGCCCAATGTACCAAAATGTGAGGGGGTGTATTGCACACGCACCACATCACCAAAGCGAAGGCGAGTACCTAGGATGCATCCATCGCTCCTGCAAAACAAATCATATATATATATATGCCAGTTTGAGACTGTACATACGTATTCATAATGGCCAATTGATCACATATATCATATCATATCATAAAGGGAATGCCGGGGACTAATCACACCGCCCCAGATAGTGTCATTTCATTGGTGCATCAATGACACGGCCATGGTACCTCCATGGCTAGTTAGCTCGGGCAACCAAACCAAACAAATCATATCATATCAACCGATCATATAATGGAATCATATCAATAAGGGATCTCAACGGATAATCATATCAAACGAATAAATAATCGAATATCAAATCAGAGGATCATAGCATAACGAATCATATCAAATGGATCATATCAAATCGAGTAAGGAGAATACGAATCGGATATCAAAATAGGCAAGAGTCATGAGAGAAAAGAGTGTCATTCTTGAAATGACGGAATATTTGTACCTTATGCAAAGCAAGCCAAAATAATCGGAAGCACCTGTAAACCTGGCTACTCCTTCTTCACACGATCTACATGAATTAGTAATCCGTATTACTTCTGAGCTCATCTTAATCAGATTACATATTTGGGGTTTCTTTCTATTTTAGAGACTTTTCATTTTTAGTAACCTCCCAATTTTAGTAAGCTTCCCGAATTAGTAACTTTCCGAATTACAATGACAATTTATTAAACTTAAAGCTTAATATTACTAATATCATATTTTTGAGTTGATTATAATAATTTTCCAAAAATTAGGGTCTAATATGTCATTTAGCTAAGTATAGGGTTAAAATGTGAAAACCACCAAAGTTTAGGGTTAAAGTTGTAAATTCCCATTTACTATTCTTGAGTACGTATTATAAAATGCATGCATGACTCAAAAATCTCACCCACGTAGCATAATTGCATCATATTACAATCTCGTAGAACCCAAAAAACGTAACGCACTCGAGCCACGAAACCATACCAAGACTCAAACTAGACGAATAACCCCCGTCTCTACTTCCCCGACGCACCTTAAACACCCCGTAAAGCTTACCCATAAATCCCGCGATCACCCTCGAATTTACCCCCACAAGACTACTCGTTTTATCTATGATGACAGTAGATATTTATATCACATGAAATCATGTACCATTTGTTTCAAATACATGCACACACAACTTAAAGGCATGGAAAAATGAATTGGCACGATTCATGCACCCATAACCTTAACACGATTAACACATTCAATACTCACACTTGCATCCACATACACGCCGCCATACTCATCCATATAACGAGACCAAGCCAAAATACCATGCATGCATACACTACATGAACCATACACAACTCGAGCCTCACATAACGAACCAAGAATACAACTGCCTTTGCTCGAAACTACCTCTAAACAACACCCTTTTTAATTTAAATACCCAAACTCTTTTTATTCACTCATTTATTTATTACGAGACCAGGTTTGAACTCAGTTTCAAGATGGATAACGAGGGTAATATTGGAGTCTCGGGTGACCAGATAAACATGTACACATTAACTCCTTCGAATGGCAAATACACAAGCACCAGAGTTGACATTTGTGGTTTATAATTTCATGTGACCAGGTTCTTTTAAAACTAAATCAATGGCATTTACCCATGTTCGATTGCCTCATCATTTTAACATGAAGGTTCTGTTAAGCGTTTAAGTCATGTATGTTTAAGTTTCATGCATCGAAGAGAAGACCACAAAGGCGATAGAAAGGATACCTTAAGAAAAGCCAACCGGACGGCAAGAACACGAGGATCACTCCTAGAGACCCTCGATCTAACCAGCAGTGCGCCCCAAACAAGCCACTTACTACTTACGAACCGATTGATCGTTAACGAGCTGGAACAAGGGATGTCACCAATACAAGTTAGCCACAATGATCACCCAATTGCTACCCTCGCCTTGATCGTCTTGGAGAAATAAGAATGGAGGTTCTTTGCTCTTTGCGTTTAGGGTTTGAGTGAGATGGGAAAAGTGATATTCATTTTATATAAATGGGGAGTAGTGTGTAAATTTATCACCGTGATTCTTGGGGTGAATTAGTCAACCAAAATCTTCTATTTAAATGTGCATATATCTTTGTATAAAACAATAAATGAATTAAGGTGATGGTAATATTTGGTCTAGTGTAGCGTATGACAAGAACCTAATCGGTACAAGATAAAGAACTTGATTCTGGGAGTGCACATGGTCCAAAATAATTTTCAATGCGCGATAACATGTAACTTAATATAGGTTCATTTTCACAATGTTTTAGAAGCGAATAAAGGTCCAAAGGAAACCTAGGTGAATCATATTTAATCTTGCATAAAGACTTAATTGTCTAATTCATATAATCTAAAGTTTTAAATTCCTACTCGTGTGTCCATAAAACTTAGGAAAAATTTCAAATTAGATGCAAAATTTTGAATCAAATTTTAGGGTTTTACAACGACAATCTTCTAGTTTGGGGTATTTTGGTATGTGCTAAAACACATACCATTTATTTACCAAAATAGACCCAAAATAATCAAGAAAAGAGCCGTTTATGCCTAATATTTGTTGGTTTCTTGAGTTTATGCATGTGCAGGTACGGATGTGACAAAACAGACAAAAGAAAGCCAAAACCGAAGAAAACCGAGCACGAGAATGAGAAGAGAGCAAAAGCAAATGCCGGGATGCAGTTTTATGGGATTTGGATGCTCAAAAGTCAAATTACGAAGCTTCGGGACATGTTAGGGGAGTTTTCACTTTTCACCTTCACTTATCCATAATTACACAAGACACCTTTCATTTTGGCCAATTTACACATTATACCCTTAACTTTCAGAAATTACACTTTATACCCTTCAATTACCCAAGTTTCACATTCTATCCTTCATTTATCCATATTTGCCAAAAAAACACCCTTTCCATTTCCAAATTAACACTATTGGTCCCAAATTTACAAATTACATGAATAGTCCTTATGGTTAAATTCGGATTGCAAATTAACACCATGTCCAAGTCCAAGAAAAATAACAAATAAACCCAAAAGCCCAATCCCCAAGCCCAACCTTACCCATACCATTACCCCGTATACCCTTTTATCACCCACTGTCAACAAGACCATGACCCGGTCAAACATCTTTTATACCCGTAACCCACCCCAGGTCAACACAGTCAAAGAATAAAAATAAAAACCCCTTCGTACCCCTTTCCTCCCAAGCTTAAAAATCACTGTGCTCCCTTCTTCCCCAAAGTAATTACCCACCATACCCCTAAAGCACATTGTACTTAGCAACTTTTAAGCCAAGCTGGCAATCAATGTGAGGGAATGACAAGGTGGACAAAAGAATTGATTCTATTGGTTGAAACATGCCATCAATCATGATCAAGATTTGTGAAGAATTGTGATGACAAGATGGATGATCAAAGGTGGAGAAAAGAGTTCTAGGAGCTTTTGATGATCAACCCAAAGGCTCTGTGATCACTATAAAACCCACTTCTTCAAAGTCCAATTCATCCAATTCCTTATGCTTTAGAGGAATTTTGATCTTTTAATTTACATCATTTATGTTTTAGTAGAATTAGTAGTATCTCGGTTTTGAATTCGTGTTATCCTTTTGATTAATAAAATTACTTTTCTTGTTTTGTTATTAAATTCCGTGTCATTAATTTTCAAGTGTTGTTGATTATTTAGATTTTGTTTCAAGCTTTTCTCATTGTGTCCATAAGCTCTCAATAGCTTATATAAGCTTATTGAGAGCTTATTTCAGCTGTTGCTTTACTCTTGTGCAAGTTTTAGTAAAAGTCAACTAAAGTCAAAGAAATCCAAGTCAAACCAATTTGTGAGTGAATTCTGATTTCAATGTTTTAATTAGTTAAGTTTAATGTTAATTTGTGTGATTTAAAAGCATTTTAGTTGAATTACTTCAAGGTTTTAAGGTTAAGTTTCTTAAGTTTCAATATAAGGGGTGTTTGGATCGGTCTTGTTCCTTGGAATTTAATCAGTTGTTTGTTAAAACTAAGCTAAGTGGTTTTAGTTATTGTTTTTACATGCTATTTGATCATCAATTTGGTGACTTAGTTGAGTTTTAAGATTTCAATGGTTTTACTAAACTGCTAAGCAGTCTTCAAACCGATTTTGCCATCTTTTACTTTGTTCTTTTAGTCATTAAAGCTTGTTTTAAAATTAGTAAAATTAAAATATCATTTTCAACATCGGGTTTACTATCCTCAAAAGGAAAAAATCAAAAAATTATTTAGTTAAATTGCAAGTGCTTTTAAGTTTGGAGTTTAGTTGTTTTTTACGCTACTGTATCGGTGGTGATCTTGTCCTATTTTGCTTACTACAATTGAATTTACGATTATTCTATTGAGGTTAGTGTTCAATTTTGGTTTCTAAAGTAGCTTATAATCCTAGCTTATTATTTTTCTTCTTTAGGTACCCTTAGTAGCTTATTCCATCATCTTATTCAAATCGCAAGTTGCTTATTAGTTTTGTTCATCTTTGTGATCATCCTCTCGATCTAATTAGCTTGTGCTTTTGATTTTTAATTTCATCATTTTAAATCCTTTTTAGCTGAAACTTTGGAATTAAGCTCTCTTGTTGGTGTTTTAACATGATACTTTTAGATTAATTTTAGGATTTTCTTAGAGGAAATTTCTAAAATAGACATATAGGAAGCGTGTTGCAAAAATAAACCATTGAATTTTGTGTTGCAAAAACTACCTTCTGGCGCAAAATATTTGCGCTCCCACTTTTTGCGCTCCATACTTTAGAGCATTACCGTGCACTTTAAGATCGAATCTGAAATCGACCGTGGCATTGGGCGCAATTTTTTGCTCTCCTATCTTTGCTCTCTCAAATTTTGGTTTAGTGGGGACGGAGAGCAAAATTTTGCGCTCCGACCTTTTTGCTCTCCCAATTTGAACATCATGCGGACATTAAAGTGCCACGTATCGGAGAGCAAATTTTTGCTCTCCCTCTCTACCTAGCTCACACCATTTTTTACTTATCTTCGGTTTTTTACTAGTTTGGTTTTCAATATTTAAGATGGGAGCGCCAAATAATGGGAAAGCAAGAATGTTTCTTTCTGTCTACTTTTTATTTGCTTCCATTTGCGCTCAACGTAGGTTTTGTAATTCAATTTTAAAGGTAGTTTTTGTAATGCCATTCTTTTAAGTGACGTTTTGGTAATTTTTTTTCTTATTCGATTAAATTTGAGCTTGAAATAGTAGGTTAAGGGTTGTTTGGCTTATAGTGGTTAGGATCTTAGCACATGCTTTTAGCTTCGATTTGAGATCATTTGGTTGGAGTAGGTAAATTTTAGTTAGCTTAGACTTATTTTTGCCTAATATAGCCTTTGGTAGCTTGTAGTTAAGTTTTAGAGCTTATTGCTTTATTTTCCTTAAGCTTTTCATATCAGTTGATTATTAATAGTGTTTATCTGCTATGCCTTGGTCAATTCAGTTAATTTAGGTAGAATTGAGAATAACTTAGCTTATTTTAGTTGTTAGTTGCTTGTGGTAGCTTATTAAGTGCTTTAGCTTATGTTTCCTTAACTTATTCATAACAGTTTCATTACAAGTAGCTTAATATGTGATCTATAGTTGTTTTTGATATTTTAATAGCTTCCCCACATAATTTAGGACTTTCCTGTAATTTTTCATAATTTTCTATGTCCATTTACTATTTTTATGCTATTTAAAACAGTTTTTATCATTTTTAATTAGCTTTTAATTTAAATAATTCAGAAAAGGTTCAGAAAAATACAAAACAATTTTATTAGTTTTAGAAAAATCAAAAATACATAAAAGTATATTTCGAGAAATTTTCTAGTTTAAATAGCATTTTCTAGCTATTTAATTAATATTAAATAGTTTTAAATTCATAAAAATAGAAAAAGATCGAGAAAATGCAAATCCAGTTTTGAAATTTATTTTTAGTTATTTAAGATTTTTAAAAAATAGTTTTGTAATTTTCTTGTCAATTTTCATAATTTTTATCTTTTTAATTCCATTTTAAATGTCCAAAATTTGTTTTAATTCAAATAAAATCAAGAAAAAAAAAATTAGTTTTAAATTTTAAATAATTTTCAAATAAAAATGTAGAAAATTATTAGTTCACTTTTAGAGGATAAATTAGATTAGTTTGCATTTAATTTACGTTTTAATAATATCGTTATTTGCGTTTTAGTTTGAATTTGCCTAATTAGTTTAAATTTATTGCTTGCACCTTAGAATTAGTTGTTTAAATTGCTTCCTTTATTATTCCTTGCCCGTAGTTTAGAAATCATCAAAATTCCTATTTTCCATTTAAATCCCGAATTACAGCGACATGAGTTGAAAATTCCATTCATCTCCGCTAGAGCGATCCGGTGCTCAAATCTAATACATTTGAGTTACCTAATACTACAAAACTCTATAATTGGTTTTCCGACATATCACATATCATTAGGCATGTTTTTAAGCATGCATATCATTTCTCTAAATGGAAACCATTGTGAGTGCGGACTTTAGTTTGTCAAAGGGAGGGATATTCTAACCTCCTATTTTTATATTCAATCCTCCCTAGTCTTAGGGTGTACCTTTTGTATTTTTTTTTATTTTTACGTAATGTTTTTTGTGTAATGTTTTTGTGTAATGCTTTTTGTGTTTATATGTATTCGTCTATTTTTTTAATTTTTTTAAACAACAACAACAACAATTGCACGTTAAACATTAACACATTAAACAACTACAAATACAACAACAACTATTATTATTATTATTCTATTAAACAACAACATTAACACTCTTTTTATATGTATTTGTCTAATGTATGTTTTTTAAATAAATAACAACAACAATAGCACGTTAAATATTAACATATTAAACAACTACAACAACAAGCTGTTATTATTATTCAATTAAACAACAACATTAACAAATTATTTAAAACAACAACACCTACTACATATGAAGATTATTTATGTTATTTATAAGATCATGGAGCATTGCACCGAACCGACATGCGTGATCCTCGGGATTTCTTGCCAATTCGGTGATCATCCAAGCGTCTTTATTCTTGTTGATGAGTGCGTATTCACTCATCATTTTAAATCAAAGCGAGCGCAAAACATCTAAAACACTCAAATGCATCAAAATACTTAAAATATCTCAAAATTGTGTTTTGTATGTTTCGGATGCAAAACAAATGAAAAACGAACAAAGTTTGCATAATTGGCGAGTTTAGGTCCCGTCTTTCAAAAATTGACAAAAATAGTCCACGAGCACATATTTAAAAAGAAAAGTCACCAAAGGTCCTTTTGAAATCATAAGTTATCATAATTAGTCCTTTGGTGAAAAATGTCAAAAGTTTGAGAAATTACAGTTTTGGTCCACAGGTTTTAAAATTGACAAGTTTAGTCCTTGGAATTTCACAATTTGCAAAATGACCCTTGGTTTATTTGAGATTCACAAGATTGGCCCTTGGAATACTTTGCGAAATTACATAAATGGTCCTTGGATTTTCGGATGTTACACATTTGGTCCCTAAATGATAAATGGGTTTCACTAATATATCCTAAGTCCATAATTAAACCCTTCGCCCAACTAAACCCAACCCACGACCCAAAACTAGACCGGTCAAACCCTCAACCCCCCTGATCAACGAAATAACAATCCTCCCCTTCTTCTCCCTGTCTTCCCGCCCGAAACACACAGAACACAAGAAGAAAAAAATAATAAAAGCGTTTTCTGTGCCTTGTTCCTCCACTTCACAATACCCGAAGCCTAGCTTTACCCGAAACATCACAAATCCCAAACCCGCTCTGACCTTTCCCCCCTCTCGGCTCCGGTCATCAATCCGGCTTCAAAAGATACAAAGAATGGCTCAGATTCACTCTCATTTGGTACCTAATTGATCAATGGTCAAGACTGAAGGAAAGAAGCACAAAGATGGGTTTTTGCTTAACTGCTCTCACAAAAGAAACACATGTGAAGACCTTGAAGAGTTGAAGACTTTAGTAGTTTAGTATAAATAGGAAGCTTTGTAGCCATTCATTGGCACCCCTAGTTTTCAAAAAAATAGTTTTTAGTTTTCTTGTATTTTTAAGCTTTATTGTAATTTTCTTTTAAATCAATGGAAGTTCTGTTTTTAAGTTTCATGTTCTGTTTAAAGTTTGTTTTAGCTTAATGAAAAGTAGTCAAAAGCTTTGTAAACCAATCTAGAAATTTAGTAGCTTAAGCTTCTTGCATCGGGGTGTTTGGTTGTTGCTTGAAAGCAGGTCAAAACAAATTTTACCCTCTTTGACCTTTAAGGTCGAGAGATATAATAAAGTAAGAGTGAGTTTTAATAGATGAAAAAGTTTTAAGAAAGTTTGCAAGAGTTGGGAAGTTTAAAAAAAAAAAAAAGTAGTTAAGCTGTCTAATTGGTTCGGTGGGGTGCTAAGCGAGGCCCCAGCTCAAGTGCTTATTGGTTTCTAAATTAAGCAAATCTTGTTCTTTTACTAAGTCATTAAGTCACAAACTCGGTTGTGACTACTGCAGTACATCAAATAAGCATTTACTAGTTTAAAATTGAAGTTCAAAATTGCTCTTTACCCCACATTGTTTTTCTGCATCAGTTGTATCAACCAAAAAGCCAAGCTGATCTCAGCTTATTTTCAAGCTTTTAATAGCTTATCTTTGTCCCTAACTTGGTTTACTTTGCATCTCCACTTGGCTAACTTTGTTGTGCAGCTTGTATTTTGCTGGGAAGCTCACTGTCCAGCTTATTAATAAAATGTCGCAAACAGGTCCCCTAAGGTTTGCAGCCTGCAATAGTAGTCCACAGGTCACCTTTCTCTTTTTTCTTGCTTATCAAGTGTTGTCAATCGCTTATTAGATACACTTTAGTTAGTTTAAGCCTAGTATAGTTAATCTTAGTTTATTTAGAGCTTATTCCCTTAGTTGCTTGCTTTCCATTTGTTTATCTCCACTTTTTTAGTTTAGGACCCTCTCTTAGTATAAGTCTTATACCAACTGCCTCCCTTAGTCTCATAGCTTATTGTGCTTAAGTTTAGCTTATTCACACCTTAATTGATCAATTTCACTTTGTCATATGGCTACTGCTTCTCTTGGCTTATTTAAACTGCTTAAAGGGTGTTTGGTTTAGTATCCTGTTGTGATTTCAAAAGGAAAGTTTGTATTTGTTGGCTACTGTTGAGATAAAATTTGTTTCTAACGACTTATTTCAAGGATTCAGGAAAGTTGTTTTACAAAAGTCTTCATTTTGATAAGGTCCTTAAGTTTCAAGCAGAAAAAGTTGAAAAAAAAGTTTTGCAAAAAGTGGCATATTTGGGACTCGAACCAGCTACCCTTTCACAACACAACATCACAACCAACGCCCTTGGGTCTTGTCTGTTTTATTTTGCACAAACTATCCTTTTACCCTTTCATAACAGTTTAGTTTATAAGCCCTTTTTAGCTTAATTCTTGCTTATTTTATAAAGCACCACCACGTTTTTCTAATTTTATCAGAATCAGAGTTACTTAAAGTAGTTTTCTGTAAATTTTCAGATTTTTCTATATTAGTTTAGTATTTTTAATCATTTAATTAGATTAAACTAGTTTTTAATTCGTAGAAATTATTTTAAAAGTCGAAAAAATATTCCGCTTTTTTCTAAAATCATTTTTAGTCAAATAGATCGTAGGAAATTTGATTTCACACCCGTAGCCCTTAAATTGCATAATTTTTACGTTTATGGCTCGGGTTGTTTGCCGGTTTTTACGTTTTTACGTTTTAGCACCCTAGGACTTAGTGTAGCTTCGTTTTATCATTCCTTAGGCTTAGAGATAGTTTATTTTTAGTTTCTTAGGGTTCCCTTGCCTTAATTACTTTCCCGTTCATTTAATTGTAGAATTCGTAATCAAATCCAAATCATTAAAATCCAATTCAAGTTCAAATCACGAAACTCAACGAATCCTTCCATTCACACCTCGTTGGGACACGACCGGGAAATCTCTTTCCGGTATCACTTTATCACACCCGTGAGGTTTGGCACGTTGACCTTTTTCCTAAAGGGTTAATTTGTCGGATTTTACGGTTATTTTGATATACGTTGATATTGTGTTTTCACCACTCACTTCACATCGAATCAAATTTTGGCGCCGCTTGGGAGGTGTGTTGCGACAATATCGTGAAGTTTTGCGATTAGTGACTTGAAGAACCTTCCTCGTGAAGTTATTGTTTTATAAAATACAAAAATACAAAATATTTTTCTTTTCTTTGTATATATATGTAAAAGATTAAAAATACGAAAAGATTTTCCTGTTGTTTTAAATAAATAGAAGACACAATCAATATAACATTCTTAAGCGAGGTGTTATCATTATAAGTTCCCGAACCAAAGATTTAAAACTTGCCTTTGTGTCGCTCGTGTTTTGGTTTATTTCTATCGGTTTAACAAACTAAAGAGGGGTAAAGGACGGCGACATTAAATTGGTTTGAAAAGAGCGGGTTTTAATAAGTCTTGACCTCTGTTTCTCCGCTCCTTTGTGCGTTTACTTATAGAAGTGATCATTTCACGTGGGATTATTGGTTTAAGTTCTTTGTTGTTTTGCCTCGGTCTTGTTTTAATTGAAAGTGTTGTTTTGGAAGTGCGTGCGACTCGCTCTCAAGCTCGTGAGGCGTGCAGTAACCAAGCAAGCGTGCAGAGATCGTCTGGTCGAACAAATCACAATGACACATAACCTGAGGAGCGGACCTCAAGTCCAACAACACGGGCCACAAAATCAAGCTCCCGATCTCCGAGCGATGGAGGAGCTTTGCCAACCACGATGGATGGGCAGGCGGTCCAATTGCCCGGTCAACATCGAGGCCACGGTTTTGGACTTAAGCATCACATGATTCAACAAGTACAAAGTTTTGCCAATTTCACGGATCACGGGTGGCGATGCCAACAAGCATCTCGACAAATTTCTCACCGTCACCCAAAGTATGAAGCAAAATGGGGTCACCGATGGCGCCTTCGCTTATATCTCTTTCCATATTCTCATGGAAGATGATTTCAAACCGTGGTTCAACACCAAAGAAGGGTGAATCCTAAAATTCATGAGGTTATCAAAGCGGAAGTCATAAAACTTCGATGCGGATTGATTTACCCTATCTCGGATAGTCCTTAGGTTAGCCCGTTCATTGTGTGCCCAAAAAGGTGGCATTACCGTTGTTGAAAATGATGAAAGCGAGTTGATTCCTACTCGATTGGTTACGGGATGGCGTGTTTGCATTGACTATCGAAAGTTAAATGAAGCCACCCGTAAAGACCACTTTCCATTACCTTTCATGGATCAAATGCTTGAGAGATTAGCGGAAGCGAATACTATTGTTTTCTCGATGGTTTCTCGGGCTACTTCAAATACCCATTGACCCACAAGATCAAGAAAAGACTACATTCACATGTCCTTATGGAACATTTGCTTACCGGCGCATGCCTTTTGGCTTGTGTAATGCTCGATGCGTTCAAAGGTGTATGATGGCCATTTTCCATGACATGATCGAAAAGACTATGGAAGTCTTTATGGATGATTTTTCGGTCTTTGGGGATTCTTTTCAAACTTGTCTCTCCCATTTGGACAAGATGCTTGAGCGTTGTGAAAACACGAATCTTAGTCTAAATTGGGAGAAATGTCACTCATGGTTAAGGAAGGAATTGTCCTTGGCCATAAGATTTCTAAGAGTGGGATTGAGGTTGACAAGGCTAAAGTCGATGTCATTTCAAAATTACCTCCTCCCTGACCGTCAAAGGAGTTAGAAGTTTCCTTGGTCATGCCGGATTCAATCGTCGTTTCATTCAAGATTTTTCGAAGATATCCCGGCCTATGACCCGACTTCTTGAGAAAGACACTCCTTTCATCTTCTCTAGTGAGTGCGTTGAAGCTTTTCAAATTCTTAAGAAGAAGCTCACGGAAGCACCAATTCTAGTTGCCCCCGATTGGGAATTACCATTTGAGCTTATGTGCGATGCAAGTGATTTCGCCATAGGTGCTGTTTTGGGGCAACGAAAGTCAAAACATTTCCGACCTATACATTATGCTAGCAAAACTTTGACGAAGCTCAAGCACATTACACTACGACGGAGAAAGAATTACTAGCCGTGGTGTATGCTTCGAGAAATTTCGCCATACTTGATCTTGTCCAAAAGCATAGTGTATACGGATCACTCGACCCTCAAATATCTTTTGCTAAGCAAGATGCAAAGCGAGATTGCTCAGATGGGTTCTCCTCCTGCATGAATTTGATATCATCATCCGTGATAAAAAGGGCGGAGAACCTAGCGGTGATCATCTCTCGTCTTGAAAATCCACATCAAGGTGTGCTCGAGAAAAAGGAAATAAATGAAACGTTTCCTCTCGAGACTCTTAATGTGGTATCTCATCATGAAAATTCGAGTACCCCATGGTTTGCCGACTTTGCAAACTACCATGCGGGTAACTTTGTTGTGAAAGGGATGTCGTCCCAACAAAAGAACAAATTTTTCAAAGATGTTAAGCATTATTTCTGGGACGACCCCTACTTGTTTAAGGTTTGTGCGGATCAAGTCATCCGACGGTGTGTTCACGGCCAAGAAGCCGATGAAATTCTCAAGGCTTGTCATAATGGACCCGGGGACATCATGGCCCGAACTACACCGCTAAAAAGGTGTTTGATTCGGTTTCTATTGTCCCGCGATCTACAAAGATGCCCATGACCTCGTCAAATCTTGCGGCGCTTGCCAGCGTCATAGCAACATCTCTAAAAGAGATGAAATGCCTCAAATGCTATTCAAGTGTGCGAGATCTTTGGCGTATGGGGCATCGATTTTATGGGCCCGTTCCGTCTTCTCGAGGGAACAAGTATATACGTGGCGGTCGATTATTTGTCCAAATGGGTGGAAGCGGCGCTCCCACTAACGACGCCCGAGTAGTTGTAAGTTTCTAAAGTCTCTCTTTACCCGTTTGAACTCCCGTGCCATCATTAGTGATCGTGATGCGCACTTTTGCAATGACCAATTCGCAAAGTCATGCTTAAATCACGGTGTCACTCACCGTCTTTCTACTGCGTATCACCCCCGAACTAGTGGGCAAGTGGAAGTTTCGAATCGTGGTTTGAAAAGAATCTTGGAGAGGACCGTAGGTGAAAACCGTGCCTCTTGGTCGGACAAACTTGAAGATGCACTTTGGGCCTTCCGCCGCTTACAAAACACCCATCGGTTGTACTCCTTACAAGCTTGTGTACGGAAAGGCGTGTCATCTCCGTCGAGCTCGAGCACAAAGCCTATTGGGCCTTGAAGCATACCAATTTCGACCTTAAGTCGCGGGTGATCACGGAAAGTTCAACTCAATGAATTAAATGAACTCCGTAATCAAGCCTCGAGAACTCGTTGATTTACAAGGAAAGACAAAGAAGATCCATGACTCGAAGATTAAGAACCGCGTTTTCAGCGTTGGTGACGAGTCCTTCTTTTCAATTCTAGATTGAAAATCTTCTGGAAACTTAAGACCGTTGGACGGTCCATTCACCATTGCCAAAGTTTTCCATATGGCACCGTCGAGTTATCTCAAACAAGCGGGCCAAACTTTAAGGTGAATGGACATAGATTGAAACATTATTTTGGAGGGACATACCATCCTTGGTTGTCCGGATCTACAAACTTTCCCCATGAACCAATGAATGCGGGATCGAGTCAAGCTAGCGACTCGGGAAACAAAACAGTAGCACACTATATGGGTTTCACCGTATTTACGACTTCTTTCTACTTTCTACCACCTAGTGTGGGGAGTTGCCCCATTTGTTGTATAAAGGTTTTCAAAAAAAAAAAAAAAAAAAAAAAAAATTCAAATAATGGTCGTAGTATTTCCCTTTTCGTTCTATGTTTCGGCATAACATGCTGGTACTTTGAATATTGAGGCAATATTCATTTCTAGTATGGGGGAATTTCTGAATTTTATCATGTATTATCCACCCAATTCCCCATTTTGGCCAAAATTTTTTGGGAGTAAGTGTTTTGCACTTACTCATTTGGTTATCGATCCGCCTTGTCTAATAAACAAAAGGATTGGCTAATCCGAGAGCAAGCGGCTCTTGGTAAAGATTTATCAAATCCGTTGACTTGCAATTTGCCCAAAATTGTATGGTGTTATTCACCATATCTTTAATTAGTGAAAAGTTGGCTAGCCCGCAAGTTTATGGCTTGTGGTAAAAGCGGTTGAAATCCATAATTGGTAATCGACTCACCAAAGATAATGTTGATAATTTATCTAAGAGTTGGCTAGTCCGAAGCAAACGGCACGGTAAAGACAAATCAAAACCGTTGAAAGGCGGTGGTTTGCTCAAAATCATATGGTTATCGGTGTACCATAGTTCTTACTTGAAGTGAAACATTTGGCTACTCAAAAGTAATGGCTTTTGGTAAAGAGACTCAAATCTATTATGTTTTCTCAAAAGATTGCTAGGGACTAGCAATGTTTTAGTGTGGGGATTTGATGAGTGCGTATTCGCTCATCATTTTAGGTCAAAGCGAGCGCAAAACATCTAAAACACTCAAAATGCATCAAAATACTAAAAATATCTCAAAATTGTGTTTTATATGTTTCAGATGCAAAACAAATGAAAAACGAACAAAGTTTGCATAATTGGCAGTTTCAGTCCCCCATCTTTCAAAAATTGACAAAAATAGTCCCTGGGCACATATTTAAAAAAAGAAAAGTCACCAAAGGTCCTTTTGAAATCATAAGTTATCATAATTAGTCCTTTGGTGAAAAATGTCAAAAGTTTGAGAAATTACAGTTTTGGTCCCTGGGTTTTTAAAATTGACAAGTTTAGTCCTTGGAATTTCACAATTTGCAAAAATGACCCTTGGTTTATTTGAGATTCACAAGATTGGCCCTTGGAATACTTTGTAGAAATTACATAAATGGTCCTTGGATTTTCGGATGTTACACATTTGGTCCCTAAATGATAAATGGCTTTCACTAATATATCCTAAGTCCATAATTAAACCCCTTGGCCCAACTAAACCCAACCTACGACCCAAACCTAGACCGGTCAAACCTCAACCCACCAGATCAACGAAATAACAATCCTCCCTTAACCCCTGTCTTCCCGCCCAAACACACACGAACACAAGAAGAAAAAAATAATAAAAAGCGTTTTCCTGTGCCCTTGTTCCTCCACTTCACAATACCGAAGCCTAGCTTTTACCGAAACATCACAAATCCCAAACCCGCTCTGACCTTTCCCCCCTCGGCTCGGTCATCAATCCCGACTTCAAAAGATACAAAGAATGGCTCGGATTAATCTCATTTGGTACCTAATTGATCAATGGTCAAGGCGAAGGAAAGAAGCACAAAGATGGGTTTTGTAACTGCTCTCACAAAAGAAACACATGTGAAGACCTTGAAGAGTTGAAGACTTTAGTAGTTTAGTATAAGCGAGTGTGGAAACCAGCGATCGTGGATTGGCTAAAGGACTTACTTTGCGTGATACTTAAACTTTAGGGACTATTTTGCCAAGTTGTGAAACTTTTAATGTTTGGACTTACTTTGCAGCCACTTGGACCTCGGGGACTGTTTTGCCAAGTTGAGAAAGTTTGAAATTAATGCAAGGTTTTGGGTACAAAGTTGTACGCCTTTTAGTATTATATAAAGTTGTGAAACTTTTAATGTTTGGACTTACTTTGCAACGCCACTTGGACCTCGATTTGTTTTGCCAAGTTGAGAAAGTTTGAAATTAATGCAAGGTTTTGGGTACAAAGTTGTACGCCTTTTAGTATTATATACAAATAGGAAGCTTTGTAGCCATTCATTGGCACCCCTAGTTTTCAAAAAAATAGTTTTTAGTTTTCTTGTATTTTTAAGCTTTATTGTAATTTTCTTTTAAATCAATGGAAGTTCTGTTTTTAAGTTTCATGTTCTGTTTAAAGTTTGTTTTAGCTTAATGAAAAGTAGTCAAAAGCTTTGTAAACCAATCTAGAAATTTAGTAGCTTAAGCTTCTTGCATCAGGGGTGTTTGGTTGTTGCTTGAAAGCGGGTCAAAACAAAATTTTACCCTCTTTGACCTTTAAGGTCGGAGATATAATAAAGTAAGAGTGAGTTTAATAGATGAAAAGTTTTAAGAAAGTTTGCAAGAGTTGGGAAGTTTTAAAAAAAAAAAAAAGTAGTTAAGCTGTCTAATTGGTTCGGTGGTGGGGTGCTAAGCGAGGCCCCACTCAAGTGCTTATTTGGTTTCTAAATTAAGCAAATCTTGTTCTTTTACTAAGTCATTAAGTCACAAACTCGGTTGTGACTCTTGCGATACATCAAATAAGCATTTACTAGTTTAAAATTGAAGTTCAAAATTGCTCTTTACCCGCATTGTTTTACGCATCGGTTGTATCAACCAAAAGCCAAGGCGATCTCGACTTATTTTCAAGCTTTAATAGCTTATCTTTGTCCCTAACTTGGTTTACTTTGCATCTCCACTTGGCTAACTTTGTTGTGCAGCTTGTATTTTGCTGGGAAGCTCACTGTCCAGCTTATTAATAAGCTGCAAACAGGTCCCCTAAGGTTTGCAGCTTGCAATAGTAGTCCACAGGTCACCTTTCTCTTTTTTTCTTGCTTATCAAGTGTTGTCAACTGCTTATTAGATACACTTTAGTTAGTTTAAGCCTAGTATAGTTAATCTTAGTTTATTTAGAGCTTATTCCCTTAGTTGCTTGCTTTCCATTTGTTTATCTCCACTTTTTTAGTTTAGGACCCTCTCTTAGTATAAGTCTTATACCAGCCTCCTTAGTCTCATAGCTTATTGTGCTTAAGTTTAGCTTATTCACACCTTAATTGATCAATTTCACTTTGTCATATGGCTACTGCTTCTCTTGGCTTATTTAAACTGCTTAAAGGGTGTTTGGTTTAGTATCCTGTTGTGATTTCAAAAGGAAAGTTTGTATTTGTTGGCTACTGTTGAGATAAGCTGTTTCTAACAGCTTATTTCAAGGATTTCAGGAAAGTTGTTTTTACAAAAAGTCTTCATTTTGATAAGGTCCTTAAGTTTCAAACAGAAAAAGTTGAAAAAAAAAAAGTTTTGCAAAAAAGTGGCATAGCTGGGACTCGAACCCACGCTACCCACCTCACAACACAACATCACAACCAACGCGCCCTTGGGTCTTGTCCTGTTTTATTTTGCACAAACTATCCTTTTACCCTTCATATGAGTTTAGTTTATAAGCCCTTTTAGCTTAATTCTTGCTTATTTTATAAAGCACCACCACGTTTTCTAATTTTATCGAATCGAGTTACTTAAAGTAGTTTTACGTAAATTTTGATTTTCTATATTAGTTTAGTATTTTTAATCATTTAATTAGATTAAACTAGTTTTAATTAAGTAGAAATTATTTTAAAAGTCAAAAAATATTCCGCTTTTTCTAAAATCATTTTTAGTCAAATAGATCGTAGGAAAATTGATTTCACACCGTAGCCCTTAAATTGCATAATTTTTACGTTTATGGCTCGGGTTGTTTCTTGGTTTTACGTTTTTACGTTTTAGCACCCTAGGACTTAGTGTAGCCGTTTTATCATTCCTTAGGCTTAGAGATAGTTTATTTTTAGTTTCTTAGGGTTCCCTTGCCTTAATTACTTTCCGTTCATTTAATTGTAGAATTAAGTAATCAAATCGAATCATTAAAATCCAATTCAAGTTCAAATCACGAAACTCAGCGAATCCTTCCATTCACACCTCGTTGGGACACGACCGGGAAATCTCTTTCCGGTATCACTTTATCACACCGTGAGGTTTAGCACGTTGACCTTTTTCCTAAAGGGTTAATTTGCCGGATTTTACGGTTATTTTGATATCGTTGATATTGTGTTTTCACCACTCACTTCACATCGAATCACTTGTCATCAACATCTTGTTTTGAGATAATAACATCTTGTTTCTTGTTTCAAGCTCGTCAATCTTATTATCTTTATCAAAGCGGTTTGAGTAACTGCGTTGAAGAAGAGGTTTGACTAAAGTACTTGTTTTGAAAGCGACATTCCACATAAAGTATCCACACCCATAGTCATCTGTTCTGCTGTTACATGTTAAGAAAATTATTAGAAATGTATTCTTAACAAACAAATTATTTACATATTTACAATATTAAGCAAGCGTATAATTATTTATCAACGAATAAGGACATGCATAATCGGTTTGCTCATTATTAGCTTCGTACATGATGTCCTTTCTATAATTAATCATCTCAAATGACACAAGAAAGGATTTTTGTTCCACCTGGCCATAGAATTTGCATAATAATTTACAATATAAATCAGTAATGTTATTATTAATTTAAATAAACTTTCAGTCATTTACTATGTTTTGTCGGTGTCATAATACAAACAGTTATTTACAACATAAATTAGTAATCATTCACTATGTTTTGTCGGTATAATTTTTTACAACATAAAGCAGTAACTTATTTACTATGTTTGTCTTTGTCTAATCTCAGTATACATCATTAGTCGATCAGAATATAAAGCTGCCCATTCGGCTGCATTGTCAAGTCTGTAAGCCCCCCATTGTGGGTGAGTATCAGGAAGTGGTGAATTTTCGTCTATCGTCAGATAAATGAAGTGAGCACAGGCGTCTTCCCCCACAAGGGCAATCACAAGGGGGTCAATTCCTTGTGATAAATTTGGACCGAAAAAGAGTGGAAAACACGTATAACTTTGTCGTTCGGATATGAATACAACAGGCCGGTTAATCAGTGAAGCAATAGCCAACCCCATGTTTTTTGCGTTAAAATGATAAAGCGATAATAATCGAGCCTATTAAAAATCTCGATATGTCTTTTTGTCGGTTTTATAAATTTTGCATGTGATATTGAAAAAGTGTAAAATTTATTACCTCTTTGGTGTAAAATGGTGAACTCGACATTTTCGAAGCCAAATTTATTACCCTTGTTTGCTTCTTTGTGGTATGTGACTAAGAGTTATTACCTCTTGTTGCTTGTTGGTGGTATGTGACTCGACTTGCTTTTTGTGGTATATGACTAAGACTTGTGAATGTGAATTGTGAATGTGATATGGTTTATAACGAAACAAAGCGCAAATTGAGAATCTTTACTATTGTGAATTGCTTCCTGCAAATTGAGAATCTTTACTATTGTGAATGTGAACTTTGTACAATAGAAATGTTTAAAGCGTGTGAGAAATTATTCGATGAAAATACTTTTGAGATAAGGCGATGATTATAACCGAAACCGAATGAGCGGTAAAGTGAGATTTTATCACTTTCTGCCTTCAATCTGGCTATTAAAAATCTCAATATTTTTGTAATTTTTTGACTACGTTTTTTTAACACAACGCAAAAATAAAACATGAAGAAGACAAAATATATAGTCTTAGTAAACAAAGACTCAAAGTTGTAAAAATTTAGCATTGTAACGTTATTTAGTAATGTCAAAGGCTAGCGATGATTAAAAATATAGTCCCAAATCGAGCCTACTAAATTTTTACAAAGACTCAAAGTCTAAATTTGGTCCCAAAATAAGATTAAAAAAAAAAAAAAAAAACAAAAGTATTACTTTTGTCTTATCACAGTAGTAGGGAGGGTGGTATCTACGTCCCTTTGTCAAAGGAAACTCCCTTTCTTGTGTACTGAAAGCAACAGATTCAAATCAATATTAGCTATA
The DNA here is from genome assembly GCA_022545495.1 of Chrysanthemum lavandulifolium. Lineage (NCBI taxonomy): Eukaryota > Viridiplantae > Streptophyta > Magnoliopsida > Asterales > Asteraceae > Chrysanthemum > Chrysanthemum lavandulifolium. Next base: position 202,204,901 of record CM040239.1, read on the forward strand.
TGTCAACTTTTGAAAGGTTCAAAAGATGCTTGATCGAAACAGTAGGATGACACTTTTGTTAATTATTTGATGGAGCAAGATCCTCTTGTGTTTTGTCTCATAATCATACCCCTATTAGGTTAAAAATTTACCTACTAATTAATGAGTTTGCAAATCATAAACGGAACTAATTATTATTTCAAAACTTAATAAAAAAATTTTATAAATCGCAATAAATGATAAGAATGTAGATATCTAATTTTTTTATTCTTATTAACATTTATTCTTTGTAATCAAAATAAAATTATTATCATTATTATATATCGTCATATTAACGTGTTGCTTAAAGTATTTGCACTGTTAACATCAAAATTTGTATTTCTTAAAATATAAAGAAATAAAAGCAAATTACAAAACAAACCATATATAAAGTGATTATACGAGAATGAACTTTTTACATAGTTCTGAATATATACCATTTTACGTCACTATCATACATAGTCATGATTATACGGTCACAATCATACTTTTTCCCATGAATCTTTTTTCCATTGTATTCTTTATGTTCTATAAATCAAAGGTTCTTTAGAATAGCCGTATCATGTTTAAATCAAACAAATCTTTTACATGACAACGTATCATGTGTAAATCAAACAAACCTTTTACATGACAACCTGGATCATCAAACAAACCTTTTACATGACAACTGGATCATTATTTTCTAAAGTACTAGGGAAAAGTGTTCGTTTCAAAAAATTTCTCAAATTAAAATGTTCAAAAGGAAGTCATCAAATATCTCAAATTTGTATTTTTCTCAACAAGTCATCAAAGTTTTTTTAAAGAAAAAACCCATTACTTGCAACGTAATACCAAAATAATAATAATAAACACATTAACACCGGTGATTACATCAATTGCAAAAAAAAAAAAAAAAGCGGATCTAGAAAACTCATACACGCAAGTCAACTACACCAATCCCATCTCCATAACAAGAACAACAAGATAAAAAGAAATAAAGATTTCGGGTTTTATCATTTCACGAAAAGATCTATTTAAACCGTCATCGATCAAAAGTTGTAACACCTACCGGGTTGGATAAATAACAAAGACGAAAGCCCTGTTATAGTCCTTTAACAGAAAGTGACAGGAAAAAGAAACAAGATCATAGCGGAAACCCATCGACTATTGATTTAACTGAAAGTAGCATATAGCGGTGGTTTAAAAGGATTAACGAAAGGTATGTATACGTATAGGTTTTGCGGCTTTTCACGAGCGAAAAAACTCTTTGCGGGATGATTCATTGAATTATAAAAGTGGCGACTATTGTTTGTGGGTTTTGGTTTAGGATGATTTTTATGAGACCTAGGATTTAATGAAAGAAATAGAGGATATGGATGATATTATAGGATTGAGAGATTCAAGATGTACATTTTTGCAACTTAAGCCTCGTAACTCAAGCTCACGCCGAGCCACCCAGGTTCCACGCCGGGACATGCTCACGCCGAGCACGCCCGAGTTCACGCCAGTCGCCAGTTGCTCATACCACGCCTAGGGCACGCCCACCGCTTGATAACTCATACTCACGCCCGACCACCGCCCGTCCACCGGCCGCCCGGGTTCACGCCCGGCACGCCTAGGTCACTCCTGCCCGAGCACGCCCGAATCTGACATCATCGCCCAAACTTCTCGCTGGACCACGCCAGAGAATTGGTGTACACATGTACGGTTTAAAGCATTACGCTACCAATCTAACGTCTAATATTGAAAAGTTCATTTTAGAAAATTGTATGGGCGTGGTTTATATATATAAAGTACTAGGGAAAGTGTTCGTTTCAAAGATAGAAAGACATATGTATTTGTTAGGTGGTGTATTCCTAAATTAAATTTTACACATTTTCAAAGTGGAATAAAGAAGCGCCTCAACATTTATAAATTCTGATAGCATTATGGAGTATTGCGGGATGACCAAGGAAATTTATTCGAGCTTTCTCCTAGCATCATTGAGTTTTTTTCCTTAAACTTTTTATTTTTATTTTTCTTTTATTTATTTTTTATTTAAGCGACAAATAACTTTATCACGATATACACACCAGACGATTAAACACGTTGGATATTACTTAAGTCCAAATCTTTGGTTTATACTTTCATGTTTATGTAAAGACAATGTTCCATTTGCTTATTTGTATTATAAGTTTAAGACATATGCAGTTTGATCCATAATGATCATATGACTGCAGTTTTAGGTAAATATGGCTAGAGCCACTTAGACAGATTATTGACCATGTCTCATGGTCGTTTATTCAGTTATGGAAGGGACAGTTATAATGGCAGTTAAGGTTGTTAAAAGGCATAACTGCCTTATCCATGAAACATCACAACCTTTGGTCATACCCCTCCATAACCTATATATAGGACATTGTAATTTTGTTTTTAATATCAATATGATTATTTTCATGCTTTAAGTTTCCTCCATATTTTGCTGCACAATTTCCTTTTGCATACAACATTCACAAACAACACTGCACATATATTTTCTTAATCAATTCACTGCACAAAATGGCATATAATCATAGACTGAATGATACCAATTGGCCTAGAAGTACTTATCTCTCAAGAGGATCTGTTGGCCATTACAATAAATGGCATCAGAGCAAAAGCACTAGGAGAATCCTGCCAACAAGATTCCAAAGAGATTTCATTGCAAGACATATACAAAGAGAAAGCAGTACCAGATTTGGGAAGTGTATGAGATTGTCTCATGAATGCAAAGCCATGCTTAGAAAGAAGATGATGGACATAGAAGCCTACAACCAGGCCTTGCCAAAACCACATATACCCAATATTAAGAAGCATAAAAGATATATATGCTTTGGGTGTGGTGTGAGAGGACATATCTCTGCAAATTGTCCAAACAAGGAAGAGAATAAGCATGATGCAGAGCCAAAGGAGAAGGAGAAGACAGAAGATATAGATGTTCCGATTGCTTACCCAGAATATATACATTTTTCCACAGATTTCATGGTGGAATCCGCGATGAAAAGGATGGAATGACATATGGTACAATGACAGATTGGACAAACATGTTTGTTCAAATCTAAACCTATTTGCCAAGATCAAGGAAAGATTTTACGTTGAAAAAGGCATGAACAACATAAACTTATGTTTATCCATGGGGTAGGAGAAGTCTGATTCGAATTGGAAATGATATTCTCATCATTCACGGTGTGCACTACACACGGATGTGTCCTGAACATCTTGTGCGCGAACAAGCTGGAGTTGCAAGGATTGGAACTCACATTCGAGAACAACAGATGCGAGACCCATACCCATGTTCAAGCACTCGGAGGAATGCTTTGTTTTGATCCAAACAAAATGAACCATAAACAAAACATGTATATGGAGAATTTCTACAAACTACTTGAGAAAGTTCCATGGAGAAGAAGAGGAGGATCATAAGAACACCACATCAAAACAAGATGAATCCATCTATGTCAAAGGTGTAAACTATCACATTAATATTTCCTCTTTTAAAGATTTTGTTTCATTTCTTGACTTAATTCAAATTGACAACATAATAAGCCAATAGTGGGACAAATTTAGAAGCCTTTAATAAAGCATACATCGGTTTCTTGTCCATTTGAATAGGGACATACCGGGCCATATTCCACCAAAAATAGAAAATAAAGAGATCCACTTGATGGATCTTTATAAGATTGTGGACACACTTGGGGGATACCTCAGTGTGGTATTCACACAAGAATTTGATTTTATTGTAGAAATATTTGGCCTTGAAAAAAAAATGGCCATGAGATTAAAACATGTTACAACCACTATTTAGATGTGTTTAAGTCTTTTTATAGCACTGCAAGGGCCTCAAGGACTGAAACAGAAGGACTTGTTTCAGGGAGCATAAAGAAATGCATTGGAGAGATTCCAAAAGGAGAGCCTAAGAATATGCATGAAAACACAAGGTTGGAACATTTCGATTGTGATCTTGGAAGATCTCAAGCGCAAAGAAGGATCAAACAACAGTTTGAATTACAAGGAAGGGACAGAAGCTCCAAGACTTATGGAGATTATGGCGGTGATGATTTCACAATCATCATCGATCAAACCGAGAAAAGAAGCAAGAAGAACCAACATTTTGTCCTTAGGGAGGAATGTTGGATATTATAAGTCCAAATCTTTGGTTATACTTTCATGTTTATGTAAAGACAATGTTTCATTTGCTTATTTGTATTATAAGTTTAAGACATATGCAGTTTGATCCATGATGATCATATGACTGCAATTTTAGGTAAATATGGCTAGAGCCACTTAGACAGATTATTGACCATGTCTCATGGTCGTTTATTCAGTTATGGAAGGGACAGTTATAATGGCAGTTAAGGTTGTTAAAAGGCATAACTGCCTTATCCATGAAACATCACAACCTTTGGTCATACCCTTCCATAACCTATATATAAGACATTGTAATTTCGTTTTTAATAACAATAACATTATTTTCATGCTTTAAGTTTCCTCCATATTTTGCCTGCACAATTTCCTTTTGCATACAACATTCACAAACAACACTTGCACATATATTTTCTTATTCGATTCACTGCACAAAATGGCATATAATCACAGACTGAATGATACCAATTAGCCTAGAAGTACTTATCTCTCAAGAGCATCTGTTGGCCATTACAATAAAACCCACAACCATTTGGTTGGGAGCTTCTAACAACAAGAGGCGATGCAATGATGGCTTTTGATAACACCATGGGTTTACGGTAAAAGATCGAGATTCTAGCTCTACCACCAGATTCACAGGTCGTGGTTCGACTAATGGAGAGTGATACCATCCACAAGGGCCCGACATACTTTATTGTGAGAAAGTGTCAGTAACCTATTACAAATCTTTTGATTGGGAAGTCAAACTCAAGCATTGCCGTCAGGAAGCTAATAGAGTCGCAAATTGGTTGGCGAACTGAGGATGTCAGCAATATGAGCGAATTTGTATATTTGATTAACCACCTCGTGCTCTTAGGTCGATGTTGTTTGAGAATGTTATGGGAGTGGCAAGATCGCGTAGTATTATTTTCTAGTTAGTTTGGGGTCTACACAATCCCTTTGCACAAATTTTTTTATAGATATAAATTACATGTTCTTTTGAACAAATGAAAGAGTAGGACACTACATGAAAAAATCAATATTATGAGCACAATTCTTATATGAAATTGATTGATGCTATTTCTGTAAGAAGGATAAAGTTGTAAATTTACATCCGTCTAACCGAAAAAACCAATAATGTACTTATATGATTATATTTCTGAATGAGAAGCAAACAAAGGATAGGACAAAAAACATGCAACTTCAGACACGTTTGCTTTTTGGTTTATTGGTTTCATTTTGATGAGTTGAAGCTGCCAGCTTCAAAGACATCCAAAATTACGGATACCTTCTCATCCACATCTCTCTCTAGCTCTCTCACACACCAAAACCGACACACAAACACACACACACACAAACACACAGATTGGATTTATGTTTTTGTTTTAGAAAGTTTGCACTTCATCTTGTGTTTTCTCGTGTTGGATGGTCTTGCAAAAGTTGGCTATACTGTCTTTAGCTTATGTTTGATTCATCAAGAACAAAAAGCACTTTCTAAAGTTTTGTTTTTTCTATATTTAGATCTATAAATTTTATATGGTATTACAAACAAGATAAAGTTTGATGTAAAGGTCACCAGTCAATCTTTTTGATATATCTAGTCAAAGGGTCACTAGTTCATTTAATAGTAATTTAGAGAGAGAAAGTGATGAAGGGTATGTTTTTAGATGACAGTATGTCAAATTTAACATCAGCATCTAATGAAGCAAGCCTATCTTCATCAAGTAACAAGAATGAAGTTGGTACTATGTACCCTCCAACACAGCAGATGCAACAACAACAACAGTCATTTGCTTCAGTGCCAATTAATTCCAACAATATTCAAACACAAACCAACAAGAAAAAAAGAAATCTTCCAGGCAATCCAGGTAAACTAATATAGATTTTTCCCAGTCAACTTTGTCGGTTATCAACATTTTTGCAAGAAACTATGTTTTGATATTTGTTTTTATTTGTTTTGAGAAAGTGTTTGTTCGCATCTTATTAAATCTCTTCATGTTGGCATATTTTTGATGTTTCTAGTGATATCTGTTATCTCAATTCGTAATTCTATATGCTAATCCAGTATATAGATATTTATTTGTTAATAGAACTTTAGAGACATATTTTTGATTTTGATGTAATTATGATAGAATCTTACACTAGCTTGATTGGTTTCTTGTTATAATTTTTGGTATTAAGAGTGTCACATACCGTTAATGTAGTATTTGTTTATCTCAAATCGTAATTCTATGTTAATCTAATGTTTATTTGTTTTGTACAAACATTAGAGACCTATTTTTATGTTTATAGTAATTATGAATGAACCTTACATATGACTGGCTTCCTCATATTGTGTTACAGCTTATGATATTTATACCCTATTGATAATTGTCTATTTAAATTTAAACTTGAAGATCCAGAAGCTGAGGTGATAGCTATGTCTCCTAAAACACTAATGGCAACCAACAGATTTGTATGTGAGGTTTGCAACAAAGGTTTTCAAAGAGACCAAAATCTTCAGCTGCATAGAAGAGGTCATAATCTGCCATGGAAGCTGAAGCAAAGATCGAAAACTGAGGTGGTTAGGAAGAAAGTGTACGTATGCCCTGAACCGAGCTGTGTGCACCATGAACCTGCTAGGGCACTTGGAGATCTCACTGGGATCAAGAAGCATTTCTCAAGAAAGCATGGTGAGAAGAAGTGGAAATGTGAAAAATGTTCTAAAAGATATGCGGTTCAATCAGATTGGAAAGCTCATTCTAAGATTTGTGGCACTCGAGAATATCGATGTGATTGTGGCACTCTTTTCTCAAGGTAAAGTCTTGTTAATTGATACTCCGTAGTATATTTGGTTAAAATTAGCTAATACAAATGTTCACATGTTTATCATGTCTTTTAACTTCACAAGTAAAATGGTTGATGACAAAATGGCGTCAACTTCGATATAATTGGTTAACATATCCTTGTTAAATTTTCATGACAATCAAGTAATCTGTATGGATAATCTATATTCTCAGAATGATTTCATAACTTTGCAGTGAAAGAATAAAATGATGTAGTTAAAAAAAAAAATGATTAGCATAACACTTCATTTATTAAATGGAATTGATTTTCACACTTTCACTTTTGATTGGGACTAATGTACATACTTACACGGTAGATGTACAAAAAAAAAAAAAAAAAAAAAAAAAAAAATTGCAGATCACATCCTTCGCATACACATCCCTTTTAAATACTTCACTATGTGCCAAATTTATAGCACAATACCTTGATTAAACACTAAGATGTTAATTTATTAATTTTATAATATAATATGTATCAAAATAAATGTCCACTTTAATTTGCCCAATGTTTTGAGAAATTTTAGTAACTACATTATCCATCAATCAAAAATCATCTCTACTTATTAAACTTTATTTAGACTATTTTTATTGACAATATTGCCAACCCAACCTAAACAAAATACATGCCAAAATAATAGTTTTATATTATTTTTAATTTTTTATACAATCTATCTAGCATTCCGGTTGCATGGCAAACCAAATTGCGAACGCATCATTTGGCACATGACACTATCTCTTTTTTGCTTTATTTATTTTTTTATTTGTATGTATTGATTGTGTTTAAGGTTGAGTTATTGATAAATGGTAAAAAATTATAGATTGGTTGTATGTATTGTTTGTGTAAGTGAAAGAAAGAAAAAATAATATTTTATTAAGTGATTGGGATGTAATAAATTGTTGATAAAGATAGTTTTATGAGCATTCTAAAATGGGTTTTTCTAACTTTTTGAAAAAGCATGAGTTAAGACACCGAAAATCTGCGTGGATGGCATGAAAGTACATGAATCACGTAAAAGCAGACAGTGTACTTTTATGTGAGGTCTCTGTGTCTTTTACATATCTTTCAGACGCTTAACGTTTGCCCCTAGGACACAAGTTAGAAAAACCATGTAAATGTATTTTGGACTGAATGACTTGTTTAAAATTTAATTTTACACAAAAGTAATGGGTTTTTGCTATTTTGTTTAGACTGCTAAATTGTTTATTTCTTTTTGGTTTCATGTTAATGACAACAGGAGGGACAGCTTCATCACTCATAGAGCTTTTTGTGGTGCTTTAGCAGGAGAAATTAACCTTGGAAGATCTTCGTCATCTTTACTATCACCAACCGATCATCACCCCCTTCATTTGCCAATCACTTTCCCACTTAAAACTGAGCCAGAATTCAGTTCCAACATAATGACTAATATTTTGCAACAAAATAATCAGTTACCATCATGGTTTATTCATCATCAACAAGATCCAGACAATGACAATGCAAGTAATGCAAGTAACATGTCTGCCACTGCATTGCTACAGAAAGCAGCTCAAATAGGTGTGACAATGAGCAAGGCTGCAGCTAGTACCAATACTGCCAATGTCATGTCACAGCAACAGCAGCATCAGTCTATTCTAAGTGGGGCCCACCAACATGATCACATGTGTGCACCTACAACACTATTAACAGCTCATCATCATCATATTTCTGGTCATGGAAATTTGTCTTCATGTGGCGATCATAATCAACAAGGAATGTTGGGATTAAGTGGTGGTCAGTTTTCTAATGTGACCACTGATTGCTTTGACCAAATTTGTGCAACCACAAATACCCCTATGCATGATTTCTTGGGTCTTAAAGGATTTCCACCTCCTAATAGCGGTCACCATTTTCTGGATATGGCAGGTCTAGATCATATGAGCAATACTTCAGCTTATCACCATCAGCAGCCACAGCATGATCCGAACCAGAATCAAGATGAATTACCTTGGCATGGTTAATGTTTAGTTAGCTAGTCCATGCGCGATAGTAGAAAGATACAACTGTTTTCACCCTCTTCTTGTCTTTTTATGTTTTTGCTAATTAGTGTTCGCTTTGTTATTTTAATACTAAATCTTCAGCAAAGCATTACAATTCCCCTTTCTTTTGCTGCCTGATTATAGATATCCAAAAGCAAAATACATGCTTGAAGTATTTGAAGCTCCACGTTGTTCGTATTTTAATCCCACATCATTCAAACTGCAGTAAGATGATAGAAAAATATCTTGTGTTGATCTTACAGGTTCGTCTCCTTTGGACGCAATCGGGGTTCTTGATTTTGTGCCGGCGTGCGGTTAGTGAGGGCTGCACGACGTAAACGATGTCAAGTATGAGGTTAAATCGCAGATATCGGATACGGGTTCCTCCTTTTCTTTTTCTTCTTTTGGAGAACTTGAGAAAAGCGAACCTTACTTAAAGCGATTAGGCGTTCTCCTCGACTCAAGATATTGGGAACCGTCTTGGTCATATTTTTAATCGTATTAGTTTATTATTCAGAGAGAGTGTGGGTAGGTTGGCTCTCGGCATTCCCACTAATTTTGTAAATCCTTTTAGTTTTTAATAAAGTGATGTTATAAAAAAAAAATAATAAAAAAAAAAAATAATAATAATAATAATAATAATAATAATAATAATAAAATGACGAGGAGTTCATTCATTAAATTTTAGTGTACAGTAAATATATGGTGTATAACTAGAACAAACAGCTAGCAGTGGAACACGATCAAAAACCTGGAAGAATATTGATACACACAAGCAAATATATCTCGACAGAAAGTAATAAAACAAGCACACGATAATAACCCTAATCAAACGTTTGATTAGTAAAGAAAGAATGACGTAATAAGCTCTCCCCCTCCAACTCCTTTTATAGAGATGAGGGGGGAAGAATCCAATCTAACATGGATTGAGAGTAGATGTGTAAAGCAGGCGGGCAGGCGGGACGCACTAAAACAGGCAGGAAAGAATGAACGGCTTAAAGCAGGCACTGAGGCTAAATGGGCAAGACTACTAAACCTAGCATGTTATACAAATTCTTAATAAAAGACCTAAAGCGACAAAATAAATTCTTAAATGTAATATCTTATTTATATTAACAAACTTAAATATATTATATTAAAAATAATAATAAACGATTGTAATATTCTACAATTGAGAAAAGAAATGTCTTATCGGTCTTATTTAAGTTTTCGATAAATTTATATGTGTCTGCGTTTCAAAAAGAAGAAATTTAAATGTGTCTAAAATTTTTAAAAACTTTGCCCATTTAAGCGTATTTTTACTTTTGGAGCGTTTGCACATCTAATTTGAGAGTCACAGAGCATCGTTTGATAACTCCTAATCCTACTCTACTTATAAATATAGACATGAGACATTTATCCCTAGACTTTAATATAAGCTAAAATAAAGACTAAGCATAACGATTTTCACATTAGGCTTTATATTAAAAGTTTAGAGAATCTGTCTGTCCATTCCATTAAACAATCGGTACATAATATACAACAACATAGAATAGTCTAGAACCGGGCTTGAGCCCATATGTAAACTATACAAGTCCATAACAACTAACACTCCCCCGCAGTTTGAGTGGGAGGACACCTGACGCTCAAGCTGGACCGAAAGTCTTCAAACAACGTAGAAGGCAGCCCCTTTGTGAAAATATATGTATACTGCTAACGAAAAGAAACATGAAGAACCCGATCCTGACCGGAAGCAAACAAATCATGAAAACAATGAATATCTATGTCGACATGCTTCGTACGTTGATGCTGAACATGATTAGAAGAAAAATAAACTGCACTAATATTATCACAATATACAAGCATAGCGGAAGACAAAGGAGTATGCAGCTCGCGTAGAAGATTCCTCAACCAACAAGTCTCAGCAACAACATTGGCAACACCACAATACTCTGCCTCAGCACTAGAACGAGAAAGTGTTGGTTGACGCTTAGAGGATCAAGAGAGTAAGTTGTTGCCAAGAAAAACACAATAACCATATGATAACATCAAATTAAGATGATATTTTATATATCAAATTCCCGTGTTTATTGCCTCAATTATTATAATATGGTACTTAATTCGTTCAAATTCAATCATATTTATATTTCAGGATTTAATGAGGCGTTGGAGCGGAAAATATGCGAGAAAAGGCCAACATATGCAAAAATATTGATTGTACAATAAATCGTACGACCAGGCCTTCGATGGTGATCGAATGGTATGAGGGATGTTATGCTTGCGTCAAACTTGTAGCCAATCTGCAATAAGAAATAGAAGACACTTCTTTAAGTGATCTTGAGGGTTGGACCTACGAACCACCTCCGGCGCGAGTAAGTATGTGATATGTGTTGTAAGTAATGTAGAGAATGTGAAATCTTGTGTTGAATGAACATACCATTGAAATGACTTGTCCAACCTATTTATAGATAGAATAATAAGCTTGGAAGTGTTTGCACATGTTTCGAGAGATCATGGGGCGTCCATGATTTGTGGTAACCATTAAGGCTTCATCCCACTCTCTGCTTTGGCGGGGAAGCTAAGGAGATAGTGGGAATGTGGGTAAGACCAAGTCAATGTTCTCCTTGTCTTAGTGTTTCCAAGGTAAGACCCGAAGGGCTTAGGCCTTCGATTGGCGACTTCAAGTGATAACCATGTCAATGATGAATGGTTTCGCCCGATGACTTAAGAAGATAGACTTGGTCCCGTCATGCAGATTCGGATCGAGGTCGTGGGGAGTCCTTCGACACGATCGGAGGTTACGTCATCAAGCCCCGGTCGAAAGTGATATGTCGAGCGAGGATATGTTGCTTCGACTAAAAATACACGAAACCCCCTTTGTCACAAAGCGGGCGAAAAAAGTCGAATATATCTTGAGTGCGCATTAAATGCAAAGTACTTAGCGAACTACCCTTTTCTCGGTAACCCAAAACGTCATTTCAAAATTTAAATTGGTTTTGAAATCCGAAAGTTAGGTGATCCAAAGGGCACGTGTAAGGCCAGGATTTAAGATGAGATAGGGTATTTAAACTTCAAATAGTAAACCCTAAATCACTTTTTACCCCACGCCCAAAAATTTACACCCATAATTCTGTCTTCCGAGCAAGTGTCCGACCAGAAAGGTAAGGTATTCCTACTCCATTGCTAAGTTTACTTTTTTGTTGCATAAAAGTATAATGGGTGCGAATGCTAAGTTCAACATAAGGCAACAAGGTTGCACCCTGACGAAGGAAGAGCTGAAAGCCTTCCTCACAGACTACCCAATTCCCAAGCAGTTTAAAATCATGCTTCCTAGTAAAAGCCAAGGCGTTTATGATGCCCTAAAAAATTATGTAGGTCTGTACACACATGCTTTCACCACCTCAAATTTAAGGATACCCTTGCATCCCTTGTTTCTAGAGCTCCTTTAATACTATGAGGTACACATATCTAGGTTTAACCCATTTGGCTTAGCCAGCTCACTACTTACATTGTTATGTGTAAAGCTTATGGGTTTGAACCATCCTTGACCGTACTTAGAGGGTTTTTAAATATATACCCTGGAGGAGATTGGTTGATTCTAGCCAAGAGGGGTGAGCATGATGTGCCCATTTTGATTGAGGGCCTAGTCTCCATCTCGATCTCTTCGTCATACTCATCGCTAGAGTATTCCAACTCCCTTCGCATCTCTATGTTCCGAGTCTGCCTCCTTCGAGCCCTTAATAGAGACTCCAGCGCTTCGAGGTTAGCTTCGACGAACGCAGGACTGATAACTAGTTCGGGGTTGGCTGATGTTTAAGCATGGTTATTGGGGGTTATTTCTGGATGAGATCGTGTTGTGAAAGTGGGCGCGGTTATGGGGGGAAGGTTGTTAGGATCGTTGACTGGGATTGGTGTCAAGGTCGAGAAACCCGGAGGGGAAGTATATTCTCTTCCTTGATTCATGCCGTAAAAGTAGTGAGTGTGATTATTTGGTTATAAGTTTGGAATAACGAGACCAATTGTAGCGGGTCTCACGGATGGTTCCATGATTGTACAATAAATCGTCGACCGGGCCTTGATGGTGATCGAAGGGTATGAGGTGTTATGCTTGCCAAAATTGTAGCCAATCTGCAATAAGAAATAGAAGACACCGTTAAGTGATTGTGAGGGTTGGACCTCGCGAACCACCTCCGCGCGAGTAAGTATGTGATATGTGTTGTAAGTAATGTAGAGAATGTGAAATGCGGTGTTGAATGAACATACCATTTGTCACACCATGGGCGCGAAAGCGAGTGTAACATAATCAATATACATCGCAAAGAGATATAGTACAATACCATAATTTAAATTAAAGAAATATTGTAACATTACAACAAGGTTCTAGCCGACCTTGGCAATTTAGACATAAAGTTTGACTTCAAAGGATAACATTTTAGTACATGACGACCGGATAACTTGTGACGACTCCTTTATTTAAAATCTTCATAATATAAGCTAAACAACGATCACCTGAAATGCATGAGAAAACGGGTCAACTATGAAAATAGTTGGTGAGTACACATGTTTTATGTAAAATAAAATATCGATTTGATAGTCTGTTTGGTAAATGTCCTGTCAACTCACTATGTTACAAATCCCGCCCATACAAGACTTGTAACATATGAATTCACATACACTTCCATATTTTAAGTAAGGTAAACAATGCACAATAACGCCTCGTATATAATAAAGTATGCGGCAAAGCCCCTAAAATAAATAATATGCGTTCCGTGAGCGGGGAGCGAGAGGTTGGCCGACCTCTAATAGCGCTACTCATACTATCTACGCTTCCACAAGGAGGCCGTGCAGGCAGTGCGTATAATTGGAGTGCGAGCGACAAACCAATGGGGACTAACAATGCGAATGTACGAGCGGTACATCTTAACAACTATTATATACTATCAATTAAGACCGCTCCGAACATGGGAGACTCGGCGATTACTCGAACGGGAGACTTTAGGTCAAGGACGACGGTCCATCGAGTTCAAACAAGTCATAAATTTATAAGTTAGTCTAAGAGTTTAAAATATATCAATAGTTCAAAGAAAACAATTTAATTTTATAATCATGCATTTCACCCCAAATAAGTAAAACAGTAAAAAGGGGGCTGTGAATACTCACCTTGGCAATTAGCAGTCTAAAGCAGCAGTCAAATAGAATTATTGGATGGCACCGACACGCGACCTATATTAGTATGGCAAATTTAGTCTTTGACCCCAAGTAAAGTTTATCCGACTTTATTTATTTCCCGAGTGTTGTTGTTGTTGTTGTTGACATTAGGTTTTAAAATTGTCATTTTCAAAATAATGTGTATATTTGGCTAATAGAACTTGTTTTGAAAACTATGTCGAAAAAAATATATATTTCGGCTAGAAATAAGTTAGATATAGAGTTTTAACGAAAGCTTTATAGAAAATATAACGTTTGACCGGCAAAGGAAGTTTGGCTTAAATAATGTTATAAGTAAAGTGGATGTTTATTTATGAAATTATATTTATATGTTTTATCGATATGAGTAAAGTGTAATATATATTTATATATCTATATATCACATTTTTATTGTCGCCTAAATAAAATGATATGTTTATAAAATATTTGAACCGGGGTTATAGATTATCTTCTTATGTATAAAAGTGTTGGGTCTAAAAGAAAATGAAATATTAGTTTTTGAAGAATCTTCATAAAAAAACATTTTGTTATTTTAGTAATATTTGGTTTAATTATTTTACGATTACAAAATTTTGTTCATAAAATTCATTTCTCAATTTAAGTGTTTATATGTAACTTATGGTGACGTAAGTAAAAATATTGTCGGCGAGAACTTTTGAAAAGCGAGCGAGTGGGATGTCGTGCTCGGGTTGTGGCCCGAACCAACAGTTGACGGGCTGCTGAGGACTTTGGAGCGGGCTTTGGCCTAAACACGCATTAGTATTATGCAATTTTTAGTATGGTCATTTAAACAAAGTGTATGGATTTGACCTTTTTTTTTTTTTATAAAACTAATACAACTAACCATGTGCATATTTAAAGTAGGCTCGGGGCTGCTTAGTGCAAATCTTTACTTCAGTTGAGGATATTAAGAAAAACAATTTGACACTAATGTAACAACTTATCCCGGAGTTGGTTGTACTCATTACTCAAGATAGACTCGAAAGCCTTTTACAAACAAAATTAGAAGAGGCTGAACTAAAAGAAAATTTAAAATATCAATTATCAATCTTCTTATTCATAGATTATGTGGTCGTTTAACATAGCAACTAAGATCAATAAACAACTACAACCAATATGACATGGGTTTGTTTTGGTACACAAATTCACAACAACAATTTCGGCAAGAACAACTAGTTTGGCCAAAACAACTTTTCTTTTCTTTTCTATGTGATTCGACGAAACACAACAACAACAACCACCATGGCAAAACTTATCTTAATTTATTCATATCAACAATAATTCCTTTATCAATTCAATTGTTTTTAAAAAAATTAAGCTAACCTCATTTTATTAATTTCATTAATCGAGAAGAAAAAAAATATATATGTATATAATTTGAAATTAGTAATAAAATGTAATTACAATGAAAAAGATTGAGGAAGAAACAAGATTATATTCTTACTGATTTTTATGAACACCGAACACAAAACTCAAATTGAAGGAGACCGGGTTGAATTACGCCAATTAACCACGGGATAGCTTCCTCTTTCACCCAAGAATGACACCCCTCAATCAATTTTAAAAAGCCCTTTGATTTGAAGAAACCCTAATTTTTCGAATTGATGTGAAAGTTGATGGTGAGAAACTAAGTTTGGAGCTTTGAAATCCGACTAGAGATATAGGAGTGGATTGAGGAGGAGTTTGGTTAACTTTCTTCTCTTTGCTCTTGGCTTGAAGCCAAATTTGGCTATCTTCCAAAAGTTAAGAACATCTTGGACCTTTGGCTTAAGCTAGAAATGTAAAGATATGATTCCTTGGATGATTTTTGCTTTGATTCTTCTCTTGGATTCGTGCATTGGGATTGCAAGGTATCAAAAGAAAGATTTGTGAAATAAAGTTTCATAGATATGGTAAGAGGAGAGGAAGTGAAAGTTTAGACATGTTGATTTATCTCCTTTTGGGAGATTCGGCCTAGGAATCTTGAGGCTAGAGGAAGGAGATGGAGTCATGGAGATATGATATCTTTCTATCTACGAATGTGTTTTGTCGTGGGTGGAGAGAGGACAAAGAGATATATTTTGTTATTATTATTATTTAGTGTATTATATGTACCCGTATTGTATAATTTGTTAAAATGGGATAACGTTTAATTATGTAGAATATTATTTCGGGTATCCGTATTTTATAACTTTTATATTTTCGGAGACGTTTTGACGAGTGGATTAATATGGTATTATTATTACTTTGACATTAGAAAATAAATTTTACGTCAATTTTATTATGGTGTCGGTACGCGTGTGGTGCCGGGACATGGGAAAACACAAGAGAACTTCTCGTTTTTCCGTTATAATGGTCAGAAAATAAATAACTCGCATATTTTGATATAAATAATAGCCGGAAAGTGACGGATTGTCACATTCTGCCAACCTTAAAAAGAATCTCGTCCTCGAGATTCATTCGTCTACACTACAGGCGTACATTTTAATGGTTCAAACTTTCTCATTCTCGAGCCTTACCTTCAAAAGACTCTTAGTTGGTGAATTTTCACAACTTGTCGACCTGACCGGTCATTTGTTTAAGTTGTGTAGGTTGAGTAACAACTTGATTCCAACTTGATTTTCGCAACTCATCAAACAAGAACTGTCACTAGATCAAGCTAGGAAACAAGTTGTCAGGAAGAGATGGCTTCTCATTTATGTAAGAGACCTTTTGAAAGTTTGGCTCGAGTTTGAAATCGTCTAAACCAATCAAATCAACTAATAGTGGGGTGCTCAGATTAGTGATAAGGCAGCAATTAAACTAAGGCTCATGATGCAAGGTCCTACACTAATCAATGCCATGAACTAGAACTAGGAGGTACTGAAATAAGGTGGGTGATCAAAAGAATGTACCCGTCACGGTGCTTGTGTCTTAGTGAGCTTCCTTAGTGCCCAAGAAGTATGCTCGACCCAGTGAGGTGACATTGCCTCCACGGTTTGGGTTATCTTCATCAAGTGCTAAAGCGAGAGTCATGCTACCGTGCTCGACTTTTGTGCCCTATTCAACTTAGGACATGTGTTCGGAGGTGATCAGGACTTCCACACTCGTAGCATGTTAGCCTTCGTCCTTGGTTTCCATTTACATGCCCGAGCAATTCCGACTAATGTGGCCCGTCTTACGCACACGTTACACTTAGGCGATTTCCTATGTGATGGAGGTTGCATCGAGTACACTTAGGATGTGGACTGCATATCCTCTGCGCTCCTAAGTCGCCGCTCCATAGTTCCACAGTTACCGCTGCCTCTTGTCCTGCTGGTCCGGTCTCGGCTTCCTGGTGATCCTCATGTCGCTTTCGCCCATTGTCGTTTGTTTTGCTAGTTCTCCGGACACGATCACGTCATTAGTCAAGCGGTATGCCATTCCACGGCTTACGGTGGTAGTTGGGTTGGATGAGGTGACATCTCTCCCGATCTCGTGAATCAAACCCCAAATGTATCGATCAATCGCCTTCTCCACGGTAGAGACCATGTGGGAACCATCTGGTCAACTCGTGAAATCGAATTGTGTACTTGTCGACTTCTACTCCTACCATCAAATGGTTCGAATTCCGCTTCAGGTTTACGCACTTCATCCTTCTGCGGTACTCCTCGATTAGTAGCTTCTTGAATTCTTCCCAAGATAATCCATTCTTCGCTTTCCTCCTGCAGTGCGGTGGTTGTTCCACGGTCGGTGCTCGACTCTGAAGTAGACCCGCAGAGAACTCAACCTTATCTCCTTGAGACATTTGGTGATGCTAAGTTTCGACTCCACATTCTCAAACCATGACAAGAGCCAATGGCACCCTCGGTGCCATGAAATTCCTTTGGCTCGCATGACATGAAGGTCTTATACGCATCCGTGGCCATTGGTGAGGTACCGGCTCCCTCATTGGCTCGTCCGCATCAATGTGCGACAATGCGAGTGAGGAGATCCGCCAATCCGAAAGACCTGTCTCTTGAGCTTCATTGTTGATGCTTCTGAGCAGGTGTTTCTTGTAGTCATGATTCTACAATAGGCCAAGGCATTTGGTTGAGTGAGACAATGGCGGATGATGTTCGGGACGACGACAGGTAGTGAGTGTAATGTGACGGGAACAAGGACGCACTTAGCCTAACGGGTCATAATATATAAAGCAAGAAGAAGGCATATATAAAATGTATATAAGGTATAATGGACATATAAGCATGTTATGCATACTCACGCGACTAATGCGGTTCGGTGATCGGACTCTAAGACTCGACCAAACATGATCCGAGGCTACTAATCCCATCATCATATGATTCCTCTGAATTATGCATAGGTGTGCGTGCTATGCATAATTTAGAGTAACGATGTAATCTTGGTGCTAGTCGACTCGTATTATGTTTCCGTGTTTTAAGAAAACTTTATTTTTGGGTTATAGTTGCGATTTTTATTTTATAAAAACCGGTATTTCACTATAACCTTCGTCTCTGATACAAATCTGTCACACCCACGAGGCGGAAACGCGAGTGTAACATAATCAATATACATCACAAAGAGATATAGTACAATACCATAATTTAAATTAAAAGAAATATTGTAACATTACAACAAGGTTCTAGCCGACCTTGGCAATTTAGACATAAAGTTTGACTTCAAAGGATAACATTTTAGTACATGACGACCCGGATAACTTGTGACTCCTTTATTTAAAATCTTCATAATATAAGCTAAACAACGATCACCGAAATGCATGAGAAAGCGGGTCAACTATGAAAATAGTTGGTGAGTACATGTGTTTTATGTAAAATAAAATATCGATTTGATAGTCTGTTTGGTAAATGTCTGTCAACTCACTATGTTACAAATCCGCCCATATAAGACTTGTAACATATGAATTCACATACACTTCCATATTTTAAGTCAGGTAAACAATGCACAATAACGCCTCGTATATAATAAAGTATGCGGCAAAGCCCTAAAATAAATAATATGTGTTCTGTGATGTGGGAACGAGAGGTTGGCCGACCTCTAATAGCGCTACTCATACTATCTACCGCCCACACAAGGAGGCCGATTTAACAGTGCGTATAATTGGAGTCTGAACGGCAAACCAATAGGGGACTAACAATGCGAATGTCTGAACAAGACATCATAACAACTATTATATACTATCAATTAAGGCGCTCAGAACATGGGAGACTCGGCGATGCTCGAGCGGGAGACTTTAGGTCAAGGACGTCGGTCCATCGAGTTCAAACAAGTCATAAATTTATAAGTTAGTCTAAGAGTTTAAAATATATCAATAGTTCAAAGAAAACAATTTAATTTTATAATCATGCATTTCACCCCAAATAAGTAAAAGCAGTAAAAGAGGTGTGAATACTCACCTTGGCAATTAGCGCCTAAAGCAAAGATCAAATAGAATTATTGGATGGCACCGACACGCGACCTATATTAGTATGGCAAATTTAGTCTTTGACCCCAAGTAAAGTTTATCCGACTTTATTTATTTCCCGAGTGTTGTTGTTGTTGTTGTTGTTGTTGTTGACATTAGGTTTTAAAATTGTCATTTTCAAAATAATGTGTATATTTGGCTAATAGAACTTGTTTTGAAAACTATGTCGAAAAAAATATATATTTCGGCTAGAAATAAGTTAGATATAGAGTTTTAACGAAAGCTTTATAGAAAATATAACGTTTGACCGGCAAAGGAAGTTTGGCTTAAATAATGTTATAAGTAAAGTGGATGTTTATTTATGAAATTATATTTATATGTTTTATCGATATGAGTAAAGTGTAATATATATTTATATATCTATATATCACATTTTATTGTCGCCTAAATAAAATGATATGTTTATAAAATATTTGAACCGGGGTTATAGATTATCTTCTTATGTATAAAAGTGTTGGGTCTAAAGAAAATGAAATATTAGTTTTGAAGAATCTTCATAAAAAAAACATTTTTGTTATTTTAGTAATATTTGGTTTAATTATTTTACACGATTACAAAATTTTGTTCATAAAATTCATTTCTCAATTTAAGTGTTTATATGTAACTTATGGTGACGGCGTAAGTAAAAATATTAATCGACGAGAACTTTTGAAAAGGCGGCGAGTGGGATGTCGTGCTCGGGTTGTGGCCCGAACCAGCAGTTAATGGGTCACGAGGACTTTGGAGCGGGCTTTGGCCTAAACACGCATTAGTATTATGCAATTTTAGTATGGTCATTTAAACAAAGTGTATGGATTTGACCTTTTTTTTTTATAAAACTAATACAACTAACCATGTGCATATTTAAAGTAGGCTCGGGTCGCTTAGTGCAAATCTTTACTTCATTGAGGATATTAAGAAAACAATTTGACACTAATGTAACAACTTATCCCGAGTTGGTTGTACTCATTACTCAAGATAGACTCGAAAGCCTTTACAAACAAAATTAGAAGAGGCTGAACTAAAAGAAAATTTAAAATATCAATTATCAATCTTCTTATTCATAGATTATGTGGTCGTTTAACATAGCAACTAAGATCAATAAACAACTACAACCAATATGACATGGGTTTGTTTTGGTACACAAATTCACAACAACAATTTCGGCAGTAACAACTAGTTTGGCCAAAACAACTTTTCTTTTCTTTTTCTATGTGATTCGACAGAAACACAACAACAACAACCACCATGGCAAAACTTATCTTAATTTATTCATATCAACAATAATTCCTTTATCAATTCAATTGTTTTTAAAAAAAATTAAGCTAACCTCATTTTTATTAATTTCATTAATCTGAGAAGAAAAAAAAATATATGTATATAATTTCGAAATTAGTAATAAAATGTAATTACAATGAAATAGATTGAGGAAGAAACAAGATTATATTCTTACAGTATTTTTATGAACACCGAACACAAAAACTCAAATTGAAGGAGACCCGGTTCGAATTACGCCAATTAACTTCTGGGATAGCTTCCTCTTTCACCCAAGAATGACACCCCTCAATCAATTTTAAAAAGCCCTTTGATTTGAAGAAACCCTAATTTTTCGAATTGATGTGAAAGTTGATGGTGAGAAACTGAGTTTGGAGCTTTGAAATCCGACTAGAGATATAGGAGTGGATTGAGGAGGAGTTTGGTTAACTTTCTTCTCTTTGCTCTTGGCTTGAAGCCAAATTTGGCTATCTTCCAAAAGTTAAGAACATCTTGGACCTTTGGCTTAAGCTAGAAATGTAAAGATATGATTCCTTGGATGATTTTTGCTTTGATTCTTCTCTTGGATTCGTACGTGGGATTGCAAGGTATCAAAAGAAAGATTTGTGAAATAAGAACTTTCATAGATATGGTAAGAGGGATGAGGAAGTGAAAGTTTAGACATGTTGATTTATCTCCTTTTGGGAGATTCGGCCTAGGGAATGCGCAGGGCTAGAGGAAGGAGATGGAGTCATGGAGATATGATATCTTTCTATCTCTGAATGTGTTTTGTCGTGGGTGGGAGAGAGGACAAAGAGAGATATATTTTTGTTATTATTATTATTTAGTGTATTATATGTACCCGTACTGTATAATTTGTTCCGTACAGGATAACGTTTAATTATGTAGAATATTATTTCGGGTATCCGTATTTTATAACTTTTATATTTTCGGAGACGTTTTGACGAGTGGATTAATATGGTATTATTATTACTTTGACATTAGAAAATAAATCTTACGTCAATTTTATTATGGTGTCGGTACGCGTGTGGTGCCGGGACATGGGAAAACACAAGAGAACTTCTCGTTTTTCCGTTATAATGGTCAGAAAATAAATAACTCGCATATTCTGATATAAATAATAGCCGGAAAGTGACGGATTGTCACACCATTGAAATGACTCGTCCAACCTATTTATAGATAGAAAAATAAGCTTGGAGAGTGTTTGCACATGTTTCGGAGATCATGGGAGCGTCCCATGATTTGTGGTAACCGTTAGGGCTTCATCCCCACTCTCTCTGTCTTGGCGGGGAAGCTAAGGAGATAGTGAGAACGTGGGTAAGACCAAGTCAATGTTCTCTTTGTCTTAGTGTTTCCAAGGTCAGACCCCGAAGGGCTTAGGCCTTCGATTGGCGACTTCCCAACTGGTAACCATGTCAATAATGAATGGTTTTATGCCATCGATGACTTAGGAAGATAGACTTGGTCCTTCGTCATGCAGATTCGACTGAGGTCGAAGGGGAGTCCTTCGACCTGATCGGAGGGTACGTCATCAAATATATTCTGAAGACAAGTTATGGCATAAGTGGCACGGTTGACTTACGCCGTAACAAATACTATGAAGGCCAAAGTTATCTATATGAAGGTTACGTCGTAACTAGTTAATAATGTTACGACATAAATACGGTATCGATAAGGATACTGTGTAACCTACTCTTGAGGATACGTCGTAAATAATAAATGTGAATTATACGGCGTAACTTTGTAGTTTAGTTACTCTGTAGAGTGATTTAAGGAGAAGATAAGTACGTGCTGACGAAGACTTACGATGTAACTTAGTGATTTAGTTATGCCGTAATTAATTACTTGGGCGCAAAGTGTTGAAGTCCAGGGGCTGAAAACAAAAATTGATACGAAGTTTATTTATTACTTAGGGACCAAAAGTGAAAATAACAAGTACGATAGAGGACTAAAGCTGGGTGAATCATATGAAGAATAAATTATCACAAGGACTTGTTATTAAAATAACAAGAATGATCGAGGACTAAAGGTGACAACTCAAATTGAGTTTAATTATGTCACAAGGACCAAGTATAATAATATTAAGAACGATGAGGGGCTGAAACCGTCCATATTTTATAAGTATTATACTTAATAATACATTCGGACTCGAAGTGAAACCACGCGCTACTTCAGGGGTTAAAAGCGGACAAAGGCAAGAAAGTTTCAAAAATGAATGACATGAAAAAGTATGAAATGATTATTACGGCGTAATCAAAATTAAGTTACGGCGTAACTTTAGTTACGACGTAACTAAAAACTTTAATTACGACATAATTTTTCGAGATCCGAATTTCTTTGCACCGTCATTAGTTACGGCGTAATTAATCCTAGAGGTTACGCCGTATCCTTGTTGGGGCCTATAAATACAGCCCTAAATATGCATTTTTAAGTATCTCTTTTACCCCTCTCCTAGGGGACGACTAGGGCACCACTCCAGGGCAATTTCCAACAGTTTCTAGCCATCTTTCAAGGGACAATTCACTTGCAATCAACGTCTTCATTTGTTTTACAACAAGTAATTTGTATCAAAAAATATGTTCAATTTAATTCATGTTTTATTCATCATTTTTGGATTAATTTACTATATGTTTGGCTAAGCACCTTTGGTGCTAGCCTAGTTATGATTCCTTAATTGTTTTGTTTATGTTTTCACAGTTCTATTATTGATTCTAGTGTATGCATGTATAGTTTGTTGGTAGCCACCCTTGCTTTGGTAGATTTTAAGCCCGGCTGTACTTAATTGTTTAGGAGAATTGACCAAAGGGCCATAGGGAATTAGGTTGCGAGGGTTGATAATAATTGACCAAAGAACTATCAATCCCTCTCGTGTTAATTGACCAAGGTCACCTTCCGTAGGGCGGAACTTAAGAAGTTAGGGAAGTGTGTTTATGATGCTAGTGCTCGGGCACACACTGTTACGAATCTTGCATGTAGGACACTTAATGACTTAGCATATATTACCGAGGACCTCGTCAATCCTAAGGGTAATACCTTTTATATCAGGTAGGGATCTATGTGTAATAGGCTAGACGAATTGACCAAAGGAGTCTGGTGAATTTAAACCCAACTTGAAGCAATAGGAAGTATTAGTTAGAAAAATAGACATAACATGATAGGATGAATAATTAGGTTAGCACACTTTCTCCCTACTGTTTACAACTTCATTTCATTTTCGTAATTTCATTTCTTGTCTATTAGTTTAATTAATCTTTAAATTATTATTCTCTTTTAAAACCGTGACACTAGACTTAATTAGGATCCAAAACTACATAGCTCTTGGGAACGACCTCGGTTTTACCGGTTTCTATACTACGCACGACCGGGTTCACTGCTCGTTAGTGCAATAGGTAGACCATAGGTAGACGAGACTTTATAATTTAAATCCTGGTCGGAAATCCTGGACCAGAACTTTGGCGTCGCTGTCGGAGAGCTATTTTAGGATTTTAATTTAAGTTTTGCTTTTATAATTTTAGTTTTTTTCCTTTCTCCTTTTCTGTTGTTTTCTTTGTTTCTTAAAGTATATTTCAGGTAATCATGGAAATAGAACCAGATATTGATAAGATGACACTGGAAGAATACTTGGAGTATAAGCGCGAGAAGGATAGAACATTCATGAGGAATCTTCGATCTAGGAGAGCTACTACGAGATCGCCTCCTCTAATGCCTTTCTTTCAATTTTCTCAACCATATACCAATGGTGGTTTTGTATCTCATCAAGTGTGTAATGAATTGGACATGGATAACATGTCCATTCAAGAATATTAATTATACACATCCAATCAATGTCGAAATATGAATAGTTTGAATAATCACACTCGTGGTTTCACATCTAACGTTTGTGATTATTTACAAAGCAAACCTGATCCTCAACTTGAAGATAGAGAATTGATGATTGCAAGGTTGAATGAATTGTTCAGAATTGGAGCTAAAAACCTTCAATGCATGAAACAAGAGGAGACTCATAATGAGTGTAATAATGAAGAATTCAGGGTAAGGACCTTCTTAACTTTCGTATTTCTCCTACTACTAATATTTTGGCTACTGTTTGTGAACAAGATACATATAATGTAATATATCGACACTACAAAGGAGAAAGAGGAAGTCCAGGAGGATTGTGACGAAGGGAATTTGTATGACATTTGGGATATCACGGTAGAGGATGTTGAAAGTCTTAGGTGAATACTAACACCTACCGTGCATAATGAGCCTAACTCAGAGCTGGTAATGCAACCCTTGATCTCACATGTCACACCTTCCGATGATTGTTTTGTCGCACAAACTACCAACCCATTTTTGGATGAGCTTTTAACTGAATTTGGAGATGAGCTTTTGGATATTACCGTGATTGATGAAGAAGCCAAATGTGACCCTACAAAGGATGTGAAGGAGCTCGAGCAATTTCTTTCGAAAGATCCTTTATCATTTTCTATGGACGTAAGGGTACACATGGCCGTTGTAGAAAAGAATGTGGCATTGAAGCCAGTTAGTCGACAACAACACGGAACGAGCCAATCATCAAAACCATCGATTAATATAGGTATGGTAAGGAGGGAAATGACATCTCCTTTAAGGTATGACAATAATTCATCATTTCCCTATCTCATAGCAAATTCATACCCTTACGGTGTTTATTTCTATTTTTACCCACACTTGATTTCAAGTGAGGGAATGAACACCCTTTTACTTAGTAAATAGGGGTGTTGTCAAGCTCTTGACTCGAAAAAAAACAAGCGTTCGTGGGAGGCACCCTATGCCTATCTTTTTATTTTTGTTCACAATACGAGCTCATTGTCAGGTCACATTACTTACGACATAAAATAGTTTATAAGTTATGCCGTAACTTCCTGTTGCAAGCCATTTTCAAAAAAATTTACCAAGTTTGTATACTTTTAGCAGTAAATGAACTTGGGTTTTAAACCCTCACGAGACTTCACTCGTCCACTCTAGACACCGAGTGGTTTAAAAGGCTTGATGCATTCGCTAAATGCAACCGTGATTCCTACGAAAGTGAGTTAAGATTTTCATTATATTTATTTTCATTACTTGATGTATGTCAATGATGATGCATTGGCTTAAGTGAATTCAGGTTATTAAAGTTTGCTTATGGATCTCAAGGCGGGACACGTTTACTCGTGTATCTTTGATCATTCCGAGCGAATCTAGTGGATTTTTCTGTTCCATTTCTAACCCTTCTTATTTTTCATTTACATGCTTAGTATGACCCAAGTGGGGGGAAGGGATTAGAAATAAACACCCACCTGATTTTACTTGCCTTAATTTTTATAGTTTTTAGTTAAAAGTGTTTCATATGAAAATTTTTGACATGATTTTCATTACTTAACTAGACTAATCTTTACTGAGCACACCTAACTTATATTTACATTGTGTGAGGAGAAGCCTTTCTGTTTTCTCAATATACATAATACCATAAAAATGAGTGTGCCGGTGGCTGTAGTAGACTTTAGAACTTGGCCTTGCATATCTTTTCGAGACCATTATAATGAGCATTTCACTGAGGTAACTTGGTGTGATCATTGCAGCTAGGAAATAAGAAAATTTTAGGATTAATCCCAAATAGCTCATCCATTTATGTATTGTGTATATTGACTTTTCACATCGATCAGTCAATCCCCCTGTTAAACCATTTTTGTTGCACTTATTATTAATGCAAGATACCCCTAGTAAACCCGTCTGAGCCATTATTTTCATTTTGATTCACCCAATATATGTTGTTTCGTTACACCTATCGCCTAACCTACCCTTTAGTTTTCTTATGTCCATGGTCCGGGCATTGTTAGTTAATTTTGGTTCCACTCGTGGAAGTCGCAGGTTTTGAATAAAGGGTTTGGGAAGAAAATCAGGTTCAGATGATAGCTGATCTCAAGTGGGGGGATGCTTTATATGTTTGTATGATTTTTATTCATGTATACCTTATCTTGCATCATATAATAAAACTAAAAAAAAAGATGAGAATGAAAGCAAGAGTTTGTTTATTAGTTTGATTATAGCTGATAGTATAAGTCAGCTTATGTGTCGTGTAATATTGTGGTAAGTATTCCCACCTTGCACAACTTAGCCTGTGCATTTCAGTGTCTCCTTTCTATTTAAAGTTTCATTTTCTACAATGAGGGCATTTATATCTCAAGTGGGGGAAAGGGAGATAGAAATGATTGATTATTTAGTTTTTGGTAAAAATATGTGCTAAATTGACCTTGTTAGGATTTAGTAAATCCATGTCAAAGACTCGGTCACCCCGAGTATTTGTTAGCATTATAAGTTCATAGTCTTAAATATTTAGTAGTTAGTTAAGTAACACCGTAGAGGACAGGCGTGTCTTTACCCACTGTACACCCGAGCCACAACCCGACAGAGGGCGTGTTGTAATACACAATAAATACCCTCTACCCTCTAAGTTAGAGGGTTGGAGCTTTCATTTATATGATATTACTTTCTCTCTCTAAAGTCCCATCTTCTACTTTCTCTCTCTAAACCTTATGCTTTTCGATCCATATCATTGTGTTCCAGTGTGTTTATGATAACCAATCACTTACAATTGGTATCAAGTGCCATGGTTTGATCATCTACTTTGTGTGTGCTTGAATTTTATATTGGTTATTGTTGTTCTTGGTTGGTTCGAATGGTTATGGCTTGTACTCACTAGTTTGAGATCGTTTAATGGTTAAATTTGTTATATCTTTGTACTTTCTTGTTTAGATTTATCATATTAGCCTAGTTTTGTGTTTGGAAAGCTTTTTTCAACTTGTTTGTGGTTGTTTTTCACTCTAAGAATGGATAGACCAAGGACATACAATGATCTCAATGAGACTGAGAAGAAGAGATATGATGCTGACATCAGAGCTCCAACATCATCCTTCAAGGTTTACCCAAAGATATCTACAAGCTGATAAATCACAACACCCAAGCCAAAGCTGTTTGGGACAATGTCAAAATGCTTCTTGCTGGCTCAGAACTGACTAAAGAAGATCGAGATTCACAACTGTATGATGAGTTTGAGAACTTCAAGATGAACTCAGGGGAGAGTATTGCAGAATACTATGTGAGGTTTCACAAACTTGTGAATGATATGAGGAATATCAAGATGACTATGCCAAATATTCAACTCAATTCCAAGTTCGTAAGCAACATGACACCTGAGTGGAACGGATTTGTTACCGCAGTGAAGCTGAACAAATGATTGAGAAATACAAACTATGAGCAGTTGTACGCTTACTTACTGCAACATGAGAAGCATGCTACACATGACCGCCTGATCATGGAAAAACTCAATCCAACTACAACAACAACTATAACAAATGATTCACTTGCATTTGTTTTAAATGTTCAGCCACTCACTCAATCATCACTTGTTCAAGGTCATCAGTACTCCTCATCTTCTCCGAATTAGAATCAGGTCATTCAACCAGACTCAGGATATACCCCAACCGACAAGTTGATTAGAAACCTCTCGAACCAAGTTGCACTATTAGGTTCAATAATTCAGAACCACACTTCCTCAAACCAACAACCAACTAAGAACTTCATCTAACCCATACAATCAAGCTACAGTGGAGGATGGAAGGGTTGTGGTACAGAACATGCAAGGTCGAAAAAATGTGAACCAAAGGAATGTGGCATGGGGAAATGGTACAGTTGGTTATGTGGGGCACAGAACAGAGGAGGGATATAATGGTTCAAGGGCAAGGCAAACAGATTAAGTGTTACAACTATGGTGGTATGGGACACATTGCAAGGAACTGCACCCAACCAAAGAATCAACAAAACTCTAACTACTTCAAGGATAAGTTGTTGCTACTTAGGCACAAGAGAGTGGAGCAGTGATGGATGAGGAGGAATTGTTGTTTCTTGCTGAAGGTAGTGCCAACACGTTTGATGCTGACGTGGATGATCAACCGGTGTATGATTCGGCATATAATGATCCCAACATCTTCCAGGTTGCTGACTGTGATGCCTTCGACTCTGATGTTGATGAAGAACCAACGGCCCATACCATATTCATGGCAAACGTTTCTCCTATGGTATCATCACCTCAACAAGCTGGTCCCTCCAATGCTTCATTCATATCAGAGGTACTAAAACTATATGATGTGGTTGATGAGCAAAATATTCCCAACAAAGTACAACTGACAGAAGTTGTTGAGTCAGATATTGTAAATATGGGAAATAGCAATGTTTTCCCATATGAGCAATATGTGAAGCACGATGAAAGTTTCGTTGTACCAAGTGGTGCATCTTCTGCCATTAATGATGAATATGTGTTTAATGAGTACACTGAATATATACCTGATGACTCCCTGACCACTAAGCTAAATATATATAAGGATGAAGTTGCCATCTATGAATAGCGTGCTAAATTTGAGCTAACTACACGTGAGCAGGAAATGGATAGCCAAATGCGTACATTGATCACTAAATGTAATTTAAGGGAAGAAACGTTAAAACATGAGTTAAATTCCTTACAAGAGAAACGTAAACAAACTGTTAAGCAAAAAACAAGAAATACAAGAAAATGTAAAAACGCTTAATCAGGAATTCAAAGAAAAGGAACTCCTAAATGATTTTTCCAACCTTAAAACGTTAAAGAATAAACTTGAGAGCAAGCTATACATACAAGGTAACACCATACAGACTGCTCACTTGATAACAAATCACAGAATATTAAGTGATGAACACAGTGAGAAACTTGTAGAAGACCCAAACCCTGTGTTTCTTAAGAAAACTAAAAGGGCTCAAGAAGTGATTTATGATGGTAATTAGATTCTTAATCCTAAACAAAAGCCAACTTGTATACAAATAACATAAGATGACATAGAGTTAGAAAATATCTCTAGAGAGAAAATAAATAAGAAAATGAATGACCCTGAAAGTGTGAAGAAAGGATTCAATTTCAAAACTCCCAACTATCCTAAGGAAAACTTCTTAGCCAATTTCAAACCTCAACTTAATTAACCCCTGAATAAGTGTTTTGGAAATTATACATGGATAAGAAAAAGGCCGAAGAACTTGTTGAAAATAATCCTCCCCTTAGAAAATTACCTGAGGATACGGTGTATCCTCCCAATACACCGGTGCATTTAGTTCCTAGAACTCTTCTTACATAGTGTAAAACTTTAATTAGCATATACGTAATCTACCAACTATTTGCTGATTTTGATAAAACATGTAAGAAGAGAATCACACCGACGGGTATTACTGAAGGGGAAAGGGGTTTTCAGCAAACAAAAGAATGTTATCTTAGTGAGGTTATTCCATTCTTTAAACAAGTGAAAGAACATTTCGAGGGCATTCAAAAGGCCCTAGATACTGAAGTTAAAGAAATGAAAAAGATGTTTAATGAAATGGAAAACGAGGCAAGAGATAATGCAAATGAGCTTAAAAGCTATGAGATTGAGAGAAAGAATATTCACATCCTCAATGAGAATTTGATTGCCAGATGTATTGCCTAGGATGTGTATTATACTTTCACTGAGTCTGCTTTAACTGTTTCTTAATTTCATGATCTGTCTCTTGCATTTAAAGTTGCCCAAGTTCGTGTCAATGAGCTTGAAGCCGAGAATTTAAAATTGCAAGAAAAAAAAAATCCAAAAGATGATCATGATAACATGGTCAGGCATTTTTCTAAATTAGAGGTTGATTATCTTGATTTGAAATTAAAATATCAACATCTAGAAGAAAGAATCAAAACCTCAAATGCCAAGACATCTTTGGAAGCTCCTGAATTTGATGCATATGTTGAAATAAGCACGGAGATGAACGGATTCAAGCTCACTTGTTAGGTCACCATATTATGATCACACAAGTATGTTAAGATGTAAAATAGAAAGAGATGATGGAGAGAAAGGTCAGAACTTCACACACAAAATAATAAGATACGTTTATGTATAAAATGAGAAGAACCAACACCATGCTAAGAGGGTTTACATAGTATTTATAGGCAAGGGAGCTAGGGCAACACTTCTAGTCCCTTCCCTTAGGCGTTTGGGCCTTTGCATAGGCTTATGGGCTTACTACATAAGCCTACCATTAATTACAAATATATAAGCCTAATTAGCAACCTATTACAATACTAATGACCAACACTTGAATAATAGTTACACGTAATCCCAACAATCTCCCCCTAAGGGTTGGTCAATAAGTAGATATGGTTGCTTGACGTCTTTCTAGCATTCTTCTTTCTTTTGAGTAGAGATGCTTTGAATTCTTTGACTTTATCAGCTTTGACGTCTTTTGTTTCTTTGTTCTTAGTTCTTTGTGGATGTGGTGAGCATATGTTGTTGTCCGCCATTCGTCAAATTCTTTGATTTAGGTGTCTCCACGTCTTTCTCCACCATGCTCACACTTTTTATGACTTTGAATCTCTAATGTGATGTAGTTCTTGAGTCTTTAAACTTTGTAGATTCTTTGATTTTGATGAAGAATCATCTTTAACTTTGTGTTTCCTTTGATTTGATGAGGACTTTCATGTGTGATGTTGTTAGTATGAGCATGGGGAGATGGTGCGGTCTTTCCTTGAAGGAACAATCATCAGTAACTGCATGAATATGTTAGTGAAAAATACCAATCGATCATGCTGGACTTTTCTTAAGTAATTGACCACTACGATTGTTTTACTGATGAATGTCTTGATTCCATTCACCTTGGTTGGGCGAATCAGCCATCCAAATCCCATAAGGGACATTTGGCATTACATTGAACATGTTCAAGTAATGACCCACATCTTCAGGACTCGATTCATGAAAGGAATCTCCTTAGCGGGATTTCCAACACTTACAAGTTCGAATGTCGAGGGTGTTAACAGCATAGTGTGAAAACACATCTCTAATTCTTACAAAGGCTGTTCCTGAACTGGAGGCCTTCAAAAAGGCTAACACGATATACCAAAGTATATCTATAATTCAGGTGATTCGCTGAGGTACACTAAAGCATCACCTCCCGACTGTAGACCGTTTGAGACACACTAAGCGTAACCCACAATGGATTACCAAAGTGACCTGCTGTCAGGGCTGTTTGATATTGACCCTGGCAGGAGTTTCCATTCAATCACTGATGATCACAATTGTGAATCCTCTCATAAATGTTCTCGGCAGATTGCTAAGATCTGCGAAGGACTCTAGAATATATCACTTTTGTCCTTATTGTTGAAGAACAAGTGATGAAATGTTTAGTGTTCCTAAGAGATATTTTAGTGAATCTCGTGGCTCTAAACTCAATTAGTGCGCTTTTGTTTTCCTATGCGGAGACTAGGGAGAGGGTCTCCTTCTTCAATACCAACCATCTGATGCGCGTACGAAGCGCGTTCGGGGTCAAAGGAACTTCCTTTTCGTCGAGCAAGTTTTTCAACACCCTAGGCAGTGAACCTAATCGTTGTAGTGTAGTATTGGGGTAAGCCTCGGGTATTGATATCATTCTCTAGGGGCATAGGAATGCTAGCAAGAAGTGTACTATGCTAAGATTAGGGTTGAGGATGATTATTTTTTATCTTTTATATATTTTCTTAGAAAGCTAAGGGTAAAATCTCGGGCCAATGGATTTGGGGGGTGGTACTTCTACTGATTACTTCTACTTTCTAATTATCTAATACTACGGGTAGCTCGTATGATGATTAAAAAGGTGTTTACCTAGATACAATTACTCCCTAGTTATCTTTTATTGTTGGTTGAATTGTCACATCCTTATTCCTAACGCGTTGTGTTTTCTAAGGTCGTAGGGGACGCTTATGCCCTAACTCTTTAAGAATACCTTTAGGTTATTGCCTACAAAGTCCTCTAGATGATTCATAAACTAACTTTAAGGTTATCTTTGGATATTTAGACTACGAAATCTGCTAAGTGTTTCATAAACTAATGTTCACAAAGATTACTCAAGCATTTAAACACAACGATAGCCTAGTGCACTCCTAAGCTATTTACAATTAAGATAAAAGACAACCAATCAATAATTAACAACTAGGTTTCACAGATCTAAGCAAACATACAAGAAATTTAGCCGGATATGTTAAACAAGCAAGCATACACACATTCAATGGAAGATATAATGAAACTAATGGAATAAAACACTTATCTTGATGTGTAAAATAGGGGTTGGGACCCTAAGATACTGTCCAAGTTGGACTGCAAACGTTTAGGGTTTTTACTCCACCAGTCTACCTCTCAAAATACTGAAAAGTCAAATTCTATATATAGATTTACACTTGCGACGGCGTCGCCTAATAGGTGGGACGCCGTCAGATCTTCGTCATTAGGGTTTTCGTCTTGGCCAAGTTATCGTTGGGACGGCGTCATGTTGTAGTTGTGACGCCATCTGGATTCAGCAGGGACGTCATCTGATTCTGGATCTGGGCCGTCTGAGAAAAGTCTTGGTGACGCCCTTCCTCTTCAAAGCCTGATGCCGTCAGATGTACTTTAGCAAAAAGTCTACTGAGCCGTCAGGTGTATTTTAATTAAATCCGTAGAGAGGGATGGCGTCGCCCTTTAGTTGGGACGCCGTCAGCTTCATTTTCAACATCTTGAGTGTCTTCGATCTTGACTTAGCCATTTTCTTCATGTTTTCACTTCTTTTCTCCCAAATATTCATCATTCTAGCATTTTGCTTCCAAGAGACCTAAAAAGTGAAAAAGGAGCGAAATTAAGCAGTAACGGATATAAAAGTGGTCGATTAAGGGTTTAAATGACCCCTTAAAAGTGTAGTTTAAAATCCTTATCAAATATCCCTACACTTGGTATTTGCTTGTCCTCAAGCAAATGTGTTTTTGGCCAATCAATTTATAAGTTAGGGGGCATGAAGCATAAGTGTAACATAGTTCACAACAAGTAAAAGCACCGTAATAGTCATAACAAGAACGAAAATTATATACTAGCACCTCACAAGGGGTGTTTGGATTCTCTCATCTCATATGAAATATAGTAAATGGAAATTGAAGATAAACACTCATTACCTGGTCATTGTACATAGATTACCATAGGCTTGAGACTAGGTCAAATGTCCACCGCTTTGGCGTAAGCACCTAGGAACAACTATCTAAGAGGTCTTTAAAAAGGGTTGTAATGTTAGGCTTACGGTAGGGAAACAAAAGGTTTGGTTGGATAGGTGATTTAGTGGTGGCAAGTCAAAACTCTTATGTTACAAGCATGAAAAGAATGGCGTTACTAAGATAAGACTTGACTCGCTAAACTCTAAATAGCTTGAAACAAACATACATAAATTGAAAAACATAAACATAAAGATAGATGTAGGATGGTAGCCCGTAGTTTTTTTTTCTTTTTTGTTTTTTTTTTGTTTTTTTTGTTTATACACTTTTACTTTACCATCCTCTAAGATAACATCAAAATATAAGGGATTTATAGGAGCATCCCTACACATGAGTTTTTATTACTCTAATACTAATTTGACCCGATTTGAAAAGATCAAAACACTTAGAGTATTTAATTACGTAAATAAATGGAATTTGAATTTAACGTTTCACCCCGTCACTTCATAAAATTTTACTTTACCCATGAGTCTCAATCATCCCAAAACTGTGCACAAAAGATATGACTCGACTTAGAAACCATGCAAGTAACTAGATAACTGAACTAAGGGTTTAGTATGATAACAATAATGCACTAAAGGTGAGTGCATACATGGTAGGCTAAGGCGATTTTGGTGTACATTTGGCGGTGGATTGTAAACAATGCTCTTCATTTATATTCCGGAAAACCGAAACAACACGAGTACCGCAAAAAGGATAGGCTCTAAGGGGTTAACTAGGGGTATCGTGTACTAAAGATGAGTACATCGCAAGGGTGTGGGGTAATTAATCGACCGATGTGGAAGAAGTAATTATAATATGGGTTTAAAACAAGGGTTATCCTAATGCCTCTTATCATTTAGTTATTCCTAACTACACAAGTATAGTCTCACTAGTGATCTCGGAATGCATCACAAAACAAGTTCTAGAATCTATTATACTACCGGTACACTCTCTAAGCATTAAAGGTGAATGCTTTATTCCTAAAGATCTAGGGGCGAACCTCACATTTTTGGGGTGGAATTTGAGTGGTAAACGGTTTTTGTGCTAGTCATATAACTCCTATCCATGAGACGCTTTATTAAGACTAATTTTTTTGCTCGTACATGTCATAAACAATTTTAAATTTGTTGCTAAATTTGCCCTAACGAATATTTCTCATAGCTTATTACACAAATGAACTAGGACAAGACAAATATTCAAGGATAAGCATAGTTTCTAAGTTCCCGTTTTATTCTCCCTCCCTACACTTAAACTGAACATTGTCCCCAATGTTCCCCGAAAGTATCAAAGTTATGGTAAAGGAAGGTAAGTAAAAGAGAAAGAAACTAGTACTCCCCTGATTAGCTCGGTAGGATCCGTGTGAAGTAGTGGTTAAATTCTTTCTCAAGAAGAATGTATACGTGATAAGCTCCATTCAATATTGAGTTTCTTCTTCTTGTTAAATATAACCTGCACACTTTAAGAAAATAGATGAAACCTTCGCGTAAAATCAGCGGTAAAACTATATATGACACAACTAACTAGGATATAATGCTTGTGGAATGGATGTTTAAGACCTGAGAATTTCCAAAAATTTATAAATAGCAAAGAAAAGAGAAAATTTTATAAGTCGTCGCCTTTCGACGACGTCGTCGAGTTGTCTGACGACAGCCCTGTGCTGCTTTTGCTCGAAAAATTACATCTTTAGTATCCGGAAAATTCTCGCAAAACATCCATTATGACTCGATACAAGCATTTTAATCTAAAAAACACACATATATATCAATTTCAATAATTGTAACTCTCATGTTCACGTTTTTTAAAAAACGTATGTAATCTTCCCTACAATTATCTTATTGTAAAATACCTTTATATGTAATTAAGACGAGGTTAACTACAAAATAAAGCATTTTCACAAATTCAAACATGATAATAAACAACAATGAAAAAGACATATGACACACAAACAAGCAAAAAATTAAGCATGGGTTGCCTCCCACGAATCACTTTTCTTTATTTATGATTCTTGTAGCTAGACTCGAAGTCGTGCTCCTACGTGACTTCCTTACCGTTATTATTTTCTTTCACTAAACCTTCATCATAAGGTTGTAAACGTTGTTTGCTTACTGTGAACTCTCTCCCATCGTCGTCTAATATGATAACGGTTTCACTTTTTAGATTAGTCTCTTTCACCGTATAGGGTCGAAACCATCTTGGCCTATTCCTTCCTCTTAATGCTTTTAATCTTGATTTATACAAAAGCACCTTTTCTTCATTCAAAAATTCTTTAGGGTTCTTTTGAGGTTGTGGTTTTGTGGTGTAGTTGTTTCTTAATTTTGTATCACGTTTCCACAATGTCGCATTTAACCCTTGATTCACGAAATCTCTAAGCCCTTTTTCCCATTCACTAATTTTCTTCTTAACAGTATTATTGGGGACCTGCAAATTCTCATCATTTATCTTCTCCATGATCTTCAAAGGATATTTTGGAACAATAGGTATCCTAACTTTTCCCTTGCCACTTTTGAGTATCATGATACCCTCTCAGCATTTGATGGTCGCCTTGGCGGTGGCCAGAAAAGGTGTTCGAAGGATTAATGGCATGTTTTTATCTTCCTCAATGTCTATGATCACGAATATACCAGATAGACAATATTTGAAACCTCAATTAAGACATCCTCCGCTATTACTATGGGATAAACATATGAGTGATTTTCTAAAGAAAGTCTAAGATTGGTCTTGGTTGGCTCCTGTTTAGTCAACTTACTATAGACTAATAGCGGCATTATGTTTACATCGGATCCCTGATCGGCTAAGGCATTTATATTCTTGAAGTCACCTATGCTACATGGTATTATGAAATTCCCTGAGATCTCTTGTTTCTTAGTTACTGGTTTTCTTAGAATCAACTCGTACATACGTCCCATAGGCATGGTGTCATATTCTTCTTCTTTTATATCTCCTAAAAGGGCTTTCCTAAAAACCTCATTGTACCTAAAGTTGTTCACTTGGTTAACAATTATTTTCTTATTGATCT
Source organism: Chrysanthemum lavandulifolium (assembly GCA_022545495.1). Lineage (NCBI taxonomy): Eukaryota > Viridiplantae > Streptophyta > Magnoliopsida > Asterales > Asteraceae > Chrysanthemum > Chrysanthemum lavandulifolium. Next base: position 202,241,800 of record CM040239.1, read on the forward strand.
CATGCTTACGGTAGTGTTTAATGATTTTGGGTTCATTATCAGTCTCAGCCTCATCCTTGTCCTTACAATCCTTGCTACTCTCAGTCTCCTTCTTCTCAACTAATCTACCCTCATTGGAAACAATGGAAATGGCGTTAACAAACGAAGTGGGGGAAGCGTGATCATCTTTTCTTACTAACACCTTCTCGACAACCTTCGTCTTAGTGTACTCCTTCACCAAGTTCATCATCTCCGTCATTTTTGCCTGTATTTCCTTCCTTTGCCTATAAACCTCTTCTTCAAATTTGGCTAATCTTTCCGAATGGGCTGCCATGTATTCACTTATTTTTTCTTTGAAGCTTGGTGATAGTGGAATTGGAGGTGTGGAACAAAAGCATCGAACGGAATTAGGATTTTCTTCACGGCTTGGTGATTCAGAGAGAGGTGTTGGGTAGTTGGCGGAGTTAATGGAATTAATCGTTGCTTGATGGATTGGTCCAGGTACTTTCTTTTGCCTCTCAATAAGATAGTCAATCGTTCTCTAAAGAGCACTAATTTGCTCTTCAGTAATGTTGGAAGGCTCATGAGGAAGTGATATGGCATTAACCATTCTTATGGGGTTTTTATGAGATTCACTCCAATTTTTGTAGCTTTGACTGGCAAGCTCTTCTATTATATCCCATGATTCTTCTGCGTTGAGATTGCTGAGCCTTCCATCGGCCGCTTGGTTAATGGATCGCTTGGTGAGGAAGTTGGCATGATCGTAAAAGATTTGGACTTGAAGCCAAAGATCAATCCCGTGATGAAGGACTTTATGGAGCAAGTCCTTGAATCGAGTCCATGCCTCGTAGAGAGATTCACCTTGATGTTGTTGGAACGTCAAGATGTCCTTCCTAAGTTTGGTAGTTCTACCCGGTGGGAAAATTTGGGCAAGGAAACGAGTGGTGAGATCATCCCAACTTGAGATGGATCCGGCGGGAAGTTGCTCAAGCCAATTACTAGCTTGGTCACGTAGAGAGAATTGGAAGAGACACAAGTGCGTGATCTCCCGTGTGGTAGCATCAAGGTTGATGGAATCAACGATTTTAAGGAAGTCCTTGAGATGCTGATTAGGATCTTCGGAACGAAGTCCATGGAATGCACATCCGTTTTGCACCAACCGGATGGTGTTGGATCGCAGGGCCGTAGTTTGAGCTTCATCGGGGAGCTAAATGGTGTTCCTATAGCCTTGGTGGCTTGGTCTAGAGTATTCACCAAGAGTACGGCCTCTTGGCGGGTCAATTGGTGGTGGGTCGATGGGAATTAGGTGATGTGGTGGCGGGTTATCACCTTCCATGATGAAAAGTGATGAGGCTACGAAAAAAGTCACGAAGAAGAGGGATAGACTACAAGGAAGCTAAAAATGAGAAAAAATATTACTTGATAGGATTCAAGCAAGGGAACCTAAATGAGATAAAAATCTAACTAGCTATTCTATTCCCCAGCAGCGGTGCCAAAAACTTGATGCACCTACGAAGTTTTTCAACACCCTAGGCAGTGAACCTAATTGTTGTAGTGTAGTATTGGGTAAGCCTCGGGTATTGATATCGTTCTCTAGGGGAATAGGAATGCTAGCAAGAAGTATACTACACTAAGGTTGGGGTTGAGTATAATTTTTTTTTATCTTTTATATATTTTTTTAGAAAGCTAAGGGTAAAATCTATTACTTCTACTATCTAATTACCTATTACTACGAGCAGCTATTTCTTTTTGATGTGTGCTTGTATGATGATTAAAAATGTGTTTACCTAGATACTATTACTCCCTAGTTATCTTTTATTGTTGGTTGAATTGTCACGTCCTTATTCTTAACGCGTTGTGTTTTCTAAGGTCGTAGGGAACGCTTATGCCCTAACTCTTTGAGAATACCTTTAGGTTATTGTATACAAAGTCCTCTAGATGATTCATAAACTAACTTTAAGGTTATCTTTGAATGTTTGGACTACGAAATCCGCTAAGTGTTTCATAAACTAATGTGCACAAAGATTACTCAAGAATTTAAACACAACGATAGCCTAGTGCACTCCTAAGCCATTTACAATTAAGATAAGAGACAACCAATCAACAATTAACAACAAGGTTTCACAGATCTAAGCAAACACACAAGAATTTTAGCCGGACATGTTAAACAAGCAATCATACACACATTCAATTGAAGACATAATGAAACTAATGGAATAAAACACTTATCTTGATGTGTAAAATAGGGTTTGGGACCCTAAGATACTGTCCAAGTCGGACTACAATTGTTTAGGGTTTTTACTCCACCAGTCTACCGCTCAAAATACTGAAAAATCGAATTCTATATATATATTTACACTTGCGACGGCGTCGCCTTATAGGTAGGACGTTGTCAGATCGCCGTCATTAGAATTTTGTCTTGGCAAGTTATCATTGGGACGGCGTCACGTTGTAGTTGTGACACCGTCAAGCTTCAGCAGGACGTCGTCGATTACGGATCTAGGCCGTCGACAAAAGTCTTGGTGACGCCTTCTCTTCAAAGCCCCGACGCCATCGGTGTATTTTAGCAAAAGTCTCTTGAGCCATCGGTGTATTTAATTAAATCCGTGAGAGAGCGGCGTCGCCGCCTTTGGGGCGGGACGTCGACTTGATTTCAACATCCCGAGTGTCTTCGATCTTGACTTAGACATTTTGTTCATGTTTTCACTCCTTTTCGTCCAAATATGCATCATTCCAGCATTTTGCTTCCAAGAGACCTAAAAAGTGAAAAGGAATGAAATTAAGCATTAACGGATATAAAAATGGTCGATTAAGGGCTTAAATGACCCCTTAAAAGTGTACGTTTTAAATCCTTATCACCATCTCTAAGAGAAAGTCGATAGATTATGTAGGGTTCCATGTGAGAATGAAACAAGCTATTTTGAGAGAACTTGAGTGGCTTAGAAGGTTTAGTGCACTTTTTGAATTGACCGACTCCTGATAGACAATTCCTTACGAGACACATTTATGTTGTATAGTTAAAGAGTTCCATTGTTAGCTTTTAGGTGACAACTAGCTCTAATAACTACCTTGAAGATGTGAACAAACCTTGAAAGGTTGTTAAACCCGTCAAAGTTCATATCTATCAAGAGTTTCTCGAATTGGTACAATCTACTAAGACAAGTCTTGAAAGACAAGTCTTTCCAATTACTGAAATTTCACAGCTCGTTAATTCATGGGTTAAGTCTTAGCACATTGAGATTCCATTTACTTATCAACATATTTTTGGATCACATATTTTTCTCCCTCTCAAAAATGGCATATTAATGTCGTTTTTGATGAAATATTGATTTAAAATATGACCATTCCAAGTTTTGCGGGAAGATTTCTACAAGAACTTTTTATTTGAACAAATTTGTTTGCAAATACTCCCCTCAACAAGTAATATTAACTTTTGAGTTTTTGAAATACGAGAGGAAACACTTGTTCTTTTGAGCAAAATTATGAAAATATTGAAAGTTTAATTAATTTTACTCGAAAGTAAGAAGCTTTTGCTCCTTATATGATGATTGTGGCACTGAAGCGTACCACAGGGTCCTTTCCTTACAAGTACGGGTTGTACACTGTTATATGAGTACAAACCATTTAAATATAACAAAATAACAGCTAAGAATATTCAAGAATACCAAATGTTATACACAACACTAACCAACTACTAAGGACGTTGAAACGTCAAAATAGGAAAGCCAGGTCTTCCTCCTACGTAGATTTCCAGCCTCCTCATCTGATCACGGTGTATTAACCTTTTGTCGATCCTTTTGATGAACCTACGAACATCCCGTTGATCTTGAGAATTCCATCTTTTACCTTTACCCAACTCAAGATCATTTAAACGATAAGCCAAGCCATCTCGAACCATCTTTAGAGTATCATCACAGAACTTGTGAATCTCATCAAATGCCATGCAGTAATTGAGGTGATTCTCACTTCTGTAGACGAACCCGAATTTTGGTTCATGAAAGAGTTTGTATTGTGGTTCTCGGTTGACTTCGTTGAAGTGTAGAAGTGATGCTGTAAGGTTGAGTTACCTTTGGAAACTTTCAACACCGAGCTGGAGATCTTCAACACGTTCTTGGATGATCTTGCTTCAGATGAATACAAGGAGAGCAGTGATGTACTTTAACTGGATATCCGTCAGAAACTGACGCATCCTTCCTTGTACATTGAGTAGATACATGTCTTCAATGTCATTGAGAGACAAATTAGGAAATTCAGCTTCGGAGAACTCATACTCCTTTTCATCTTGTCGTTTCACCACGATCTTGTTCAAAAAGGAGTAATCCCACTTGGAAGCCATGGAGACAGACATATCAGAAATGATTCGTTGTTCATGCTTAACATCCTTGTTTGACTTGCCGAGCCTGTTGCTCCTGTAGAAAAGCCCACGCCTTTCTGGCCAGTGATGTATCCCGAGCAAAGCATCTTTGCTGTACTCCACTACTTTTTCAACAAACAAACTGGTGGCGTCTTTGATAGCCTTGTTAATGGAGAATAAGGCAGCCAATATGTTGAAAGTTAAGGATGTAGCGTACTTCTTGCTTATTGAGCTTCTGTGTTGAAGAAACTCAAGGTCATTGTTAAAGAAGAACTTAAACAGAATCTTGGGTTGTTCGTGTCTGCCGATCATTGGGAGTGGCTTGGTCTAGCAAGTGTAGTAAGGTCCATCTTCCCTTGTCGAATGATCAATATTGGACTTCAGATTGAGCCAATCAATGTTGTTTGACATTGCACGGGCAATGTTTTCGAAGTGATACTCAAGCTCAATTGCATTTCTGGATCTTTCATTTAGCAATGTAAAAGCGTTGTTTTTGATCCGTTGAAGTTCTTTCTTGGTCATCTTCTTAATTTTAAACTGACTTTTGAGTACCTGGACCTGTTCCATTGTGCGACCATCCACGGGCTCTTGATCTTCTTCAAGAGGTGGTTGTGCCTCGACCAAGTTGTTGAACCGCTCATATTCCTCCGTGTTGTCATTGTCTAACCATGAGACAATGGTAGGTTTCTTTCCTTTCTTCCTTGAGGATGGTTCAGATCTTGATTTTGGCGATGGTTGAGGTATGGGTTGATGCTCCGGTTGCTCATAATCATCACCAATAGTGTAGGTAAAGTGATCACTTGTTTTCTCCAATGGTGGTGTGGTATCTGAGTCTTTAGGTTTGTCTGATGATGGTTTCTGAGAAGCTTGTTGTGTGGAGGTGGTGGCAGTCTTGTTTGGTGGTGGTGGCATGGATGATGATGACCCGCTGGTTTTCTTTTGTTTCTCGGCATTGGGGTTTGGATCTTGATCATCATATTTCCTCGGTCTTTTGTCTTTCCCCGCATCATCCTTGCATGGTGTATGAAGTTGTCGTGCAACTAGAAGATCGTAGAGTTGTTCATCTTCGTTGGTAAAAGACTCAGCTTAACCAGTTCAACAATTAACTCTTCTTCGGTAACGACTGGGGGCTTGACTGGTTTTATTTCCATTACCACCGATGTTGTCATGATAATCTGCTTAACCCTAGACTTAATCATGGTTGCAGTTATATTTTGAAAAGTTCTCTTGTGACTTCTGGAATGTTTTTTGGAAAGAAATGCTCGAGTATAGTTAATGATTAGCTGATCCATTTCTCCCTGAACATCCCTAGGGAGAAACTTCTGAATTGCATCTTTGGATTCTTGGAAAGTGGACATCTGTGTAGTTAGATCAGTGACCAAGTCGGATAATGTGTTAACTTGTTTTTGTAAATGGTTCTGCTTTCTTTTCCATGATTGATGCACCGCCTTTTGAATTTTGGTCTTAGCACGAGACATTCACGTATCAGCTTTCTTCTTAACTGATTTCATTGTTGATTTGGTTGTTCTATGTGTTGGTGGAAGTGATGAGTTTGATGATGATTCAGGTCCGGTGGAGGTGTCAAGTGGTGTTTCAGAAGACGGTTGAGGTTTGTGAGATGGGTTGTCAGTAATATAATTTTCGGTTTCCTTCTTCAGACGTTCCTTTTCAGCCCTAGCCGCTTCTGCTTCAGACTCTTTATGTATTTCTTTTGCAGCCTTTAGAACGTCATCATCAGTGATCCTTTCTTCCTTATCATGATAATTACCTCCATCGTCATACATTTCCTCATCTTCTTGTTGTTCCTCTTCCTGAGCGGTAACCTTGGTGTTGTCACCCGTGTCCTTACTGGGTTGATTAACCGGATCAGATTGGAGTTGAGTGATATGATTAGATTCTTCTAAATGTGGAGCACCATTACTTGAACCTCCTACCCCGCCGGGTTGATTAGCCGCAAAGGTAGAGGCTTGGTGTTCCATCCTCTTCTATTTCAAAGTTTTCTGAAATAGTCTTTCCTCTTCCTCCTCTGGATCATGCTCTGAGTCTGGTTGTTCTTCTGTAGTGAGAGGTCTCTAACCTTTATCAGTCTTTTTGCTTTCATCAGTAGAAGTTTAAGCATCAATATCCTCCTCAAGTTGTTCTAGTGTTGGACTTTTCTGCTTCTCCTTCTCTGTGGTAGAGTCATCAATACGAACTTCATTATAGACCACATGTTCATCTGACTCTGTCTCTGAGTCCTCATTGTGTTGTGATGCGGGCTCAGGAGAAGGTTTGGGCTTGACAAATTGAGTGGGAATTTTTCTCCTTATCACTCTTTTGGAGATCTTTGACTTTGACTTCTTTGTGGTACTGCCTAAACTTCCAGCTATATTTGCTCTGGTTTTAACTGCTGGAGTATGAATGACTTCATCCATGAACCCAACACGATGTGCTTTCAGAGCTTCCTGATAATATCTGTGTGAGGGAGCTTCTTTGACATTTTTAGTAATGAGGCATGCAGGGAGTTCAGCACCTTGTTTGCGAGTGCTGGACCCTTGTAACCTAACTAACTTTAAGGTAGGCACATTCTTTACGGTGTGCTTGTTTGGGTCATCAAGTCTCTTGGGGATGTCCTCATGCTTCTTGAGGATATTATGAATGATCATCTTGGTAAATCGGACAAAAGGGATCTTGGTGCCTCCCTTCTTGAGATGCTGCATCATGTCCTCCCATATGAAGCTAGCATAGTCAATGTGCTGAACATTGACCATCCCCCAAAATGTTTGCAAGTGCGGCAGCTTGGTATGCTCTTGACCGCTGTCTCTTCTCGATACAGACTTGGCAATCATGAGGTATAGAGTCCTCCATGGTTGTGGAATGAATTTCACGTCAACTCTGGTTTAACACCCCCATCTTCGTGATATGCATTGGAATTCAAACTGGGTGTTACTTCATGCCACAACAGTTATAATGATAGAAAATGAACTCTAATTGAGTCATTTTAAAAGATTTATCATTCGAATTATATAAATATCATAGTTTACAAAAATGAGGTCCCAGTGGTTTCAAGGTTTACAAATTACATTAAATGAGTTTTTAAATGATAATAAAATTTATAGCCATCTAGAGTATCCGTGCCCTTCCTTTCCATCCTTGCCAGCCTCGTTCATTATGGACCTGAAATAAACATGTTGATACAAAAGTTGGGCGTTCCTTATTTAGACTCCGGTTCTCGTATCAATTAGATCTTGATGCTTGAGACCTGAGCACTAAGAAAACAGAAAACACCGTTAGGCTTATCGTGGGATTGTCTCCCACGATTATCCTCCGGCGTGAGAGTAAGTAATCGGTTTTTAGGGTTTATTGGAGAGTTAGGGTTTTAGATCGTACCTTTAATGAGGGCCGAGATGCCCTTTATATACACACTAAATCCTTGTTGGTTTCGTGTTCCCCAACCTTCGGCGTATCCCGCCTAAGTCGGTCAATCAATACATATCTCATAAATAAGAGATATCCGATATCCAAAACCATAATAACTTTGGGTTTGGGCCTTCGTGAGCCCAAACTGTTACTGTGTTAGCCCATTCACCGGGCTCGGTTGCTAGTAGCATTTATTAGTCGGGTTCATGACCCGAATACGGACTATACGTCATCATGTCCCCCTAGTCTAGTATGCGCAGGGTGAAACCCGTGGATGCTAGACTAATAACTGTAGCAAATATATCCCTCGAGGCGTAGCGGAGAAGCTTCAAAGGTTTCCAGCCTAAGAGAAGATACGGTGTATCCAGTCTAATGAAGTCAAATATATGTCTCGTAAAATGTGAAAAAGTGGGTGGAGGTGTGTCACGTCAACATATCCTATCCACACATTTAGAGATAGTGGGGTCCACGTGTCGATCATCACGTGAATGTAAAACCCTATATAAACTTCCGCCTCCCTTTTACTGTGATTATCACAGTAAAAATCATTTTCGCCATTGTTAAAAAACTCGAACTATCAACCAAGAAACCCAGAAACCTGTAAAGGTAACAGCGCGTGCGCATTCATAATCTCATCATGGTTCTTGGTTTAAGTGACTTCTCATCTGATATAACCGAGGACGAACTACGTGAATTCACATCGGATTATTATATCTCGCCGCTACCGCATCCGGTAGTTCCGGCATTGCAGCGTCAATAATGATTTCCGGGGAAAGTAGGGGTATACACGCGTTTTTCGATTTGCGAATCAACGTGTGCCCATCTCCTTATTCTTGTGCGACGTACTAAATTACTATCGCCTACATATCCCAACCTGCATCAGTATAGGTGCGGACAAATAACAAACTTCGAGGTTAATTTCCGTTTGTTGGCAATTAACCCCACTATCTATCTTTTCCGCGCGTTTTACCATACGACGTGGTTAAACGGGTGGGTTTCATTTGCTAAGCCCGCAGGACGACTATAATGTTATACTGAGAAACTAGACACGCTTAGGAACCGAGAGAGAAATTCTTACGGGTTGATGAGGCGTTGTTTCCATGGCGCTCGTCTTCTATACTCAAAGTTAAGCATCAAGGATGGAGCGCCTCCTGGAACATACAACAGATGATGCGGAACGATAAACGCCAATCGTATTCCCACCGGTTCCTATCCCGAGGAATTTTGGTGCACATGGGCATCGATCGCAACTATTTCGATAGTCCGACGAGGTGCCAACCTTCTTAGACGCGGATGACCGGGTGGGTGCTTGTCCTTCCTACTCCTTTGCTTTATTATGCGAGACTTTCTTTTCACCTTTGTACTTTATATAACTATTGTTTTTGTTTGTTTCTTGATGCGCAGAGATGGATTTGTTCAACACAGTATTTTGGCAAACTCGCCAGTCACCGTGGGGTGCGCCTTTGAGAGAGGAGAAGTCCCCATTTTGGAAGCTACCGGGGTGCACCATGGAGATGGTTCGGAGGACCCGAGGAATGGCTCCTCCGTTGGCTTGGAGGCAACCCTCTGCAGCAGCGTGCCTGCCCCCAGTGGTACATTCCCGAAGTGGAGCTTGCACGCATGCACGTGTCGGAAAGAGTGGGGTCCTCAAAGATAGAGCCGAGGAAGGTGCCAAGGGTAAAGCGCAAGAGGCGCTGGTGGTGATGGCGCAGTCCATCCAGGAGAAAGCGTCCTATCATTCTTGACGTGGAATCGTCGTCAGACAATGCACGCCCCCACCGTGTAACTAAGACTGTTCCCCCCAAGTAAGTATTGTCGCCGAAACATTTGTCGCATTCCCTGTTTATGTTATTAATTTACTTCTATTGCGTGCAGTGTTGAAACCGTTGGGCTTACTGTTGAGCATTCTGGGGAGTCGCGACCCAAGGCGAGTCCCGTTCGCGCTGACCCTCAGGATCCAAAGGACCAAGGTGCCGAGCCGTTGGCATCTGGGGAAGTGCCAATGGACCATCTGGTTGAGGAGCTTGTGTTGGCTGCTGCACACCAGACTACATTGGTTGCGCAGCTAAATTCAAAGTATTCCGGGGAGAGTAGCCAAAGCGCGTAGAAGGATAAGGAAATTGCGCTGCTGGAGGCGCAGCTGGCCAATGCTCAGGCTGAAGCAGAGGCGGCGAGCTCCTATGCCAAAAATCTTGCTGAAGAGAAGATGTCATTACTTACGCAAGTGAGCCAGGAGCATTCCGCACTAGAGGATTATAAGGCTACGTGCGTCTGGGCACTTGGATATTTGAGAATGGTAGGCGGAGGCCATAGAAGAGCTTCATGAGAGCGGCTCGTTGAAAGTGCACGCTGCAGTGCCCGAATATAATGAGCGACGATGATGATCCGTTGTCTTTGCAATGGAGAAGATGAAGTCAGTGGAGCTTCCTCGATTGCATGCTTGGAGCGCGACTGTGATTATCCCATAGGTGTGATTATGGAGGATCGACCTTGGCCCGCCACCGCGCCGATAATGCAGAGGCGCACTGACTATTTTGAAGCCCGATGAGTCACAACTGCATGTGCCTATCTTTGCCCGCCTCGCGACATCTTGCACCCCTTTGCCCTTGAGAAGGAAATTCCTTTGAAAGAGTCCTGAAGCCCATGCCATGAGGCTTGCAAAGAAGAAAGGCGTGAAGGGGAAGGTCATTCTGTGTGGTCTTGGCGCAGCGCATCTCCCTAGATCCGACAGGGTACCTGTTAGTGTGGCAACGGTATCGCGCCAGGATTCTGACCTATTGAAGAGACCGAAGAAGCTAGGGATGCTGCAAACCATGTTGAGAGCTCACATCTTAGGCGTTGTAATAGTATGTAGGCCATAGCTTCTTTGTAAATATCCTTTTTGTAAGAACTCATGGTTCATAATAAAATTTTCCTTTTGTTGAAGGTGTGTTGATCTGAATGTGGTTGCGACTTATAATTTTGGTACTTAGTTATTCGTCTTTGCATGAAAAACGTTCTCGTTGTCTAAGAATCAAACAGCTGTATAAGCGCGAATAATATATGAAGTCCATAAGCATGTATGAAAGTCATGATCTAACATACTTGAAACATAATTTCTAAGTACTTGTATCATAATCGTGTATGGTGTGATATGCAGCGTACTATAAATATCATATGAAGAAGTCAAGAGTCTTGATTCCTAGTTTGTTAAACGCGCACAGTATGCATTGTTGCACATCCATCGTGGAATGCGCATTGAACTTATTCCAACGTGTTGAAAATAAGGTGTTTAACAAGGATGCATGATCCAATGTTGATGGGTTTGCAACCCTCTTACTCAACGAGTTATTTAGTAGGTTTAACCATCCTTTTTACCATCGTGGGTTTAGTAAGTGCATGCACGCCATGTAGGTAAAAGATACCATAACAACAATGTTGAGACATGAACAATATGTAAATAACAAATTGAAATGTGTCGCGGAGTTAGCTAGAAACCGTGACGTTTTATCAATACTTGCAAGTTTTTGTAAAAAGAAAAAAGATATTTGCCTAAGTAAAACAGAATGTAAATACACAAATATTTATTGGGCACTATACTAAAGTGCGGGGGTGTCCGTGCGCTGGTCCGTAGCCGTTCCTAGAGATAACATTGTTTGAGATTGCAGATGTTCCATGTGCGTGGTAGCTCACGATCATCCATGTCACGCAGCTTGTACGCGCCCTTTCCCAGTGCTTCAGTGACCTCATAAGCTCCTTCCCACTTCGGTCCAAGTTTTCCTGTATCTTCTGCATGGCTCGCATCATTGGCGCGATATACAAAATCACCAGGTCTGAATGAGATGCTTCAAACTTTAGCATCGTAGTATCCCTTCATTTTTGAGTTAGCTCTCGCCTCACATATAGCTGCGCGCTCGCGCCTTTCTTCTAAAAGGTCCAAGTCAATATGCCGTTCATCGTCTTTGGTTGTAACATTAACTTCGGTAGTGCGAATAGTTGGCATCCCAATTTTGGCTGGTATGACGGCTTCTGTCCCATAGACAAGAGAAAAGGGAGTGTCTCCCGTGCTAATTTTGATTGTCGTACGATGCGCCCACAAGACATGCGATAACTCCTCCACCCACCTCCCTTTGTGTTTGTCTAAGCGTGCTTTAATTCCCACACCCAGACTTTGATTTGCACGCTCGACTAAACCATTGGTTTGTGGGTGTTTAACCGACGTGAAGTGTTGTGCAATATTTAGTTTTTCGCACCATTCCTTGAAAGGGTTGTCACATAATTGTTTTCCGTTGTCCGAGATGATTTCCCCATGTAATCCGAAACGGCATCGATATTTTCCCAAACAAATCGCTTTACCGTATTTCGTGATTGTCGCGACCGCCTTTGCTTCAATCCACTTAGTGAAATAGTCTCTGACCACTATAAGGAATTTCAATCCCCGCCGCAATGGGAAGGGGCCGGCAATGTCGATACCCCATTTATAGAATGGTCATGGCGACGTAATAGGTGTTAGCTCTGCTGTGGTTGGCGTGGAATGGGTCTCGTGAACTTGGCACGCCAAACTTTCTTATTAAGTCCCACACACGATGCAATCGTAGGCCAAGAGTATCCCGACCGTAGTGCGTTCCATGACGGACCGTGGTCCGAGTGCATACTACATGAACCGCGTGGATCTCTGGAGAACGAATCGCTTGAAGGGTCCGACACATCAAATCCATGGTTGTAGAAAGGAGCCGATATAATATACCATCCCAAGTTCAAACCTCTATGATGCGCGCCGATTCGCTTGCAAGGCCCTTCGCTCCTAGGCAATACGCCTTGCTTATAAACTCGAAAATTGGAGTCATCCATGTAGGACCTTGTTCCTCTATCACCGTGGATATCTCCATTTCGAGATAGACTTGCTCTTCGTAGTTTCCACCAATACTTGTTTTGACAGTACGCACGCTTGTGGATGCAATCTTGCTCGATGCATCCGCTTTCGCTTTTCCCTCTAGGAACTTGTTTTATGGTAAACCTATCAAAACCCTAGATTAGTGACTTGGTCTTGTCGAGGTATTGAACCATGTTTTCCTCTTTAGCCATATACTCGCCCAACACATGGTTGGCTACTAGCCGGGAATCCACATTTGCTTCTAGGTTGCGATGCCCATTCGAAATGCAATGCGTAATCCAAAGAATCGTGGCTTCATACTCGGCCTCGTTGTTTGTGGTCGTGAATTCAAAACGCAGACGTAAGTGAATTCCATTCCTTCGGGCTCGTGAGGATAAGGTTTACGCTGACCCATCCACGCATGAAGATCCATCCGTGAATAGGATCCATGGTTCTTGTAGTTCCACCTTGCTTTGGAAGGTGCATCATCGATGTCTCGGTTTTCGATGATAAAGTCTCGCTAGTATCCGCCTTTAACGGCAGACGTGGTCATGTAGGAGATGTTATTCTCACCTAGCAACACGCCCATACGTAGTCGCCCGATGCGTCGGGTTTGGAGATGATTTGCTTGATAGGTTGGTCTGTGATCACCGCTATTGGGTGTGCTGAAAACTGGCATTGTGACCATTTGGCGCGAATACTAATGCCGTGACCAACTTCTCCATTGCTGTTGTAGTTAATCTCCGTTTTCTTGAGTGATTTGCTTACAAAATATACGGTGTTTGTACTTGAATTCCTATCCGTCAAGTAGCACCGCTAATCGCTCAATGAGTCGCCGATAAGTACATAATTAATTCTTCCCCAGGAGGCGCGACTAAGCGTGGGAGCGCCGCCAGTTTTGTTTAAGTCGTATAAAAACTTCTTCCGCCTCCGTAGTCCAAATAAAATCTCCTTTTTTGTACACTTCTTGAGCGTTTTGAAAAGGGGAGTGACTTATCCGATGATCCGATAAGAATCTGTTCAAACCGCTAGTTTTCCAATCGAGACCGGACTTCTTTCAACGTGTTGCTGTGAAGGAAGTTGGATGACGACCCGTTTTTCCGGACATGGTTTAATGCCATCGGGCTCTATCAAATATCCCGGGAACATGCCTTCAGAGAGCCAAAGGTGCATTTTTAGGATTTAACTTCATGTTGATCTCGTAGTGTCTTAAATATCTCTTCAATATATCGCACCAATTCGTCCTCGGATGGCTTTTTATGACAAGGTCATCAACGTAAACCTCTAGGTTGCCGCCCACATGTTTTTCAAATCGTTATCTACCAATCGCTGGTAGGTGGCGCCTGCGTTCTTCAAGCCAAAGGGCATCTTAGTATAACAATAGACGCCTTGGCTTGTATGGAAGGCCGTTTTTTCCTCATCTTCTTTAGCCATCTGGATTTGGTGGTATCCTTTGTATGCATCCAAGAAGCATTTAAGTGGGTATCCGCACAAAGATTCTATCTTCCAATCTATCTCTGGTAGTGGGTAGCAGTCTTGTGGACATGCTTTGTTTAGATCCGTTAAGTCCACGCACATCCGCCAACTACCATCGCTCTTCTTGACCATCACTGGGTTGGAAAACCAGTTATGGTAGTAGACTTCTCGCATGATACCTGCATCCACAAGTTTGTGTACTTCCTCCATAATGGCTTTTGCGCGCCTCGGAGCCTAACCGCACTTCTTCTCGTCATCTCGGGAGTATCCTTGTCGGATTCTCAACTTGTGTTTCAGAATCGAGCGTGGCACACGGTCATGTGCTTTGGTTCCCACGCAAAGATATCCGATTCTTTTGCAAGAGTGCGCACACGGCTGCCCCCGTTATCGACAACGATCCCCGATCGATACTTCTTGCTTTGTGTAATCGGATGAATTGCGACCCTCGTGTTTGATACTTTAGTTGCGGCTGTTCGAAATGTGTGCCGTCTCACATGTAATCGTGTTACATTCTCCAAGTGGTACGGTGGTATTGTGAGAGTAACAATGTCCCCTCCTTTGGGAACTTGAGCATCCCATGCGTTTGAGGCAGATCTGCTGGCGTATGGTCGATATCCCTGGTCTTCCAATAATGCCATTGTATGGCGAAGGATTTTATCACCATAAAATTCATCCAGTCGTCGTGGAGTGTTCCTTATTACCAACATTGACTAGTAGGCGTATTTTCCCCATGGGCCATATCTTTTCTCGTGTAAAACCAGTCAACGACGTCATGACCGGGCTTAACTAAATTCGTATCTTAGGTCGCAGTCGCTTGAAACAATGTTCATACATTATATCTGCGGATGCTCCTCCATCAACATACATGCGGTGGATATCGTGACCCCCTGCATTAATTTCAATGGTGAGCGGTTTTACCACTGTGTTGTCCGCAGCCAAAGTGAGGAAAAAGATTTCGCTTCCATGGGAAAACTTTTGGCTGATCTTCTGCCTAGTCATTCGCTGCCATGATCGTATCATGTAAATGGTATCAGCCTTATCTTTAGGTGCTTTTTTCTTGTTCACAGTCTTTTGCTTATCTTTCCCCTCCTTGATGTTCTTAACTAAATGGTCCAATTTGCCTTCTTTTACTAGCTTATCAATTAGTTGGCGCAATTGGACACACTCATTGGTGGTGTGGCCCTTCCGTCCATGATAGTCGCAGATCCGTTTCCCCGCGCCGCTCTTCCGGGGTGCGCATTGGTGGGGCCTCGGGAAGTTCACGCCCGTCATGAATATCTCCTTTGGAGTCTTTGTTAGCGGGTATATTTGTCATTATGTCGTCCGCTCCCCCGTCATGCGATAGTTCTTGTTGCGGTTGCTACTCGGTCAATGGATTGTCTCCTAGGTCGTTCTTGTGACCTATAGTTTGAGTAGCCTTTTTCTTGTCCTGGCAGCTTCTCCTTGGATAAAGGACCTTGTGCGTTTCATAAGTTCATTAAAGGTTTGGGGACCTTGTTGTTCACCTTTTGATGAGTTTTGAGTTATTGATCCCGCTCATGAACCACGAGATCTTTAGTATTTTGGGGCATGCCTTGACATGTATGCACTCATCTTTGTAGCACTCCACATAAGCGCTTGTAGATTCCTCTCGCGATGTTTTACCCTAGCAAGTTCGACAGATTTTTGGCGCACTTCTTCCTTTGAGTGAAGTTCAGTAAACGCCTCCGCAACTCTTCAAAGCCATCAATGCTTCGTGGAATCTTCATGAACCGGGCCGCATTTCACTAATGTGGAATTGAACATGTGGCACCACACAGTTGTGGCCAATTTTCGATGGTAGCAACCGATTCGAAATTTTTAGGTGATTGTCCGGATCGCTTGTTCCATCGTAGGTTTTCACATTGGCGGGCATGCGCCTTCTCTTATCTTCGAGAAATCGATGCGCCGAGTGAACGATCCACCTTTTGGCGGCGCCAGGAAGAGACATATCTTCCTCCTCCGGTCGTGATATATTCCCCTGGACTTCCGATTGCCTGTTTCGTTGTCCTCGTTGTCCGAGGAATCACTAGAGGACGAGCCTCCCTCTTTTGGCGCTTGTGCCGACCGTCCTCTAATCCGAGCTTGAAGAGCTTTCACTGGGAGTGCCGTCGTCCAGTCTGTTATGGACCCCCGGCTACCAAGCCTAGCGTGGACATTGGTACGCCGTCCGTCCTCTTCATGTTCTTCCGGATATCGCAGTCACCGCTTCATCGCTCTCAACTCTCCTCCCGATCCCGGTAAACACTGGGGTGGCGGTTATCCTTCCCGCGCCTCCTCCGATGACGCTGATGGGGATGTCTCATACTACGGTCGAAGTTTAGTCGGGCTTATGTGCTCGAATCGATCTCTTTTCGCCTCCTCTTGCATGAGGCGCCAAGGTTTCGTAGTTTTGAGACACGAAGTCACTTGGCACTAGTTCAGCGCGACTCCTTCTAGCGCGAGGGTGTCTGCTTCACATCCGGACCCCTGTTTGAGAGGCGCTTTGGCGTTTGTGAGGTCCTTTTCGCACCGATTGGTGGGGAGTGGTAAAAGGGTGCGCAGTGGATCTTCGCTACTGGTGGTTGTTGTAGTGGCATGGGTTGTCCCGTGCGTGGTTCCACCATTGCAAAGACCAGATCCGGGCCCGACCCTTGGTTTCGGGTCGCATGGTTGTTCCGAGGCCCGCTAGAGGCCGATCCACTTTGTCGCTTCTTCCTTGTAGGTCACCATGCGATCGGCGGCTTAGGTTTCCTTGCTTTGTCATTCTAGTTCTTAGTGATTGGTCCCACGGATGGCGCCACTTGTTGATACAAAAGTTTGGCGTTCCTTATTTAGACCCGGTTCTCGTATCAATTAGATCTTGATGCTTGAGACTGCGCACTAAGAAACCGAAACACCGTTAGGCTTATCGTGGGATTGTCTCCACGATTATCCTCGGCGTGAGAGTAAGTAATCGGTTTTCGTGGTTTAGTGGAGAGTTAGGGTTTTAGATCGTACCTTTAATGAGGACCGAGATGCCCTTTATATACACACAAAATCCTTGTTGGTTTCATGTTCCCCAACCTTCGGCGTATCCCGCCTAAGTCGGTCAATCAATACATATCTCATAAATAAGAGATATCCGATATCCAAAACCATAATAACTTTGGGTTTGGGCCTTCATGAGCCCAAACCATTACCCGGTTAGCCCATTCGTACTAGGCTCAGTTGCTAGTAGCGTTTATTAGTCGGGTTCATGACCCGAATACAGACTATACGTCATCAAAACATGTTTAAAAGGGTCAACACAAAGGTTGAGTAAACAATAATTTATTGTTAAATGTTGAACACATAATGTTTATCTGAGTTACGTTGTTATACACCCATAATGTTGAAAACAAAACAGTTATTATTTCACTAAGTTCATGCAACCAAGGCGTTAACGTGTTCCAATATAAATTGGTGAAATTATTGGTACCAGCCCTAATAGGTAAAATTGCCGTTTTACCTAATGTTAATCAAATATAGTGCGTTTGTTTGCCTTTAACAGGGACAATACAAACGGGATTCGTCAATACCAATAGATATATTCATAATATTCGTGCTCACTCTCTCTAGTGATTAATGGTTCATGATTTAGGGACTTATGTTTGGCAATTATGTTTACTTAGTGACAATAAATCAATCAGATAGCATAAAGTTCAAATATTTGTGTGTTCATGTTAAAAATAGCATGTATCTCCCCCAAAGAGTTTTTAAAACAATTAAGTAATAGAAAGTGGGGCTATGAACTCACCGTGAGTTAATGATATCAAATGTATAGTGAGGAATATGGATATACCGTGAGAACCTCTACGAGCAACCTAGAATATGATGTTGCGACTTAGGTTTAAAATAATGATGGGAAAGTAATAACAAGCTTATATACGTCTTTATATTGATCATGATGTAGTACATGATAGTTGTGTATGTCATTTATAGAAATGGTCTAGTTGTGAAAACGTGTTTAGTTTATATATATCGAACTACCGTTCAGGCCATCACAATTCAGAGGTCATGTGGTAATCGTTCGAGGAGCTAGGACACTTTAATTCATAAATCCAGCAACTCGTCGTTCCGTTTACCCAAATGAACCCCTCACATGAAGTTCCCTAGTATTGTAGAACTTAGTAGATAAAACATATAGTTTTTTTGTTGTTTATGTGACATATAGATTAAGTGGTTTCATAGTTTATCGAGGGATTAGATCCAAATTATGATGTATACGTTTTGGTTTATGGTCTCGGCTTAAGAAGCCTTGAGGCTTTAGCCATGGCCTTTCCGTGGCTTTAGTCTCAGCTATCATGGTTTTGAAACTCAGCCTTGGCCTTAGCCGTGGTTGTGGTCTTGACTTAAGACCATTAGGCCTCTTCGTTTGCCTTTAGTTGTGACAAAAGTATAGTTATATAGGGCAGTTTCAGTTTTTGAAGGAAAGTGGCCTGTTTTATGTGTTTTCAGGGATCGAGCTTTTTAGTAATGGAAGGAAAACGTCATTCCGGACAACTTTTGTGTTTTAACTTTTTGATGAAATGGACCAGAAAGCCTTGAAAAAAAATGGACAAACCCCTAACAGTTTGTTTATGGCAGTTTCGGCGTTTTGGTTACGCTAACTTCTTTTGGCCGTATCTTTTGACTCGTTTGTCCATTTCGGGTGATTCAAATTGCTATGTTTTCCTTTTTACCTTGTATTTAAGAATATGCAGAGTATTAAATCTATATGTGGTCAATTTTTATGGTAACCTTGTACATAAGTCTACTAGTAAATAACATAAAATGATTTAAACATAACTAAGTATGGTTTATAAGTTTTAGGCTTATTTTAATCATCCTTTTACATCATGATCTAACATAAGAGTATTTATAGCAAGTAATAACAATAAGAAACATATAAATGATATAGAGCAAGGATGGTGGTTAACTTTCTTACAACTTTAGGCTTTCATTTAAGAAAGGAAATCAAGAAAGGAACTAGGACCACTAAACCTATTTTCAACCCATCAACACAACTCTTGCTAATCCTTGATATAACCCTTGTGAAAACCTTGTGAATTCAGCCCCTAATTCCTTGTATAGCTCTTATTCTGACGATGGAATCACCAAATAAACACTTGCTTCATGTAGAGAATAACTAGGCCTTTAACTTTGTAGTATAACTTGTAACTTGGAAATCAAAGGATCAAGGGTTTGTGAATTTATGTGTGTTGTTTACATTATGAAGAAAGGAAGGGATTAGCTTGCTTTTATAGTGTAGATGAGGAGGTTAGGAAGGTGCCTAGGAAGTTTCCTTGAGGAGGTTACAGACTTAGGATATTTTAGGAAGCTTAGTTAGTAAGTTTCTTGCACATGGTGAAGCTTCTCATGTAAGCTACTCCTCTTCTTATCCTAATGACTAGGTAAACGCCTAATTAGGCTTCTAGGATAATTTTGGTAAGTCATGATGTTATCTTGCTTTTACCGAGTGAGTTTTGGTCCCGTTAGTTGCTAACTGTAAGTCGTTAAGTCACGAAACTTAAAACCGGGTATCGTAAAAATATAAAACTTGTAGGAATGATGAAATTCATTATTATACTCCATATAAAAATATAAAATGAGTGTTAAGTTCCATCGGGTTGCTTAAACGCTGTTTAAAGCTGGAAACGCGGGTCAAAACGCAATTTCGCAGAAACACGTAATCGAAAACGAAATTCCAAAACTTGTGGAATTGTCGTAAACTAGTAGAAATACATAGTGTTTTATGGACATATCGGGATGCCTAAATGACGTTTAAACCCTAAAGTAATTCTCGGATACGGTTTTGTGAAATCGGTTTTGAATGGATTCAACGTACGTCGTCAGGACGACTTGTCGAGTATCAACTTTCTTGTCATGATGGTAACATAAAATAAAAATTTTATGGGATGAATAGTAAAATTGAATAGTAACTATTCAAAAAATGAAAAGTAACCTAGAAATGCGGGTTGTTGCGCCTTACCATTTAACGGAATTCGTCCCTAATTCAAAAGGTGTGTTATCCGATATTAAAGTGTCTAGGAAAATTTGGGTATACGCGCTGAATTCTAATCTTTTCGTTCTATGCGCTGAATTCTAACCTAGAAATGCGAGTTGTTGCAGTCTTACCACCTTATGGTCATAGAATGTGTTATGTACCATTCTAAGTTTTTGGTGGTGGCTTAAGTTGATAATCTAAAGGGTTTTGTTAAAATCTTACAGAGTCCAATATACCTCAAGTTTGGCTTTTCCCGTTTCTCAAAATGAATCATATCTTATTGTATTGAGGCTTTTAACAAAACCTTAATTTCTAACATGGAGTTTTTGGTAAATTTCACGCTTTACATCTATGTAATTTTTGTTTCTGGCGATAGTGCGCGGCATGCAGCCTAATTTGTATTTGTATGGTTTCATTAGTTGTTTAGTGGGTGATCTCTGAACACCTTAGTCCAGCAAATGGTTGACTGACATTTTCGTCTATATAGTGTCTCAAATGGAATAGTTTTGTTGTTGTTAGGGTAACTGTTGTTAATCAGAGGTGTAAGATATTGTTGATGTGAAATGGTTGGTAATGACGTGATAATTGTCGTTGTAGGAAAGTCTTGCTAGTGGCAAAAGGTTATCCAAACCATTTCTAAAAAAATCGATCATGTCTTAGGTAGTTTCGAGATGAAGGCTATATCGTATAGTGTTTATGTCTACTAGTGTTTGAAAGAAACGTGATACTATGAAGTTTTACATACTGACTTATAATGGGGTTCAGATAATAAAGTGATATGTTGACGACTAGAAGAGTGTAGTGTATGTTTACCATTATTCTTAGGTAGAGATGTCAAGTTTGCTTTAAAATCATAAGTGAATTTTAAAGGATTATGGCGGAATGATATCCTTGAAACCTAAACAGGCTAGTACTTCTAAGAAATGACGATAAGATTTGATGACTATTCCAAGATAGTAGTTCGGATTATCTCTTGTATGAAAATTTCAAGAATGAAATTAGGTAGTATAAATAAGATGTTAAGATTTTGCTGAGTGGTTAGACACTATCGTGTATCTAGATCTTTTTAATGAATTCTGGTGGTTTATCGAGTTAAAGTAGGAAATTAATCTGAACATTACCCTTGTATAACTATTCTCAGTTTTTGAAAAATTTAAGTCGAACATAGTTAGTCAGACTATGTTCCATTGTCCCTAGGTTAAATATAGGTGACTAGACTATATTTAGCCGAGGTTCGATAAAATTTCCAAATACCTAAATTAGGTATACTCGTGATATGTCCATAGCTTTTTAGAAAATATCCACAAAGCAAAGGCGATATCAAACCATTCAGTTGCAAGTCCCGGCCATACGAGACTTGTAACCTATGTTTTCACATTCCATTGCATAGAAGATAGTATGGGTAGATACGTGTGGAAAGGAACTCTTAAGTAATTCTAAAATAGTCCATACTTGGCCAGGAGCACGAAATTTTAACAATGAAGGTTTCAGAATAGAACTTTTTTGAATGTTGAGAGAGTTGTCGAACTTTAGCTTTTCCAGATAATGAATCAGTTTGTCCTTTAGAAATCCCATTTCTTGTATTTCCATTAGGGAAATTGATAGACTGTGACGGGTTTTATGTAAAACAATATCATATAAGGTTTATAAGATAATTTCTAGAGACTTTGTATAACTTACAATGTCTGTGAAGTAAATTAGACCATTGTGTAACTCACAATGTCTTGAGAAATGATGGAGAGATCATTGTGTAACTCACAATGTCTTGAGAAATTATGGAGAGGTCATTGTATAACTCACAATGTCTTGCAAAATGATAAAGAGATCATTGTGTAACTCACAATGTCTTGAGAAATGATAGAGAGATCATTGTGTACTCACAATGTCTTGAGAAATAAATTAGACCATTATGTAACTCACAATGTCTTGAGAAATAAATGAGACCACTGTATCTCACAGTTTCTTGAAAAATGAATGAGACCATTACATCTAACAATGTCTGGGAAGTAGGAAAGACCATTGTAATCAGTTACAATGTCTTGGATAAAGTTTCGTAATCCTAAAATGAACGAGTAGATACATGATTGGGAAAATATGATTGTGCCACAATGCCTTAGTATAGGCATACGCAGATATGTTTAGTCCATCGTTTAGCTAAAATGATTGAAAATATGTCGAGTGTATGTATCAATATACTAGTATATTTGTGTAGCATAAACTACCTAGAAGTCACATAATCGTCTGGAGGATGGAAGGCATGGAGAGCAAAGGCTATAAAATGTTTTGTTTGTAAAATTGGTTATAGTTTAGGTCAAAATTAGACCCGTTTCTCTATAATTAAGGCTCTGATACCAATCTTTAACACCCCCAACTTCGTAATACGCAGCGGAATTCAAACTGAGTGTTACTTCATGGCACAACAGTTATAATGATAGAAAGCGAATTCTAACTGAGTCGTTTTAAAAGATTTATCATTCGAATTATATAAATATCATAGTTTCCAAAAATGAGGTCCAAGTGGTTTCAAGGTTTACAAATTACATTAAATGAGTTTTTGAATGATAATAAAATTTATAGCCATCTAGAGTATCAGTGCCCTTCCTTTCCAACCTTGTCAACCTCATTCATTATAGACCTGAGATAAACATGTTTAAAAGGGTCAACACAAAGTTTGATTGAATCCATAGGTTTATTGTTAAATGTTGAACACATAATGTTTGTGTGGGTTACGCTGTTATACACCCATAATGTTGAAAGCAAAACAATTTTTATTTCACTAAGCTCACGCAACCACGGCGTTAACGTGTTCCAATATAAATTGGTGAAATTGTTGGTACCAGCCCTAATAGGTAAAATTTTCGTTTTACCTAATGTTACTCAAATATAGTGCGTTTGTTTGCCTTTAACGGGGCCAACACAAACGGGATTTGTCAATCTCAATAGATCTATTCACAATATTCGTGCTCACACTCTCTAGTGATTAATGGTTCATGATTTAGGGACTTATGTTTGGCAATTATTTTTACTTAGTGACAATAAAACAATCAGATAGCATAAAGTTCAAATGTTTGTGTGTTCATGTTAAAAATAACATGTATCTCCCCCAAGGGTTTGTAAAACAATTAAGTAATAGAAAGTGGGGCTATAAACTCACCGTGAGTTAATGATATCAAATGTATAGTGAGGAAGATGGATATGTCGTAAGAACCTCTATGAGCAACCTAGAATATGATGTTGTGACTTAGGTTTGAAATAATGATGTGAAAGTAATAACAAGCTTCTATACGTCTTTATATTGATCATGATGTAGTACATGGTAGTTGTGTATGTCGTTTATAGAAATGGTCTAGTTGTGAAAACATGTTTAGTTTATATATATCATACTACCGTTCGGGACATCACAATTCAGAGGTCATGTAGTAATTGTTTGAGGAGCTAGGACACATTAATTCGTAAATCTAGCAACTCGTCAATCGGTTTACCCAAATGAACCCTTCACATGAACTTCCCTAGTATCGTAGCACTTAGTAGATAAAACATATAGTTTTCTTGTTGTTTATGTGACATATAGATTAAGTGGTTGCATAGTTTATCGAAGGAGTAGATCCAAATTGTATTGTATACGTTTTGGTTTGTCAAGGCTAAGGCCTTTGGTTTATGGTCTCGGCTTAAGAAGCCTTGAGGCTTTAGCCATGGCCTTGCCGCTGCTTTGGTCTCGGCTATCATGGTCTTGAGACTCAGCCTTGGCCTTAGCCGGGGCTGTGGTCTTGACAGACCATTAGGCCTCTTGGTTTGCCTTTAGTTGTGACAAAAGTATAGTTATATAGAGCAGTTTCAGTTTTTGAAGGAAAGTGGCATGTTTTAAGTATTTCCAGGGCCCAAGCTTCTTTGTTATTGAAGGAAAATGTCGTTCCGGACAATTTTGTTGTTTTAACTTTTTGATGAAATAGATCAGAAGGCCTTGAAAAAAAACAGGCAGACCCCTAACAGTTTGTTTATGGCAGTTTCGGCGTTTTGGTTTCGCTAACTTCTTTTGGCCGTATCTTTTGACTCGTTTGTCCGTTTCAGGTGATTCAAATTGCTATGTTTCCTTTTTACCTTGTCTTTAACAATATGTAGAGTATCAGATCTATATATGGTCGATTTTATGGTAACCTTGTACATAATTCTACTAGTTAATAACATAAAATGATTTAAACATAACTAAGTATGGTTTATAAGTTTTAGGCTTGTTTTAATCATCCTTTTACATCATGATCTAACATAAGAGTATATATAGCAAGTAATAACGATAAGAAACATATAAATGATATAGAGCAAGGATGGTGGTTAGTTTGCTTACAACTTTAGGCTTTCATTTAAGAAAGGAAATCAAAAAAGGAACTAGGACCGCTAAACCTATTCTTTAAACCCATCAACAAAACTATTGCTTATCCTTGATATAACCCTTGTGAAAACCATATGAATTCAGCCCATAACACCTTGTATAGCTCTTATTCCAACCATGGAATCACCAAATAAATTCTTGGTTCATGTAGAGAATAACTAGGCCTTTAACTTTGTAGTATAACTTGTAACTTGGAAATCAAAGGATTAAGGGTTTGTGAATTTATGTGTGTTGTTTGCATTATGAAGAAAGGAAGGGATTAGCTTGCTTTTATAGTGTAAATGAGGAGGTTAGGAAGGTGCCTAGCAAGTTTCCTTGAGGAGGTTAAAGACTTAGGATATTTTAGGAAGCTTAGTTAGTAAGTTTCTTGCACATGGTGAAGCTTCTCATGTAATATACTCATCTTCTTATCCTAATGACTAGGTAAAAGCCTAATGATTCTTTTAGGAGAAGTTTGGTAAGTCATGATGTTATCTTGCTTTTATGGAGTGAGTTTTGGTCACGTTAGTTGCTAACTGTAAGTCGTTTAATCACGAAACTTAAAACCAGGTATCGTAAAAATATGAAACTTGTAGGAATGATGAAATTAATTATTATACTCCATATAAAAATATAAAATGAGTGTTAAGTTCCATCGGGTTGCTTAAACGCTACGCGGGTCAAAAACGCGTATTTGGCATAAACACAGAACTGGAAAACGTAAAATTCCAAAACTTGTGGACTTGTCTTTAAAAACAAATTTTTAAAGACTAAAAGGAATTTTTAGAAAATGAAATTTATGAGTTAAAAGAAAAGGCAAAACGATTAGAAAAGGGAAAGCAAATGACGATTATTGCAAATCATGTCAAGAGCTTAGTCTTGAAATAGAAAAGCTAAAACTCACACAAGAAGTTCTCATCGAACATAACTCTAAGTTTAAAAGGTTTAACAAAATATCGCAGGCCGATGAAATAGTTAGAATTCAAAAGTACCGTGAAACATGAATGGACTAGGTTTTAATGAAGTACTAATTCCAAATAGTCAATCCAAAACGGCCGAAAAAGACAAACAAACATCAAAACCGCCAGAAGATAACATGGACCAGACGGACCCAAAAATAGGGTTCCGTCCGTTGAAAAATTTGGTGTCGTGGGGACTGCAGTAGGACAAAATGTTTGCCATACGGACCGTAGTGAAATTTTCAAGGTAACAAAGTAAACCAAGGATATTGTTAAACTAAAACCTGCTGTTACATTAGGAGTAGGACTTGCTAGAAATGAATTTAGATCTAAAACTACTCAACAACGGCCTAAAACACCTATTGCCAAACGCCCCTTTCCTAAGAGCAACCACAACATACAACCCAACTATCAACATACCGGTTAGAATCAAAACTTCCCTAGACCATATCAAACTCCAAATTACATGACATGGAACCCGTACCCATCATTTCCATACATGAACCAAGTAAATGGTATGTTTAACCCAAACGGATCCATGAGATATTGGGGACCTAACGCTTGAGTTATTTGTGTCATAGGTATGCTTGAAAGTTTGATTAGAACCTGATGAATGGATAAAAGATAGTGGATGCTCAAGAGACATGACGGGGAACAAAATCCTCTTCTCAACATACCAAGAGTCTGACGAGGGTAATGTCACTTTTGCTAGCAATCTCAAAAGCAAAATCATTGGCAAAGGTACGATCGCTCATAACTCCCTAACTATTGAAAATGTTGCTCATGTCGATAGGTTAGGATTTAATCTACTTAGTATTAGCCAATTATATGATAAAAAGTATAAAGTACTATTTGAAGAAAATGGTAGTAAAATACTAAAAGATGGTATCACCATAGCTAAAGAAGTTAGGAAAAATAACATATACGTCATGAAAATAGATAAAACATCTAATGAAAAACTTTACCTAACAACCTTAGATGAAAACTCTACTCTGTGGCATAGACGATTAGGCCACGCTAATATGAGACTTATCCAAAACCTATCCTCAAAAGAGCTTGTTAGAAATTTACCAAAACTAAAATATGACCAACATTTTTGCGACGCTTGCAAAATTGGTAAACAAATTCATAGTAGCCATAAGGCTAAAAACATGGTGTCCACATCTAAGTGTCTAGAGCTTTTGCATATGCACTTGTTTGGTCCATCCGCTATAAGAAGTTATGGAGGCAACTCATACACTTTGGTCATAGTAGATGATTACTCAAGGTTCACTTTGACATTATTTTTGAAAACTAAAAATGAAGCTTTTGATAAATTTGAAATACTTAGCAAGAAATTTCAAAATCAACTAGGTGTTAACATTGTGTCGATCCGAATGGATCATGGTCGTGAGTTCGACAATGAAACACAATTTGGAAACTTTTGTGATATAAATGGTATAACACATAACTTCTCTGCTCCTCGAACACCTCAATCTAATGGAGTTGTAGAATGTAAAAATAGAACCATTTAAGAAATGAGTAGAACAATGCTTAATGAACAAAACATACCTCAAATGTTTTGCTGAACGCCATTGATACTTCTACATACATTTTAAATAGAGTTTTAATACGTCCTTTCTTGAACAAAACACCATATGAATTATATAAAGGCAAAAAGCCGACTTTAGGATATTTTAGAGTGTTTGGGTGTAAATGTTTCATACTTAATACTAAAGACTATCTCACCAAATTTGACGAAAAGTCTTATGAAGGTGTATTTCTTGGTTACTCACAAACTAGTAAAGCTTAAATAGTTTTAAACAAAGAAACAATGAGAGTCGAGGAATCGTTGAACATCACATTCGACGAAAGTCCACCTCCTTCTAAGACATCACCTTTGGTAGATGATGACTTAGTTGAAAGTCAACTTGTAGAAAGTCAAAAAATAATTGAAAATGACAAGGAAGATGAACCATTAAATAAAGAAATTATAAACATCAAAGAATCCAAAAGTCATCCTTTAGAAAATGTCATAGGACAACTGCTTGAGCAAATATTCGTAGATGATCTTCAACCCTAAGCTTCAGGAGATTCCGCGGTAACTCCTTCTTCTTGTAGGCTAAAATAAGAGAAAACACCGTTAGCTCGCCCCGGGTTTTTAGTCCGAGACCAAGCTCCGGCGTGAGAGTAAGTACTTGGTATATGTGGTAAATAAAGTAGGGTAAAGAAGGAGAGAAGTCTGTATCGGAGTGTGTGTGTGAGCCCCTTTTTCATGTGTGTGAACAGTTCCTTTTATACTACCTGTGATTAGCTCCATGACAAAACCCTTTGTGGAAGCTAATTTGTCTTCTAGGTGCAGTACATACAGCGCTGATAAGCACCAGACTTGGTCTTCGGGGTCAAGGTTGTCTCCATGCTAGTTGTGGACCACAATAAGCTAAATCACTCAAGCTCGCCACTTGTGAATGGCGCATCGTAATAAGCTTAAACCGCCTAAGCACGAATGCAATGAAGATCCGAGGAGTATAGTGTTTCCGGTCGTTATGTCCCAATGAGCTATGCAATGGATTATCAAACGATAGTGATCGAGATTTGAACGAAAAAAGGATTTGAATGATTATAACTACGTGAAAAGCCAACAAATTACAAGGGCTTAAATGCAAATTAAAGGAAATTAAAAGATAAAAATATTAAATAAACGCTATCACTATTTTAAAATTGATGAAAGTTTAAAACTTAAAACTTAAAACTTACGCTTAAAATAAAATTACGTAAACGCACAAAATAAAAAGTGAAATCTAAGAAATAAAAGTCCTAAAAATATGAAAATGACATTTTACAAACCTAATGATAAAAGAAAATATTTAGAAAAAGAAAATTATTTTATGACTATTTAATTAATTATTATTAATTAAAAACTATTTTTAACTATTAAATAATAACCTAAAATACAAGAAAATAGGAAATAAAGCTAGAAAATAAAATTAAGACTTAGAAAATCTAAAATATCAAAAGAGAATTTTCAAAACTATTTTTGTATTTTTTCGATTATTTTCTATTTTCTATGAATTTTAAACTATTAAAACTAATTAAATTATTTAAAATACAAATTTAACTAAGAAAATCTAGAAAAATATTTTTTGGCTTTTATATTTATCTTAACTTAATAAAATTGAAAAATTATTTTTTGAACCTTTTCTTAATTTTTTGTATTAAATGCTAATTAAAAATGCTTAAAACTAATTTAAATTAAGAAAAATAGCAAACAAGCTTAGAAAAATCTGAAAATTTCAGGAAAAGTCTAAAATTATATTAGGAAGCTAGGAAAATGGAAAACAGGTGCTTATTTGGAGAAAATGAAATCGATGTGCAAGTGCTTATAAATAAGCACTTGAATAAGCCAAATGAGCAAAACAAGCCACCAAACCAAAACACAAGCTATAATAAGCTAAAATAACTAAATGCAACAAATCCTAACTATCCTAAACCTCTGGATTACAAGTTGCAAGGATTTGATGATATGAGTTTAAGCTAAAAAAGAATTTAAGGTCTAATTTGAGCTTAAAAATAAGCACCTAATAAGCTAGAAAATGGAAAAACAAAGTAGGAACCTGTACTAGACCTGTTTGAGACCTTATAAACCAAAATTGAGCCAAAGTTGAGCTCGATGAGCTTTGCACAAGCTCTGCAAAATCTGACAAGTCCTGCAGACCAATGATGTCGCACAGGCATTTGACACCATTTTGACAAGCTAGTTTGGAGCTTGTAAAAATTTGTAAAAATGCAGAAAATGGTGATAAGAAAATAGACCAGTTGAGCTTTTTAAACCACAAGTTTCATCGACATTGACCCGAATTGAGTCCAAGAAAATGTCTCTAGTTGAGCTCAAAACTAGATTTTCAAACTGACTTTTGATGAAAAAATGAAAAGTTGACTTTTTGAGTTTTGATCTTGATTTGTGGACCGATTATGATGTTAATGATTGAAATGAGACTAAAGCAACCTTTATCTATGTCTTTTGAACACAAAACAAATGATTTGCTTTTCAAAATTCCAACAGTGAAGCATATTAAGATGATTTGATTAAGATTTTGACTTTGGTGTTAGCAAGCACAAAATTAAGAAAGATATGAGTCTATTAGAACTTAACAAACACAAACCAACCAAAGTTTCTCATCGAATAAGCCTTTAACAGGTTATATCGCAATTCCAAACACCTCTTTAATGAACTGATATGTAATCAAACTAAGATGAACACTGAAATAGCAAACATTAATGATCAAACTAAGTTTATATAACCATAATACAACTACATTAATGATTAAAACTAGTGGAGACCACAGATACACCTATAAGCACAAATCGCAAATTGACTTGAAATTGAAAATGAGAAACTTTACTAACCATCGTGTCCAATTTTATGCAGCCAAAACCAAACCAACACTACTCTAACCTAGTCTAATCCAACCCAAATAAACCTCTCGCAACAACCATTATCACTTCCATTCCAATTTGAGCCCTGTTTGACTTTCATTGACCATGAACCAAAATTGCTTAGAACCTTGATTATGAGCTTATAAAAGCTATCATAAGCTTATACAAGCTTGTTTGAGACTAAAAACAAGCTTTTAAAAACTTGGACATAAGATTTTGAAATTGAAATTTTCAACAAGAATGGCATGAAATATGAAATTTAATTAAAACCTTGAATTTAACTTAAAAGTGTATTATAATGATAAGTTAACTTAAATTTGATACATTGAAAGTAAAATTACAACATTCAAGCTTAAATTAATACATTTACTAAAAACGACATTAAAGGAAAATTTAAAACTAACTAACTCCTCTAGCTACTTCTTCCTCCTCTTTTATACTCCATTTGTCTTCTCTCTCATCTCCGAGCTAATCCCACATGTTTTGGAGCCATTGGATGGCTTGGTATCAATCTTGGCCATTGATCATTTTTGGCGGGAAAAGGGTTTTAACAATGGTGAGGTTGAGTGCAAAGGGAAGGAGCATTTAATGCCCTTTGGAGTGTTGTGTGAGGATGGGGAACATGGAAGGAAAAGGTGAGGAGGGGATGGTTTTCGGTTTTCAGGGCTAGTGTTGGGAAGAAGAAATTGGCGCAAGGGTATGCTTGTTTGACCGTGGGCTTGACGAGATATTAATAAAAGGGGGTCAAAATTATATTTGATGGGGTTACAAATGAATTGGCGGGCCAAAAGGTAAAAGGCTTAATAATGACAAGGACTAATGTTGTACAATTCCGAAATTCAAAGGACCATTTCGCCATTTCATCAAAGTTGATCCAAGGGCTGAAAGTGACAATCTCCAAAAGTACAAGGACCAAACTTGCCATTTTCAATTTTCCAAGGGCCATTTTTGCCAATTTTCAAACTTGGAGGACCAAACTTGTAATTTTCTCAAACTTTTGATATTTTTCACCAAAGGACTAATTTTGACAAGTTATGATTTAAAAGGACCTTTGGTGATTTTTCTTTGAAATTTTGACTCGTGGACTATTTTTGACAATTTTAGAAACTTGGGGACTAAAGCGCCAATTATGCAAACTTTGCTCATTTTTCATCCGATTTTGAACATTTTGCATCCGAAACATATAAAATGCAATTTTGGAATATTTTCAGATTTTGATGCATTTCGAGCATTTTAAACGTTTTGCGCTCAGATTGATTAAAATGATGAGTATTTACACACTCATCAATCCCCACACTAAACTATTGCTAGTCCCTAGCAATCTTTTGAGAAAAACTTAATGGATTTGAATCTCTTTACCAAAAGCCATTACTCGAGTAGCCAAATGTTTCAGTTCAAGTAAGAACCATGGTACACCGATAACCATGTGATTTTGAGCAAACCACCGACTTTCAACGGATTTGATTTGTCTTTACCGAAGCCGTTTGCTCGGACTAGCCAACTCTTAGATAAATTATCAAAATTATCTTTGGTGAGTGATTACCAATTATGGTTTTTCCATCGCTTTACCACAAGCCATAAACTTATGGGCTAGCCAACTCTTCACTTTTTAGGATATGGTGAGTGAATACCATACAATTTTGGGCAAATTGCAAGTCGTATAAACGGATTTGAGATATCTTTACCAAGAGCCGTTTGCTCTGGATTAGCCAATCCTTTTGTTTATTAGACATGGCGGATCGATAACCAATTGAGTAAGTGTAAAACACTTACTCAAAAAAAATTTTGGCCAAAACGGGAATTGGTATAATTATATGATAAAATTCGTGAGAATTCCCCACACTTAGAAATGAATATTGCCCTCAATATTCAAAGTACCGCGGTTATGCCGAAACAAAGAACGTAAAGGAAATACTACGCCATTATTTAGAAAGATTTTTTTTTTTTTTTTTTTTTTTTTTTTTTTTAGAAACTTATATATATATAACATGTGGGCAACTCCCCCACACTAGGGTAAGAAACACATGGGTGAAAACCCATGTTTAGCTACTGTTTTTGATTACCGAGTCGCTAGCTTGACTCGACCCCAATTCATTGGTTCATGGGAAGCAAAGTGGAAGAAACAATCTCCATCGGACTTTCATTCAAGATGTTTGGACAAACATTTGAAGCACGTGAAAGTTCCACACCGATGAGATATACATAGAACCGCTCAAAATGATAAATGAAAATGCCGGGTCAAAGATAATGTCTTCATTCCGAAGGAGTGAAGAACAGAGAAGTCACGGATAGGTGAAGAAGAGAAGAAAATCATGATAAACATCATGACTAACTCATCATCATGTAAGGAGAATTCATAATAACATGAATCTCATCATTTAAGCTCAATTGATCTAGACATATCCGAGTGTGTCTAGATCAAAGTAGAAATTATCATACTCCGCGGAGATATGATATGAGCGAGTTCATCCGAGAACTCCATGAAGGTGAATGAATCATATTCGAATTGATATGAGTGGGTTCACCGCGAACTCCTCAAAAGTAAATGATTCATGATCGAGGAGAGAATTATGAGAATGAGAAGTGGTATCGCCACTAATCTTCTCTCCCATATTATCAAAACAAGGCTTTCATTTCCGGAATAGAATCATCGGAAAGAATGTCACTATCCTTAATGGGGATAGGAGATGAAATAGGTTTCTTTGAAAGCCTCGATTTTAGAAATGAGAAGACCGACATTCAATAATGTTGCTCAAGAGCTTCATCTTTGATTTCGAGTGTCATCGAACTTCATCATTCTCTTCTTCTAAGCTAACAAGCTCGGAAGGTGAATCTTCCACATAAATGATGTCTCCACAAGATAACGAATCATCATCATCGAATCGGAGAACATCTCAACATGATCATTTTGGAAGACAAGAGAGGAGGATATCACACACATGATCAAGAATTCCTGTGACTCTCTTGGGATTGGGACAAGGTCCTCAACACTAGACTTTATGAATTCGTCCGATTCCTTTTCGTGAATAGTGTCAAGATGCTCGTCCCCATGATAAGAGAGTGAGTGTGAATCTCGGGTGTGATAGCAGTTGTTTGAGATGGAATCTCAACTGCAGGATATCAACCGACCGAGGGAGTTGAGAAATATTATCTTTAAAGGATAAAACTCTCCTCATCATCATCATAAAGAGCCGCCTTGAGAAATTGGGAACGCCTTAGAGCCGCTTGCTCTAGGATTAATAATTCTTCCCTAGATTTGCGAGCCTCTCGTTCTTCTCGTTCTTCGCCAGCAATTCTCCTATGGTCTTTTCACCACTCACTTGATTCTTAAAGTTTTGAATCATATCATCAAGTGTTTTCATTGTGGTTTCAAAATCTTGGGAGATTTCTTGAGACAACGGCTCGGTGGAGTTTGAACCGATAGTAGTTGTGGAGGTTGGAAATTGTCAAACATGTAAGAGTCATGATTGTTACAAGGAACCGGGTTCCCTATTTGACAATCGAGTGAAATGGGGACCTCCACAAGACTCACAACAAGAAACTGCTGAGTCCGGAATGGTGAATCATATGGATTTTGGTCATAACCAAAACTCGAGCATCACCGAAAACTGCTCATAGACAAACGTGTTTCGGATTGACACTCAAATCCTTGGTGAGGACCTCCACAAAATTCACAGCAGTATGTTGATTATATGAAGATGAGTCGGGTTGTGGTGGGTAATTGGAAAAGTTTGAGGGTCGTTAAATGAGTTCGGATTAGGATCATAATCAAATGAATTCCTCG
Source organism: Chrysanthemum lavandulifolium (assembly GCA_022545495.1). Taxonomy (NCBI): domain Eukaryota; kingdom Viridiplantae; phylum Streptophyta; class Magnoliopsida; order Asterales; family Asteraceae; genus Chrysanthemum; species Chrysanthemum lavandulifolium. The sequence continues at coordinate 202,275,389 of CM040239.1, forward strand.
AACCACAAAACAAACAACTCCGTTATGAATATCATTACCACATTGTACACACGTACACCAACGATGTGGTGAACCAAAGAGAGGCTCACCACAACCGACACAAGGAATAAACGATTGCATTTGAGAGTTATGAAGAGGAATCGGTTTATTCAAAGAATCAACAAAACCAACATGGTGATCCGAATGACTATCAAGTCTCAAGAACATTCGAAAAATCGGGAGGTGGGACAAGTGGTGTGCTCGAGAGCTAGCAATTTCCACCACTTCCGTTATGGTCTCCGGTTTTGGTTCTTGAGAAACGTGAAGATTAGGCAAGTCATTCTTGCTAGTCACCGTGTTTGAACGGGTTCATCGTAATCAATTCTAATTCTCGACCTTTTTCATCGGCTTGAATTTGTTCGATTAGATTACGGGCTCTATCTTCAAAGAAAGTGTCCTCGTAATCCTCGGTGGGTGCTTAGGGTAGCTCCGACGCTTGAACTGGTTTGTCAAGATTAGAATGTATTTCGGGTTGTGGCGGGTGGTCGAAATAACTTTGAAAAGAATTTTGATGGATAATTCGCACGAATTGCAAAATTCGCTTGAACTAGGCCCTCCACACCGCTCACACACATTTGTGACGATGATGTTGACGATTGTCGACATAAGAATTAAACATATAGAGGATTAAGAAGAGAATCAAATGGCTGAGAGGATACGAAGAATAGAATTAAACGGCAAAAGAGGGTAAGAGAAATAGAATCAACGAATAAGAGGAATAAAAGGAAAATAAAGAAGAATATTTTTTTTTGTATTTTGGATAAGAAAATATAAACATATATAGATGGATGGATGGTATGAACAAAGAGTGAATATCCAAATTACTAATCTGCTAAACGTAAGATAATTAGCACTGACTCCCAAGCAGTGGCGCCTAAAAATTTGATGCGTCCCAAACCGTCAAGCTAAATCACTCAAGCTCGCCACTTGTGAATGGCGCACCGTAATCGACTTTAAACCGCTCAAGCACGAATGCAATGAAGATCCGAGGAGTATAGTGTTTCCCGGTCGTTATGTCCCAAATGAGCTATGCAATGGATTATCAAACGATAGTGATCGAGAGATTTGAACGGAAAAGGATTTGAATGATTATAACTACGGAAAAGCCAACAAATTACAACGGCTTAAATGCAAATTAAAGGAAATTAAAAGATAAAAATATTAAATAAACGCTATCACTATTTTAAAATTGATGAACGTTTAAAACTTAAAACTTAAAACTTACGCTTAAATAAAATAACGTAAACGTACAAAATAAAAAGTGAAATCTAAGAAATAAAAGTCCTAAAAATATGAAAATGACATTTTACAATCCTAATGATAAAAGAAAATTTTAGAAAAGAAAATTATTTTATAACTATTTAATTAATTATTATTAATTAAAAACTATTTTTAACTATTAAATAATAACCTAAAATACAAGAAATTAGGAAATAAAGCTAGAAAAATAAAATTAAGACTTAGAAAAATCTAAAATATCAAAAGAGAATTTTCAAAACTATTTTTGTATTTTTCGATTATTTTTCTATTTTCTAGGAATTTTAAACTATTAAAACTAATTAAATTATTTAAAATACAAATTTAACTAAGAAAATATGGAAAAATATTTTTTGGCTTTTATATTTATCTTAACTTAAGAAAATTGAAAATTATTTTTTGAACCTTTTCTTAATTTTTTGTATTAAATGCTAATTAAAAATGCTTAAAACTAATTTAAATTAAGAAAAATAGCAAACAAGCTTGGAAAAATCTGAAAATTTCAGGAAAAGTCTAAAATAATATTAGGAAGCTAGGAAAATGGAAAACAAGTGCTTATGTGCAAGAATAATGAAATCGATGTGCAAGTGCTTATGAAATAAGCACTTGAATAAGCAAATGAGCAAAACAAGCACCAAACCAAAACGAAGCTCTAATAAGCTAAAAGAACATAAATGCAACAAGTTTTAACTATTTTTAACCTCTGGATCACAAGCTTGCAAGGATTTGATGATATGAGCTTTAAGCTAAAAACAATCGAGGTCTAATTTGAGCTTAAAAATAAGCACTAATAAGTCGGAAAATGGAAAACAATAAAGGAACCTAAACTAGACCTGGTTGAGAGCTTATAAACCAAAAATTGAGACCTAGTTGAGCCAAGATGAGCTTTGCACAAGCTCGCAAAATCTGGACAAGCCCTGCAGACTTGATGCTCGCATGTGGCATTTGACACCATTTTGACAAGCTAGTTAAGAGCTTGTAAAAATTTGTAAAAATCTACAAAAATGGTAATAAGAAAATAGACCAAGAGAGTTTTTAAAACCACAAGTTTCATCGACATTGACCCGAGAGATGAATCCAAGAAAATTCCTCTAGTTGAGCTCAAAACTAGATTTTGCAATTTTGACTTTTGAGAAAAAATGAAAAGTTGACTAAAATGAGTTTTGATCTTGATTTTTAGACCGATTATGATGTTAATGATGAAATGAGACTAAAGCAACCTTTATCTATGTCTTTTGAACACAAAACAAATGATTTACTTTTCAAAATTCCAGATGAAGATAGCAACTTAAGATTATTTGATGGATTTTGACTTTGGTGTTTTGCAGCATAAATTAAGAAAGATATGAACATGAAGAGCTAAACAAACATTAACCAACAGAGGTTAATCACCGAACAAGCCTAATAACACATTTATATCAACAATTCCAAACACCCCTTTATGAACTGATATGTAAATTAAAACTAAGCTAAACACTTAAATAGCATACATTAATGATCAAACTAAGTTTATATAACCATAATACAACTACATTAACAGAGTTAAAACTAGTAATGACCACAGATACACTATAAGCACAATATGCAAATTGACTTGAAATTGAAAATGAGAAACTTTACTAACCATCGGGTCCAAATTTTATGCAAAGCCAAAACCAAACCAACACTAATCTAACCTAGTCTAATCCAACCCAAATAAACCTCTGCAACAACCATTATCACCCCATTCCCATTTGCCCAGCATTGACTTTTCATTGACCATGAACCAAAATTGCTTAAACCTTGAATGTAAGCTTATAAAAGCTATCATAAGCTTATACAAGCTTGTTTGAGACTAAAAACAAGCTTTTAAAAACTTAAACATAAGATTTTGAAATTGAAATTTTCAACAAGAAACATGAAATATGAAATTTATCTAAAACTTGAATTGAGAACTCAAAACACATTACAATGATAAGTTAACTTAAATTTGATACATTGAAAGTGAAATTACAACATTTGGACTTAAACTAATACATCACTACTAAAAACGACATTAAAGGAAAATTTAAAACTAACTAACTCCCTTCTCTAGCTCTTCCTCCTCTTTTATACCTCCAAATGTCTTCTCTCTCTCTCGAGCTAATCCCACACAAATTGGAGCCATTGGATGGCTTTAGTATCAATCTTGGCCATTGATCATTTTTGGCGGAAAGTGGTTTTTAACATGGGTGAGGTTGAGTGTGAAAGGGAAGGGCATTAAATGCAATTTGAAGTGTTGTTGAGGTTGAGGAACATGGAGGAGAAAGGATAAGGAGGAGGGGATGGGGAGTTTTGCAGTGGGCTAGTGGAGAAGAAGAAGAAATTGGCGCGGTAGGGTTGCTTGTTTGACTTAGGGCTTGACCGGTATTATAATAAGGGGGTCAAAAGTATATTTGATGGGGTCACAAAAATTGAAGGTGCCAAAAGGTGAAAAGGCTTAATAATTACAAGGACCTAATGTGTACAATCTCGAAATTCAAAGGACCATTTCGCCATTTCATCAAAGTTATTCCAAGGGACTGAAAGTGACAAGTTCCAAAAGTACAAGGACCAAACTTGCCATTTTTCAATTTTCCAGGGCCATTTTGCCAAATTTGAAACTTGGAGGACCAAACTTGTAATTTTCTCAAACTTTTGATATTTTTCACCAAAGGACTAAATTTGACAAGTTATGATTTAAAAGGACCTTTGGTGATTTTTCTTTGAAATTTTGACTCGTGGACTATTTTTGACAATTTTAGAAACTTGGGGACCTGAAAGCGCCAATTATGCAAACTTTGCTCATTTTTCATCCGATTTTGAACATTTTGCATCCGAAACATATAAAATGCAATTTTGGAATATTTTCAAGATTTTGATGCATTTCGAGCATTTTTAAACGTTTTGCGCTCAGATTGACTAAAATGATGAGTATTTACACACTCATCAATCCCCACACTAAACTATTGCTAGTCCCTAGCAATCTTTTGAGAAAAACTTAATGGATTTGAATCTCTTTACCAAAAGCCATTACTCGAGTAGCCAAATGTTTCAGTTCAAGTAAGAACCATGGTACACCGATAACCATGTGATTTTGAGCAAACCACCGACTTTCAACGGATTTGATTTGTCTTTACCGAAGCCGTTTGCTCTGGACTAGCCAACTCTTAGATAAATTATCAATATTATCTTTGGTGAGTGATTACCAATTATGGTTTTTCCATCGCTTTACCACAAGCCATAAACTTGCGGGCTAGCCAACTCTTCACTTTTTAGGATATGGCGAGTTGAATACCATACAATTTTGGGCAAATTGCAAGCCGTATAAACGGTTTTGAGATATCTTTACCAAGAGCCGTTTGCTCTCGGATTAGCCAATCCTTTTGTTTATTAGACATGGCGGATCGATAACCAATTGAGTAAGTGAAAACACTTACTCCAAAAAAATTTTGGCCAAAACGGGAATGGGTGGATAATATATGAAATTCGTGAGAATTCCCCACACTTAGAAATGAATATTGCCCTCAATATTCAAAGTACCGCGGTTATGCCGAAACAAAGAACGTAAAGGGAAATACTACGACCATTATTTAGAAAAAGATTTTTTTTTTTTTTTTTTTTTTTTTTATTTTTAGAAACATTTATATATATATAACACTAGGGTGATCCCCAGGGGTAAGTAGAACACATGGGTGAAAACCCATGTTTAGCTCTTGTTTTTGATTACCGAGTCGCTAGCTTGACTCGACCCAATTCATTGGTTCATGGGAAGCAAAGTGGAAGAAACAATCTCCATCGGACTTTCATTCAAGATGTTTGGACAAACATTTGAAGCACGTGAAAGTTCCACACCGATGAGATATACATAGAACCGCTCACAAATGATAAATGAAAATGCCGGGATCAAAGATAGTGTCTTCATTCCCGAAGGAGTGAAGAAGAGAGGAAATCACGGATAGGTGAAGAAGAGAAGAAAATCATGATAAACATCATGACTAACTCTTCATCCTCAAATGTAGACATAAGGAAGGGTGAATTTAGTATCATCGATAAGCAAATCCCGGTGTGTCTAGATAGAGTACAGTTATCATACTCGAGCCAATATGATCCTCAAGATCATCCGAGAATAGAAATGAATCATATTCCGGAGGAGATATGATATGAGTGAGTTCACCGAGAACTCCTCAAAAGTGAAGAGAATCATCGAGAGAGAATTATGAGAAGCTCGGGCTTGGTATCGCCACTAATCTTCTCTCTATCCATCAAAACGGGATAGGAGATGAAATAGACTTAGCAAAGAATGATTCTTTAATCTTAGAGACGAAATAGATTTATATTGAACAATTGTTCAATAATGTATCTCAAGAGCTTCATCTTTGATTTTCTAGATCATCGAATCTTTCTCTTCTTCTAAGCTAACTAGCTCGGAAGGTGAATCTTCCACATAAATGATGTCTCCACAAGATAACGAATCATCATCATCGAATCGGAGAACATCTCAACATGATCATTTTGGAAGACAAGAAGAGGAGGGATATCACACACATGATCAAGAATTTCTGTGACTCTCTTGGGATTGGGACAAGGTTCTCAACACTAGACTTTATGAATTCGTCCGATTCCTTTTCGTGAATAGTGTCAAGATGCTCGCCCCCATGATAAGAGAGTGAGTGTGAATCTCGGGTGTGATAGCGCTTGTTTGAGATGGAATCTCAATCTGCGGGATATCAATTGACCGAGGAGTTGAGAAGTATTATCTTTAAAAGGATAAAACTCTCCTCATCATCATCATATAGAGCCGCCTTGAGAAATTGGGAACGCCTTAGAGTCGCATGCTCTAGGATTAATAATTCTTCCCTAGATTTGCGAGCCTCTCGCTCTTCTCGTTCTTCGCCAGCAATTCTCCTATGGTCTTTTCACCACTCACTTGATTCTTAAAGTTACTAATCATGTCATCAAGTGTTTTCATTGTGGTTTCAAAATCTTGGGAGATTTCTTGAGACAACGGCTCGGTGGAGTTTGAACCGTATAGTTGTGGAGGTTGGAAATTGTCAAACAAGTGAGAGTCATGATTGTTACAAGGAAATGGATTCCCTATTTGACAATCAGAGCTGAAATGGGGACCTCCACAGTACTCACAACAGTAAAACTGTTGAGTCTGGACTGGTGAATCATATGGATTTTTGTCATAACCAAAACTCTGAGCATCACCGGAAAACTGTTCATAGACAAACGTGTTTCCCGATTGACAATCAAATTCTAGATGAGGACCTCCACAAAATTCACAGCAGGTATGTTGATTATATGAAGATGAGTCGGGTTGTGGTGGGTAATTGGAAAAGTTTGATGGGTCGTTAAATGAGTTCGGACTAGGATCATAATCAAATGAATTCCTCGAACCACAAAACAAACAACTCCCGTTATGAATATCATTACCACATTGTACACACGTACACCAACGACAGGGTGAACCAAAGAGAGGCTCACCACAACCGACACAAGGAATAAACGATTGCATTTGAGAGTTATAAGAAGGAATCGGTTTATTCAAAGAATCAACAAAACCAACATGGTGATCCGAATGACTATCAAGTCTCGAAGAACATTCGAAAAATCGGGAGGTGGGACAAGTGGTGTGCTCGAGAGCTAGCAATTTCCACCACTTCCGTTATGGTCTCGGTTTTGGTTCTTGAGAAACGTGAAGATTAGGCAAGTCATTCTTGCTAGTCACCGTGTTTGAACGGGTTCATCGTAATCAATTCTAATTCTCGACCTTTTTCATCGGCTTGAATTTGTTCGATTAGATTACGGGCTCTATCTTCAAAGAAAGTGTCCTCGTAATCCTCGGTGGGTGCTTGGGGTAGCTCGACGCTTGAACCGGTTTGTCAAGATTAGAATGTATTTCGGGTTGTGGCGGGTGGTCGAAATAACTTTGAAAAGAATTTTGATGGATAATTCGCACGAATTGCAAAATTCGCTGAACTAGGCCCTCCACACCGCCACACACATTTGTGACGATGATGTTGACGATTGTCGACATAAGAATTAAACATATAGAGGATTAAGAAGAGAATCAAATGGATGAGAGGATACGAAGAATAGAATTAAACGGCAAAAGAGGGTAAGAGAAATAGAATCAACGAATAAGAGGAATGAGAAGAATATTTTGGGGTTTTTTGGATAAGAAAATATAAACATATTTGGGTTTTGGATGGTATGAACAAATAGTGAATATCCAAATTACTAATGATATGCTAAACGAAGATATTCAAACAACTAACAAGCTAAACGAAGACTCCCGGCAGTGGCGCTAAAAATTTGATTCGCTCCCAAACCGCTCAAGCTAAATCACTCAAGCTCGCCACTTGTGAATGGCGCATCGTAATAAGCTTAAACCGCCAAGCACGAATGCAATGAAGATCCGAGAGTATAGTGTTTCCCGGTCGTTATGTCCCAATGAGCTATGCAATGGATTATCAAACGAAGTGATCGCGAGATTTGAACGGAAAGGAGATTGTGAACGATTATAACTACGTGAAAAGCCAATAAATTACAACGGCTTAAATGCAAATTAAAGGAAATTAAAAGATAAAAATATTAAATAAACGCTATCACTATTTTAAAATTGATGAACGTTTAAAACTTAAAACTTACGTTAAAATAAAATAACGTAAACGTACAAAATAAAAAGTGAGATCTAAGAAATAAAAGTCCTAAAAATATGAAAATACATTTTACAATCCTAATGATAAAAGAAAATATTTGGAAAAAGAAAATTATTTTTATAACTAATTAATTAATTATTATTAATTAAAACTATTTTTAACTATTAAATAATAACCTAAAATACAAGAAAATAGGAAATAAAGCTAGAAAAATAAAATTAAGACTTAGAAAAATCTAAAATATCAAAATAGAATTTTCAAAACTATTTTTGTATTTTTCGATTATTTTCTATTTTCTAGGAATTTTAAACTATTAAAACTAATTAAATTATTTAAAAATACAAATTTAACTAAGAAAATATGGAAAAATATTTTTTGTCTTTTTATATTTATCTTAACTTAAGAAAATTGAAAATTATTTTTTGAACCTTTTCTTAATTTTTTGTATTAAATGCTAATTAAAAATGCTTAAAAACTAATTTAAATTAAGAAAAATAGCAAACAAGCTTAGAAAAATATGAAAATTTCAGGAAAAGTCTAAAATAATATTAGGAATATAAGAAAATGGAAAACAAGTGCTTGTGTGCAAGAATAATGGAATCGATATGTAAGTGCTTATGAAATAAGCACTTGAATAAGCCAAATGAGCAAAAAAAGCACCAAACCAAAACAGAAGCTCTAATAAGCTAAAAGAACATAAATGGAACAAGTTTTAACTATCCTAATCCTCTAAATCACAAGCTGCAAGGATTTGATGATATGAGCTTTAAGCTAAAAACAGCTAATCTGAGGGCTACTTTGAGCTTAAAATAAGCACTAGATAAGCTCGGAAAATGGAAAAACAGATAAAGGAACCTAACTAGACCTGGGTGAGAGCTTATAAACCAAATGAGCAGACCTAGAGAAGCTCTTATGAGCTTTGCACAAGCTCGCAAAACTCGACAAGCCAATGCACTTGATGCATGTGGCAATTTGACACCATCTTAACAAGCTAGTTAAGAGCTTGTAAAAATTTGTAAAATCTAGAAAATGGTAATAATAAAATAGACCAAGAGAGCTTTTAAAACCACAATTTTCACGACATTGACTCATAGATGAATCCATGAAAATGTCTCTAGTTGAGCTCAAAACTAGATTTCAAACTTGACTTTTGAGAAATTATGAAAGTTGACTAAAATGAGATTTGATCTTGATTTTTGGACCGATTATGATATATATGGATGAAATGAAGGTAATGCAATCTAAATCTATGAAATTGGAACACAAAACAAATGATTTGCTTTTCAAAATTCCAACAAAGGAGCATATTAGATGATTAAAATGGATTGTTGACTTTGGTGTTTTGCAAGCATAAATTAAGAAAGATAAGAACATGAATAAACTAAACAAACATTAACCAACAAGGTTAATCACCGAACAAGCCTTAATAACATTTTTACAACAATTCCAAACACCTCTTTAATGAACCGATATGTAAATCAAACTAAGATAAACACTTAAATAGCATAAACATTAATGATCAAACTAAGATTAAATAACTATAACACAACTACATTAATGATTAAAACTAGTAATGACCACAGATACACCTATGATCACAATATCGCAAAATAGATGTGAAATTGACAAATGAAACAACTACTAACCATCGTGTCCAACTTTATGCAGCCAATACCAAACCAACACTACTATAACCTAGTCTAATCCAACCCAAATAAACCTCTCGCAACAACCATTATCACTTCAATTCCAATTTGAGCCCCATTTTGACTTTTATTGACCATGAACCTAAATTACTTAAATTTGAATATGAGCTTATAAAGCTATCATAAGCTTATACAAGCTTGTTTGAGACTAAAAACAAGCTTTTAAAAGCTTAAACATAAGATTTGAAATTGAAAATTTCAACAAGAACATAAAAATATGGAAATTTATCTAAAAACTTGAATTGAGAACTTAGAAACACATTACAATGATAAGTTAACTTAAATGTGATACAAAGAAAGTGAAGTTACAACATTTGGACTTAAACTAATACTTTCATTTAAAAAACGACATTAAAGGAAAATTTAAAACTAAAACTACTACTAGATACTTCTTCCTGCTCTTTTATACACCAATGCTTTCTCTCTCCTCTCGAGCTAATCCCACATGTTTTCGAGCCATTGGATGGCTTTAGAGTGATCTTGGCCATTGATGGTTTTGGCGGAAAGTGGTTTTATACCAGATGGGTGAGCTTGAGTGCAAAAGGGAAGGAGTAATAAATGCCCTTTGAGTGTTATTGAGGATGAGGAACAAGGGAGGAGATAAGGTGAGGAGGGGATGGTTTTCGTTTTGCGGTGGGCTAGTGGTTGAGAAGAAGAAATTGGCGCCAAGGGTTGCTTGTTTGACTTATGGGCTTGACTGGGTATATAATAATAGGGGGTCAAATTATATTTGATGTGGGGTTAAAAAGGAATTGACCAGCCAAAAGGTAAAAGGGTTAATAATTGACAAGGACCTAATGTGTACAATCCGAAATTCAAAGGACCATTTCGCCATTTCATCAAAGTTATCCAAGGGACCACAAATGACAAGTTCCAATAGTACAAGGACCAAACTTGCCATTTTTCAATTTTCCAGGGCCATTTTGCCAAATTTGAAAGTTGAGGACCAATTTTGTAATTTCTCAAACTTTTGATATTTTTCACCAAAGGACTAAATTTGACAAGTTATGATATTAAAAGGACCTTTGGTGATTTTTCTTTGAAATTTTGACTCGTGGACTATTTTTGACAATTTTAGAAACTTGGGGACTGAAGCGCCAATTATGCAAACTTTGCTCATTTTTCATCCGATTTTGAACATTTTGCATCCGAAACATATAAAATGCAATTTTGGAATATTTTCAGTGTTTTGATGCATTTCGAGCATTTTAAACGTTTTGCGATTCAGATTTGATTAAAATGATGAGTATTTACACACTCATCAGCCCATTTTGATCGGAGAGGGTTGTTTATTTTAACCAAGTGTTTCGCTTAGAGGCAAATTTTTAACTTCGATCTGAGGTGTGTAGTGCTCGATCGGAGTTTGGATATACTTGGTTCGGTGTTTGGGTGTGGTCGAGGAGATCTCCATCGGAGGTATTTGTAGTGTCTCCATCGGAGGTATTTGTAGTGTCTCCAGCGGAGGTCATCCAAGACCTTGATTCGAGGTCTCCATCGGAGGAGTCTCAGTGTCTCAATCGGAGGTTTCCATCGGAGGTAACCTGAGGGATATCTCCATCGGAGGTATTCGTAAGAAAGCTTGGTTTTTGACTTTTGTACCTGCATATTTGTGCAGAATCGTCACAGGCTTTCGACCGGAGATTTCTTTTGGAAGAGTGTGTCGTCCGGATGGGATTTCAAATGGAGAAGGTGTTACTCGATCAGAGGTTACTTTATCTACATCATCCGAATATCATAACTTTTTGAGGTATACGTCATACCTCACTTTACCTCTCATGGCTAATAAGAGAGATATGGGTACAATTACCTCTGAATTAGAGTATGATGATCTTTGAGATATGATTCTCACATATGACATTCCTTTAGAGTTGAATCCCCGTTTGCCCGACCCAGATTTTTGAATGACGAACCTTCCAGCTGATGCCATAGGTATATATACTAGGTTATTTGATTCCTCGAGTGTTAGGATCCCATTTTCCTCCTTCCTTCTAGCCGTGATTAAGTACTTTAAGGTTCATATCTCCCAAATAGTTCCTTTAGGATTAAGCAAGGTGATCACTTTTGAGATCCTATGCCGCTCTTTGCACATTGAGCCGACAGTTACTTTGTTTCGGGTATTTCAAACACTGTCCAAAGCTGGAGATTGGTTCTCATTTTCTAAACGTAGCGCCCAGACCAGATGTATGGAAGACCCTAAGACTGGCTAAAGGGTTGGAAACATAAGTTTTCTTGATAGATGGGAGGGCTATTCCAGTACATGCCCTGGAGACATCAAGACTCATGTGTTGCGGATGATGTTCCTACTTCGGGTTATAGTCAGGGTGAAGTTGACTTATTAAAAGCTAAAATTGTAAGGCTTCGTGATATTCCTGAGGGGGTGTTGGTCTTGTCCGGACTTAGTAGGGTGTGGCTTAACCCGACGTGTGATCCCGTGTTGAGGCGCCACGATGATACTGGTAGGGGTCCTATTTTTCTAAGTATCTTGATCTCTTTACTATATTTTTTGCAACCTCTCTAATAGAAGTTACTTTTGCAGGTATGACTATTCATGACTTTTTGGTTATGCCTTCGTTGGATGGAAGCGAAGTGAGGGAGGAGCCGCATGGTTTAGATACTTCCATACGACAGCAAATTGTTGATAGGACTACTCAACCTGCACCAGAGGTAACTGCTATTCCTGGACCTACTGTGGAGGATACTATTGCTACCCGAGCTGACCCTGGAGTGGTTGCAAAGGCTAAGATCGCGGCCAAGCGAAAAGCCTCTACTCGGCCGAAAGTGTCTACCGATGCAACCAGGAAGAAGAAGGTGGTCAAGAAGAACTCCGAAGTAGGGTCAAGTGTATGAAAAACTGCGAATCACTCTGAGCTTCCTGAGGGAGCCACCAAAGGTGAGTTCCTAAACGTTATACATCTTCGAACTTTTGACTCACGAACCGGACTAGACGTGATCAACCCTCCTATTATTCTTCTATATAAGGAGGTTTCTGATGCTCCTCATGCTGAGTCCTCAGTGACCTTGAGGGAGACCACTAGATCAGGATCTAGAGGAGCTCATAGTAAGCTCTTTTTCCTATACTACCTTACTAGATTTTTGTACTTTTTAGGTTTTTATTTTTCCTTTTGTCACTCTTTGTGCAGGTACTACCACAGTTGTCCATGCATCCACTGAGGAGGACCTTCATGGTCATGCTGCAAATGGATACATTCCCGCTACTGATGGAGACATGCATGATCTTGCTACTGATGAGGATATGCATGATCACGATGTTGAGGGTGACACACATCAGGGTTCTTATGGGAGTGCGAATGAAAGTGAGGATGCTGGATCTGATCGGTCATTGTTTGTTGATGGTGTTTACTACAAGCCTGTGAGGGGTAGCACTGATGGAGATAGACTTGAGAGGGAGTTGGTCCCACTTGCTCCTTGTCCCTATTATATGTCTTATCCTAGGGATGAAGGTTCTAGCAGTCAATTTTGCGGGTGTACAGAGGCAGAGTAGGATTTTGTTCGCCATATGAACCTTGGACTTTTGAACAAGGAGCTCTTCAAGGATCCCCAAGTTTGCAAGACCATGGTTAGTAACGTGCCTACACCCGCAGAGTATTTCCGAATGGCAGAACTTTCTCCCCAGGAGGTGGCTGATCGATTTAGTGTGCTCCTATGTTAGGTGCTTACTCATGGTGGTGAGTTGAGTTCCCGGTTTACTAGTTTGGTTGGTATAAATGAGGGTCTTTCGGATCGATGTAGAGAGCAATGACACATCATCAAGCAGCAGGCTTCCGATCTTATAGATCAGACTCAGATTACGGTTCGTGCCAATAGGAAGGTAGATAAGCTTACCTCTAAATTAGCTGCTCTCAAAGGTATACATGTTATTATTATTTTTGACTTAAACACTTTAAGAAACATAAATCACACGAAAACTAACTTGCCCTTTTTTGTAGGTGAATATAAGGAGATCAAGAAGTCACGTAAAAAGAACAAGAACTCAAAGCCATGAACGCCAAGCTAGAGCAAGATCTTACACAGGCTAGGTCAGAGATCGAGCGTCACAAGGTTGATTTGACTGATCTAAAGCATCAGCTTTCCATGAAAGAGTCTGAAACACACAAGTTCAATGACCTCATCGCTGAGCATGAGAGGAATATTAAGAAGAGTTTAATCAGGCATTTGCAGAAGTAGTAAATTTAGGTGTTAACACCAGAGTTGAGAGGGGTCTATGTATGGGTTGTACACAGACTCAGTTTCAAGACATTTCTCGGGGTGTTTTGAACTTTGTTCCTGGAGCTAAGAAAAAGTTTGATGATACAGTGGCTGCTTTCCCCACTCGGGTGTTCCCTTTTCTTAGCAAGATATCCCAGAATGTTGAGAGTGATTTACGAGACATTGCCGGGCTTGAGCCTGATGGTATACTTCCTGCACGCCAGGCATCTTCTACAGTAGTTACTTCGCCAGGAGGTTCAGACATTCAGACTCTAGACCGTTCTACTACTCTGCCCACCAAGACATTTGGCTATACCAGCACTCCAGCGCATTTGAAGAACAAGAAAGCCTCCAAGTGAAGAACTTTCTTATTTTCCAGTAGCAGTAGACTTATTTTATTTATGTAGCTTTTCGGGAGCACCTTTGATATTTTGTACTGTGGACCCATTTGTTGTGTTGTAACTTTATGACTTTGTAACTTCATGACTATGTGACAGTGGTATCTCATTTGGAGTTGTAGCTCTTTATGCCTACATTTGTTGTGTTTTTTTACTATGTGTATGTTTTTGAATGCTTTAGTGTTTCGCATATGAAGTGCCTATTATTTCCACGAATAGCATTTGACCTTGCATAGGCGGGGTCTACTAAAGTAGAACCCGTTGGTCATCCGTATATTATCCAACACAACATTGATTTTAGAATTACATTATTGCTTTTTTCGATACATTCTAATACTTATCATATATCACATTCGACGTGTATCCACCGATGGTGCAGCTGCAGTTAAAGGGGCTGCAGTCGCAGTAGCTGCAACCGCAAGGACTGCAGTGGCAGTAGCTGCAACTGCAAGGACTGCAGTGGCAGTAGCTGCGGCTACAAGGTGCCTAGCCATAATGCGTCTATCCTTATGTTTTGTGGATTTAATGTATCGACATACTTATTCCCATTTTTTTTTTTTTTTTATTTTTTTAATGTAACACCTAGACCAATATCTTTGTATTACTCTTATATCTCGATGCAAAGTCTGCTTATGTGCAGTGCTTGCTTATGTAGCCTTCGGATCCGTATCCTCGTGCTACTTTCTCTATCCGGTGTAGCTATTCAACGGAGAGCAATTATTACGCGCGGAAGGGAAAGTAGCAAAGGTTTCTCAGCCTATACCACCAATGGTACCGATTTCACCATTGGGAACACATTGGTAGGAGTTACCCTATTCGCCCGGAGGTAGCGAGCCGTTCGTCGTTTCATAGTCGTACTATGATGAACAATTTCAAATTCATAACTTAGAAAATTCTTGGAAAATTTTGTTTCATTCATATCATGCCGACAGAAATAATATATCAATAATATCTTAAGTCATCTCCAGAGGAAGTCTTGCATTTTGAAAACTGCTTCTCCGGAGGGAAAACATAATAATAATGAGAATGCTCCGGTGCTTTACATGTAGCACTTTCGGAGGTTACATGCATGCCATATTCTAGGTATTTCCTGCCCGTTCATGTTGCTTAGCTTGTATGTACCACTCTGGAATGCTTGGGTTACCCTGTAAGGCCCCTCCCACTTTGGACCGAGTTTGCTGGTGCTTTCTACCTTTGAAGCTTCATTCTTTCTGAGGACAAACTCTCCCACCTTGAACTGCACATGACGTACCTGTTTATTATAGTACTTTTCTACCTGTTGCTTGTACTTGGCTTCCTTTATAGCTGCTATCTCCCTCCTTTCTTCCAGCAGATCGAGGTTCAACCGGAGCTCTTGGTCATTGGTTTCCTGGTTCAATCTGGAGGTTCGGTGTGTTGGCATATCGATCTCTACAGGAATGACCGCTTCAGTGCCGTAAGTCAGACTGAATGGTGTTTCGCCATTGCTAGTCTTTTTCATTATCCTATGTGCCCACAACACATTTGGCACTTCCTTAACCCAAGCTGATCCTCCTCTTTCCAATCTGGTTTTTATCCCATCTAGGAGACTTCTGTTTGCTCTTTTGACTGCTCCATTACCTTGAGGGTGATACACTGAAGTGGAAACTAACTCAATCTTGAGCTTTTCTGCCCATGACTTGAAGGGATCATTTACGAACTGAGTTCCATTGTCTGTGATGACATAAGCTGGAATTCCAAACCTGCAGAAGATGTTGTCAAATGCAAAGTTTACTACCTGTTTGCTAGTGATGATAGCTAGTGGCTTTGGCTCCATCCACTTTGTGAAACAGTCAATCGCCACGATTAGGAACTTGACTCTTCCAGGACCTTCCGGTAGAGGCCCCACAATGTCCATTCCCCACTTCATAAATGGCCAGGTTGATGTTACTGAGATCATGTCTGCCTTGGGGAGTCTTGGTACTGACGCGTGAGCTTGACAGCTATCACATTTCTCAATCACTTCCCTTGTGTCCCCGCGCATAGTAGGCCAGTAGTATCCTAAGTTCATGATTTTAGCTACTACCCGCCTTGGTCCATCATGCATTTCGCAGGAGCCCATGTGCACTTCCCTGATAACGTAATTGGCTTGAAGAGGTCCCACACACCTCATTAGCGGCATTAAGTAAGATTTTTTATATAGAACTCCATCTTCCAAGGTGTAGTTCTCGATCTTTTCCCTAAGGGTTCTGGCTTCCGCCGGATCTTCGGGTAAAGTCCCACTCTCCAACTAGTTATGGATAGGAGTCATCCAAGTAGGGCCTTCCTCTTCCGCTATCATGTTGACCTCCTTTGCTTCAATGGAGTTCTCATTCAGCACCTCTACTAGGACTTCCTTAGACAGGTGATCAAACTGCACAGCTGCTAACTTGCTCAGAGCGTCAGCCTTCTTGTTCTGAGCTCTGGGGATGTGACTGATCCGGAACCTATTGAATGACCCAGCTAGCTCGATGACTTTCTCTCGGTATTTCTTCATCTTTTCACCCTTGGCTTCATATGATCCTTCCACTTGACTAGCTACTAGTTTGGAGTCCACAAAAGCATGTATGTCTTTTACTTGCATTTCTTTGGCTATCCTTAACCTAGCCAGCAGAGCTTCATACTCAGCGTCATTATTTGAGTTAGAGAAATTCAATCGAAGTGCATAGGAGTATTCCACGTTATTTGGAGCAATGAGAATGAGCCCAGCTCCCGAGCCGTTATCGTTTGACGCACCATCGGTATACAACCTCCATGCCCTAGGACCTAGAGTCAAGTCTTCCCTTGCCCTTGACGACTCTGGGATGTCTTCTACCATCGGATCTATCTCAACAGGACGGTCAACTTGTAGCTCCGCCACAGTGTCTGCCAAAAAATCTGCCAGGACTTGGCCCTTTATCGAGACTCTTGGGACATATGATATATCATACGCTCCTAGCTCAACAGCCCACTTTGCTAGCCTTTCGGACGCTTCGGTGCTACTTAATACTTGTTTGATGGGCCTATCTGTGATAACCTTTATCGAATGAGCCTGGAAGTATCTCCTCAACCTTCTAGCTGCATGAACCAATGCGAGAGTGTGCTTCTCCATCGGAGCATAGTTTGCCTCTGCTCCTTGCAATGATCTACTGACATAGTGTATAGGCATTTGTCTTCCATTCCTTTCCGTAAGAAGCACTGCACTAACTGCCTCCTCTGTAGCGGATAAGTACATCATCAAGGTTTCGCCCTTCATTGGGGTGGTAAGAGTTGGTAGTTCAGAGACAAGTTTTTTCATTTCTAGAAATCTTCGTGACCTCATCCATTTGAAATCCTTCTTGTTAGTGAAATTCTTTAATGTGTCCAGGAAAGGTAGGGACCTTTCAGCATATTTAGATAAGAAACGATTGAGTGCTGCCAGCTTCCCACTTAAGCTTTGCATTTTCTTGAGGTTTTTGGGTGAAGGCATGTCCATGACTGCCTTTGTCTTCTCAGGGATAGCCCTGGTTCCTTCAGAAGTAACCACATACCCCAAGAACTTCCCTTCTTCCATTCCGAACGAGCACTTCTTTGGGTTGAGTTTCGTGTTAATCTTCCGAAGAGTAGCGAAAGTTTCTTCTATATCCTTAATGATATCCTGCTCTGTGCGACTTTTAATTACCATATCATCGACATAAGCTTCCAAGTTTACCCCGATCTGATCCTTGAATGTAGAGTCCATAAGCCTCCAGTATGTTGCTCCCGCGTTCTTTAGACCAAATGGCATCTTCGTATAACAAAAGACTCCTTCCTCAGTATGAAAGGCAGTCATCTTTCTTGGCCATATGGATTTGATGATATCCCTTGTACGCGTCTAGAAAGCATTTGTACTTGAATCCCATGAGGGACTCTATCTTCTAGTCAATCTCCGGGAGAGGATAAAGGTCTTTGGGGCAAGCCTTGTTAAGATCCTTAAAATCTATGCACATTCTCCAGCTCCCATCTACCTTCTTTACCAACACTGGGTTGGAGACCCAAGTGGGGTACTGCACCCGCTTCATGATTCCAGCTTTGAGCCATTCGTTGACCTCATCTGTTACTACTTTCCTCCTATCTGGAGCTAGACTATGCTTCTTCTGCACCATTGGTTCAACATGACGGTAAGTGTCCAATCGACGCTCCGTCGTGGCCCGGGGGATGCCAGTCATGTCTGATGCAGTCCATGAAAACACGTCTGCGTTCCTCCTGAGGGTCTGTATTAGAGCTCTTCTACATTCTGTGGACAGGCTACCACCAATGCTCACGAGCTGCTCGGGGTATTTATCGTTCACTACTACCTTTTCTTCTGATTTGGATGCTCTTGCCTAAGCATTACTCGGGGAAACCTGGTCTTTACCATTATCTAGCAGACTTGGTTCTTTTCCTGTTCTTTGCGGATGGAATTCCTCTTCGCGAGGTTGTATCTCCATCGAAACTGACGAGCTCCAGGGACCCGTTATTCCCGAAGTTGTCTGTCGCCGACTTGAACCAGGCATTCGGGCATTCTGACTGAAGCACTGAGCCTCCTCGATCTGCCTGCATTCCCTTAGTGTCTCTCTGTTAGTTACGATTGTGGCTACTCCTCTAGAGGTGGGGAACCTCATCATGGAATGAATGGTTGAAGCCACGGCTCCCAAACTCCTAATACCCGTTCTTCCTAATATAACATTATATGGAGATGGACTATTCACGACCACGAACTCCATCAGTACAGTTCTGGTCCTGCCATACTCTCCCATGGTGACTTCCAAATCAATGACTCCTAGCGGGTAGCTGACTTCTCCAGAGAATCCTACCAACGGTATTCTGGACTCTTTCAACCTTGATCTTATTCGATAATCAAAGTTTCGAAAGCAATGCTCATACATGATCTCCGACGAACTGCCTCCAATGCTCATACAAGGCTTCAACTATAATGGGAGTATCTACCAGCTGATACCGAGGAACAGAGGGGAAATTTATCTCATTATCCATCCAGTTCTCCACTCTCTCATAGGGTCTCTTCCGATATCCCTGAGATCCTACCATACTAATGACCTTAGCCTTTCATTTAGCAGATCCCCTATTCTTCGGGGTTCCTTGTTGGATGTCCTTCACCAAGTGAGCTAATTTCCCAAAGGCTACTGCTTCCTCAATCTGCTTCTTTAGCTGGTAGCAGTCATTAGTGTTGTGGCCCCTATCCTGGTGATAGTCACAGAACTTATGCACATTCTTACTTTCTGGAGTACCGACCAATGGAGGAGGTGGAGGAAAGTTTATGTTTTCCATGGCCAGTATCTCCTTCGGAGTCTTGGTTAGAGGATTGAAACCATTCTTCCCCGCATACAGGGCACAGGTTCCCATGTTCTGACCTTGGCCTCTTCTGTTGTTTCAGTTTCTAGACCCGTTTGGACTGCCAGACCATGCATCCCTATCATGCCTCTTCTCCCAATGTGGAATCTTAATGACTTTGGTGGTATCGGCTGCAGTCTCACCTCTGATGAAGGCTCTGACTCTTTCCCACATCTCATCAACTTCTTAGGGATTTTGTCACTAAGCTTCTTGGCTAACTCTGGGTGACCGTGACCACGCATGAACGCGGATATTCTGAGTATCGGAGATACTCCCTTGATGTGTGAGCTTTCTGCTATAAAACGATCCACAAACACTTGAAGTCCTTCGTTCTGCTTTCGCTTGATCCTATGGATCTCTGTCGGATCTTTATCGTACCTCTTCTGTTGCGAGAACTCTTCCAGAAACTTGCGGCTCAACTCCTCAAACCCATCAACACTTTTCGGGTCTAGGCTATCGAATCAATTCCTCGCTGAGCCACCCAAAGTCTGACGAAACACCTTGCACCACACTGGCATAGGCCACTCCTCTTGCTCAGCAGCAGCGGAGAAGATGATGAGGTGATCATCCGGATCCTTGTTTCCTTTGTACACCCGAATGTTTGGTGGGAGTTTGGCCCTCCGATGATACCTAAAGCGCGTGATCCGAGAGGTGAACGGTGTGGGCTTAGGCCATTTGTAAGGCGTGCTCAGATCCTCTGAGCTGTATTCAGACATAGTATCGTACCCCAATTTTGAACTTGACTTCCTCCTAGAGGCCCTTGTCGGACGAGACATCGACTCGGCCCTCTTGGTCTTGGACCTGCTTCGTCCCTCTGACCTATCTGAGCAACGAGACTTAGAAGAAGCCTTTTTCTTGCAGGCACTCCTCCGGTACCTTCTAGCAGACCGTGACCTACTCCTTCCAGACTCGGATGATCCATCGGAGGAGTATCCCCTAATTTTCTCCACCGACGGACTCTTTTGGGAACTTATCGACTCATCACTTATTGACCCTCCGTACGATAGCTTGCAGGGGGTTGCCTTCTCCTTCCCCTTGATATCAAGTTCCTTAATCATGGTTCTTAACACATCAATGTTTTCTTTCACATATGCCGGAGAAGGCCCTTCCTGAGCTGGTCCGGAGGGAGCGGAGGGTCCTCCTGGAGGAGTTCTCCCAGTCCCTATGACACCTGTGTTCAGGTTCTCACCTTCCTCCGGATGAGGACTTCCCGTACCACCGTCCATTGCTTAAAGCTCTGATAGATTGGTATAAGTGTCCCACGGATGGCGCCAATGTTTGAGCAAATATTCGTAGATGCTCTTCAACCCTAAGCTTCAGGAGATTCTACGACAACTCCTTCTTCTTGTAGGCTGAAATAAGAAACACCGTTAGCTCGCCTCGGGTTTTTAGTCCGAGACCAATCTCCGGCGTGAGAGTAAGTACTTGGTATATGTGGTAAATAAAGTAGGGTAAAGAAGGAGAGAAGTCTGTATCGGAGTATGTGTGTGTGAGCCCCTTGTTCATGTGTGTGAACAGTTCCTTTTATACTACATGTGATTAGCTCTGTGGAAAACTAGAAGGGGGGGTTGAATAGTTTTACCAATTAAAACTTCCTTTTTTAATATATATATCGACTTATGTCAATCTATTTGGTTGAGTGTGTTGGATGTTGATAAACAAGCATATAAAGATATGTAATGAAAAGATAAGGGTAAGAAGCACAAAACCACAACGCGAGTATTTATAGTGGTTCGGCTACAAGGACACCTTCCTTTCCCTACTCCACTCCCCGAGTCACCAACTCGAGAGTTTGTAAACACTACACCAATCTCCTTATGGCGGAGAAGCCTTCACAACGTCGCTTAACCTTTTTCCGGTACAAAGCTAAATACCGAGTTCTTTCACACCAAGGCGAACCAAACCTACACAACGTCGCCTACCCTTTATAAGGTACTAGGCTAAGTACCTAGTTCTTTCACTCCAAGGTGAACTACACCTTCACGGTACTAGGCTAAGCACCTAGTTCCATTGCAATGGAGGAACTACTACCACACTACACCAACGACTAATCCCAAAGGAGATCTACTCCTTTACAACATCATCAAGGACATCAATATCCTTGGATCTAATGCTAGTCTATCTAGTACATCGAAACACACCATATCGAATGTACATCAAAGGCACCTTTCATTAATGCCTTTGACTAGATCTACAAGACACCTTTCACTAATGTCTTGTGTCTTCACTTCAAAGCACCTTTCACTAATGCTTCAAGTCTTGACTTCTAAGCACCTTTCACTAATGCTTCTTGTCTTGACTTCTAAGCATTTACCACAAGTGCTTATGCTATAGACGATAGATACTCTTCACTAATATCTTCGTCTTGACATTTGAGACACCTTTCACTAATGTCTTCCACACTACACTTCTTTGAAGAAATAAAGGAATCATCAACAAGAGTACTTCAGTAGCCTTGATGATGAGGAAGCTTGGCAACTCATGGACTTGAGCTTGCTCGACTTCAAAGGTGGTGATCTTGCCTTTAAGAGGAACCTAAAAGATCACATAAAAAAAAAACTACAAACATAGATCTCTTGGATCTAAGGTTAGTGAGATATAACTCAGGGGAGAAAGTATGTTAGAGAAGGGTAAGAAATAATGAAGAAATGGCTCACTATTTATAGAGGAAAAATCCTACTGTTCCCCGGATCCCACGGATCCCTACCACAAGGGATCCGGCTAGCACAAAGCTAGGGATCCGTGGAATGCTCCTCTTTGCCCATGGGTATTTTGGTTATGGGTCATGGGGCATGGGTTGAACCATGGATCTTTGGCTAGATACAATGTATCTTTAAGTGCAATGCACTTAGTCACTTGGGTATGGGTTGATCCATGGGTTATGGATATTATCCATGTATGATATAAGCATGATGTCATGCAATGGGTTATGGGTCAAGATCCATGGGTTATGGGCTTTGGGTTGTCTTTAACTACATTCAATGTATTTGCCCAATGGGTTGTGATACTTAAGTTTCTACCCATTTATATTACCCAATATACTACATACTAGTTATGTGTATATTTTATCCAAATATGTAAACACTAGTTGTTGTACATATGTATTACTTAAATCATAAAATCACTTATACTTGTTTTAGTATTTTATGTGAAAATGTGAATATGTTAGAAACTATTAGTTCAACCCATTTACGTATTTTATTTGTTTCGTTAATATGATTTTACGTTTCTTATCGACAAAACATTAGAAGATCGTAAAATATAAATAAACGTTTTACGGCTTATTTGTATTAACAATCTCCCTTTTGTTGATGACAAAACATAAAACTATTTTAAGGAAAAGCTAAAATTCATAAAAGTTTGAATTTGTAGTTTTACTTTCTTCTCCCCCCTTTTGTCGAAACAAAAGTGTTTGAAAGAAAGCAACACATCGTTTTAAGAAAACATGTGAAAGAAATAAAATAAAAATAGAGAGCAAGTAACGGAAAGGATCTCGTCGTTACTCCCCTTGACGAGTCCATCCCTAAGTAAGGCGTCAAGAAACTAATTCTAATCTAGTTCATTTGCAATTAACTTTTGCAAAAGATTATGTCTATGTGTTGGTGTGCTCCCCTAGATGATTGCAATTTTGCAACGAGAAGTCATGAAATATAAATCTAAGATTGCAAGTAATTTGCAATGTATTGCTTTGACATAAAGCTCCCCCTAGGTTTAGGATGTCAAAGTCTTCATGTGTAAATTGAATAACCACAAAACAAAGATGAGAAAGCAAGTATAATTCACAATTTCCTGCAAATGTGGTCCAAGTTAGTAGGAAAAAAGTTTCTTGTCTCACGGATCCCACGGTTCCCTCCTAGTAGGGATCCGTCTAGGCAATTCTGAGGGATCCGTTTGGCTGATAAATAAAATCAGCAAAGGTAATAAAACAAGTAATGTTATCACATAAATGAGATATGAACACAAAGTAATCATATGCTCAACAAAATAACAAGTAGCATGTAATTCCATTTAATAAAACAAGAGTTATGATATACATGACTCTAAAAATAAGAAAATAGACAAGACATGACTAGGAATTTCTAGACCAACTAACGCTGATGCTAGGACACCACTAAAATTCTTCTAGCTCAAGTTTTGTTTAAGTTTGATCTCGTCGAACGTTCGAGGAGATGATAGAACATGAAACGTTAGTCTTCTCGTACTTCATGTATCAAACTTTCAACATGTTGACAATGATAGCAATCTTTGTCATGGCTAGGTAGTGGTGGTGGATGAAATGAAATGGCTTGATGCGAAGGATCAAGTGAAGCGGCTTGTGGAGCTTCAAATGATGAAGGGATTGGTGGAGGTACATTTGAGAATGACTCAACCAAGAATGATGGTGGTGGTAGAGAAGTGTCAACTTCCATATGATCGGGTGGTTGACTTTGATGATTTCTCATAATCCAAATGGGATTATATGATGGAAATGGCGAAAAGGAAGCCGGAGCAAGTGTTAACTCAACACCTTGATTTTGAACCATTATTCCTCCTAATGAGGAGAATGTTGTCGGCAGAATCGGATGAGACGGCCTAGGAGGAAAGTCCTCTAAATTGTAGAGGTGTGGTGATGAGAATGGTGAAGTAAATGAAATAGCTCTAGGAACCAATGGTGATGGTTTAGTGGCGTTGATATTGTTTGGCCTAGGAGGTATGGTGGTGTTTCGCATAGGTAGTTTTGTGGGTACTATCCTTTTAGGAATTGGTTTGATTGGATGATGAAGGATTCTATCATTTGTTGGTTTGACCGAAAATGATTCGGTTGAAGAGATTTCGTGTACAACACGAGCCTTTTTCATGGGTGGTTCTTTGGTAGATAAGTTACTACTCGGGGTTTTCCTCATGATGAGATTATTTCAAGAGGTTGCAAGAGCTGAAATTTAGGATGAGAGTGATGACTATGGAGGTCCTAACAAGGTGGTTTATAAAGCAAGAAAATTGGCAAGTGCCTTCAAGCCTTAAGCCACTAGGATTCATTGGAATGTGATGATTAACATGCACAAGAGTCAACTTGAGTTTACATCGATCTAGGAACTCATTTAAGATGAGATGGAGTGTTTGAGTTAGGAAGATGAGTTGAAGTGATTGTTTTAGCAAGATTTGACCTAAACTGTCATCCGGATCCCACGGTTCCTTCCTCAGAGGGATCCGTCTAGGCTAATCCTAGGGATCCGGCTTTCAGCAGTTATGAAATAGTGGAAATGATGTTTCTAAGATCTAAGACCTATATCATCTTGAGTGTTTCAGTCCTCCTAAGTGTTTTAAATGAAGGGGTGCTTGAGTACTTGAAGGTAATGAATGATGTAGCTAATGATTGTCATTTATGGAAGGATTTGGAACTTTCAAGAGTACCAATGGATGAGCAAGGATGACACTAAAGATTTAGAGTGTCAATTGAAGCTAAATGATCCTAGAGATCAGGTTGTGTCTTAGGATAGTGTTTTGGAAAATATTCTAGAAGCTTTGAGATGGAAAAACTAGATTTTGATCAACTTTGATCAATTTTGAGGTGAGGATGATTTATGATCAATTTTGCCATAATCAAAAGATTTCTAAGACTAGATGTGAGGGATCAAGTAGAAAATGAAGTGTGAGTTTAAGAGCGGAAGAGTAATAGATTAAAATGAAACGGTGGATCTACAAGCGTTTTAGAGTGTGATCTAAGTGTGTGAGTAGGAAGGATCAACCTATCTTGATAAGGACTTAATTTGCCTTAAGACACTATGTTTAGCTTAGTGTGAGGTGTTCTAAGGATATGTTTGAAATATAATGCTTGTAATTGCATTTTCTTTTTCGGATCCCACGGTTCCCTAAAGATAGGGATCCGCCTAGTACAACATTTGGGATCCGTTCATCGCTAGGCGTAACCTTTACTAAAGGTATGCAATGATCTTGACAATGCATTATATTCCAAGATTAGTTAAAAGAGTTCTAAAACTAAGATATCAAATGTAAGATGTTTTATTTCATGAAGGAAATAGGATTACATTGATAAAGCACGAGTACAAGAGAATTGATCCTATTTTGGAATACTACTAGGTTTCTTGAGTGTTTTCACTAGAGGATCATTATGTGGTTGATGAGTATTGGTGGAGTCAAGAATGAAGAAAGTCTTCATGAGAGATATGTTTAGCGGTTCCATCATCTTGTTCACAAGTACGTACAACGGACTTTGAAATTGAGGATGGAAGTGCATAACATTATGATAGAGGCGTGTCAAGAACATTCCATAAGGGATGAGTTTATTCTTGGAGCCTTGAAGATTTGCATTCGCCTATGCGAAGAAGTAGGCGAGATTGTATGGTTGTTGTGTTAGCAAACAAGACAACATGTGAGCACAACAAGCGGGAAGAATTTCTCGATTTCCTAAGACTCCAAACATTTTCACGTAGGATGAGTGCAAGAGGCTTGTACTCTTCTCGGATATCCCTTGTAAAGATAATGTTTGGATCGGAGTAATATGGTCGAGGTTTGCATATTATGCGATTTAAATCTTCCGGAGAGGGTATATGTGAACAATATGGACTATTTTCTTCACGAAAGATGAAGAGATAATCAAGAGACCAATCTTCGGTGAAGGCACATTGTCCATGATTTGGAATCCGGAGGATGTGAGCAAAATGCCCAAGGGTTAGAGTGAACTTTTGGTTTTTTATATAAAACCAAAGAGATAGAGAGCGATCCTCGTTACGAACGAGTTCGAATTGACGGAAAAATTCCATTATAAACCTTGGACATATCTTCTCGTTGATTTCAAGAAGACATTCTAGTCCTACGGCTCGGAAGGAGGTATTGATACCTTCTTTGAATTGTAGAGAGGTGTCTATAATACGTCCTTCATGGAAGTGACGGGTTTCGAGATTGTTGAACCAACGGACATGATTGCCAGGTGTGTTGGGCTCAAGAGAGATGTTAGGAGTGTAGACGCTAGTGAGTGAAAAATCAAACTCGTATTCATGCGTCATAGTTGAACCTATAGAAGTGATGGGTTAATAAGAGGTGATGTTTATGGTCAACCTATAATTATCTAACGTTTTTATTAGATTTTTATTAACAATGGTTTTTAAACAAGAAAGATACTTGACTTACTTATGATTTTGACATTCTAGTGGAGTATTACTTCTAGAAGAAAATGTTTTTTTTTTTTTTTAATTGGCATGAAAAACTGTTCTCCAGTAGGACGGATCCCACGGTTCCTTTTCAAAAGGAATCCGGCTAGTATAACTTTCGGGATCCGTGGATCTGTAGTAACAGAAACAGTTTTGATAAAAACATAGGTTTTATATTTTTATAGCACGAGAAGTGTTTTATCCTACATTTTCTTATAGCATGCACACAGGACTTCTAATGTATCAGGAAAGAATATGAAACATATAAATCACAAGAAAATAATAGCAAAGATAACAAGATTATTAGTAATATTGCATTTCAATGCTAAGGATGATACAAAGGATTGGGTATATGATCCCAATGTAGATTAACAACACAAAGTAAATGTCTCCATATGTGAACTTCATCATAGGGAACACAAGTGCAATGAGTGTTAAGGCGATGAGCACGAGTGCGATGTAAACCATGTTGATGACGGATCTTCTTGGTTTCGGTTGAGATGAAATGAGGAGGAAGATGAAGTTTTTAAGTGAGAGGGAATTTTTGAAATTGAAAGATTTGAAAAAATGAGGGTTTGATGAGATGGTCGACGGTGGGAGTATTTATGGGGAAGGAGGAATTTTGAGATTTGTGTTTTGTTTTATTAGAAGATATGATTTTTGGATTAAGTGAGATAAGACACAATTTTTTATAAAATATGATTTCTAGACAGAGGAGTGACACATATGTGAGAAAAAGCTTCCTAATGAAGCTACATGTAAAACATGTGTAAACACGAAATCTACTCAAATAAATGCCAAACAAATAACACTTATTTATTAAACTAATATCGTTTAGATATAAGTGGAAAGTCATACATCGAATGCACCTAGGAATGTCTTTACAAATGACACAACAAATGTCACTTAGACGATTCCTGCTCCTTTGCGTTTAAGATACCTTCTTAAGGAAGGTATTCTTGTTACCAAGCGGCTCCTAAAGCTTGGTGGGTATGAGCTTTGACTAATCAACATGACAAGGAAGATTAGTACAATTAAATGAAAAAGAAAATAAGAAAAATGTTGTTATCACGTCAACATCCAAACATATAGTTTTTGAAAAAACATGGTGTTTGTTTTATGAAAACCTTCTTTGTAGTTTTCAATTAACTATGGATCGTATCAAGTTTTAAAGTACAATATACTTCAAGAAACTTGGTAACGAAGCTCGATACCAATTGTGGAAAACTAGAAGGGGGGGGGGGTTGAATAGTTTTACCAATTAAAACTTCCTTTTTAAATATTTAGATCGACTTATGTCAATTTATTTGGTTGTGTGTGTTGGATGTTGATAAACAAGCATATAAAGATATGTAATGAAAAGATAAGGGTAAGAAGCACAAAACCACAAGGCGAGTATTTATAGTGGTTCGGCTACAAGGAAACCTTCTGGCGGAGAAGCCTTCACCTGCTCGAGAGTTCGTAAACACTACACCAATCTCCTTATGGCGGAGAAGCCTTCACAACGTCTCTTAACCTTTTTCCGGTACAAAGCTAAATACCGAGTTCTTTCACACCAAGGCGAACCAAACCTACACAACGTCGCCTACCCTTTATAAGGTACTAGGCTAAGTACCTAGTTCTTTCACTCCAAGGTGAACTACACCTTTACAACATCGCCTACCCTTTATTAGGTACTAGGCTAAGCACCCAGTTCCATTGCAATGGAGGAACTACTAGCACACTACACCAACGACTAATCCCAAAGGAGATCTACTCCTTTACAACATCATCAAGGACATCAATATCCTTGGATCTAATGCTAGTCTATCTAGTACATCGAAACACACCATATCGAATGTACATCTAAGGCACCTTTCATTAATGCCTTTGACTAGATCTACAAGACACCTTTCACTAATGTCTTGTGTCTTCACTTCAAAGCACCTTTCACTAATGCTTCAAGTCTTGACTTCTAAGCACCTTTCACTAATGCTTCTTGTCTTGACTTCTAAGCACTTACCACATGTGCTTATGCTATAGACGATAGATACTCTTCACTAATATCTTCGTCTTGACATTTGAGACACCTTTCACTAATGTCTTCCACACTACACTTCTTTGAAGAAATAAAGGAATCATCAACAAGAGTACTTCAGTAGCCTTGATGATGAGGAAGCTTGGCAACTCATGGACTTGAGCTTGCTCGACTTCAAAGGTGGTGATATTGCCTTTAAGAGGAACCTAAAAGATCACACAAAAACAAAACTACAAACATAGATCTCTTGGATCTAAGGTTAGTGAGATATAACTCAGGGGAGAAAGTATGTTAGAGAGGGGTAAGAAATAATGAAGATATAGCTCACTATTTATAGAGGAAAAATCCTACTATTCCCCGGATCCCACGGATCCCTACTACAAGGGATCCGGCTAGCACAAAGCTAGGGATCCGTGGAACGCTCCTCTTTGCCCATGGGTATTTTGGTTATGGGTCCTGAGTCATGGGTTGAACCATGGATCTTTAGCTAGATACAATGTATCTTTAAGTGCAATGCACTTAGTCACTTGGGTATGGGTTGATCCATGGGTTATGGATATTATCCATGTATGATATAAGTATGATGTCATGCAATGGGTTATGGGTCAAGATCCATGGGTTATGGGCTTTGGGTTGTACCCAACTACATTCAATGTATTTGCCCAATGGGTTGTGATACTTAAGTTTCTACCCATTTATATTACCCAATATACTACATACTAGTTATGTGTATATTTTATCCAAATATGTAAACACTAGTTGTTGTACATATGTATTACTTAAATCATAAAATCACTTATACTTGTTTTAGTGTTTTATGTGAAAATTTGAATATGTTAGAAACTATTAGTTCAAACCATTTACGTATTTTATTTGTTTCGTTAATATGATTTTACGTTTGTTATCGACAAAACATTAGAAGATCGTAAAATATAAATAAATGTTTTTACGGCTTATTTGTATTAACAAGCTCCATGACAAACCCTTTACGGAAGCTAATTTGTCTTCTAGGTGCAGCACATACAGCGTTGATAAGCACCAGACTTGGTCTTCGGGGTCAAGGTTGTCTCCATGCTAGTTGTGGACCAAGCGTCTGTGCTATTCGTACATAATCGTACTATATATGTCAGCTGTCAGTGTACTAGCTCCGATGCATGGCCTGTTCCATCACTATGCTTCCTGAGCAGGCACTGCTCCGTCACTATACTTCCTGAGGAGGCACTGCTCCATAGCTATACTTTTTGGGCAGATACTACTCCCTTGTAGAGTAGCTTTGTCTTGAAGATATTAAAGACTAATTGTGATTATCTCGTCCAAAGTATCCAGAGGAGATCATACCTCATCAACAACTAAATCAAAGAACGTTAAGATCACAAGCCCAAAATCAAAGTAACTACTTTTGCTTTCTATCAAACCATTGAACCGAAAAACATAAACGAAGCAATAAAAGAGCCATTCTAAAAAGGGAGTGAATCTTGGGAAATTGCTATGCAAGAAGAGTTAAACCAATTTGTTAGAAATGATGCTTGGAAATTGGTTCCAAAACCTAAATATCAAACTATAATTGGAACGAAATGGGTTTTTCGAAATAAAATGGACGAAAATGGTGTAGTGTCTAGAAACAAAGCTAGGCTTGTCGCACAAGGTTATAATCAACAAGAAGGGATTGATTACGATGAAACTTATGCATTTGTAGCTAGGCTCGAATCTATTAGAATCTTACTTGCATATGCATGTGCTTATGACTTTAAATTATTTCAAATGGATGTTAAAAGTGCATTCCTTAATGGGTTTATTAACGAAGAAGTATATGTTGCACAACCTCCCGGTTTTACCGACTTTGAAAAACCACATCATTTCTTCAAACTCAAGAAGGCATTGTACGGACTTAAGCAAGCACCAAAATCTTGGTACCTTGATAACGCTACACGCGTCGTTCGGGGTCAAAGGAACTTCCTTTTCATCGAGAAAGTTTTTCAACACCCTAGGCAGTGAACCTAATCATGGTAGTGTATTATTAGGGTAAGCCACGGGAATTGATATCGTTCTCAAGGGGAATAGGAATGCTAGTGAGAAGTTACTACGCTAAGGTTGGGGTTGAGGAAGATTATTTTTATCTTTTTATGTTTTTAGTAAATGGAAAGGTACGAATCTCGGGTTTGGATTTGGGGTTGGTATTTCACCGATTACTCTACTTATCTAATTATCTAATCTAGTGGTGTATGTAGTCTATGTCTAATTATTGTGTGCTCGTATGATGATTTAAAGATGTGTTTACTTAGGTTTTATTACTCCTTAATTATCTCATATTGATGGTTGAATTGTCACGTCCTTATTCTTAATCGCGTTGTATGTCTAAGGTCGTAGGGTATGCATTTATCCCTAACTCTTTAAAACTACCAAAGGTTATCGCCTACAAAATCTCTAGGATTTATAAACTTAACACTAAGGTACTCTTCGGATAGTTTAGCCTACAATGACTCTAGGTACTATAAGCTAAGTTTCAACAAAGATTAATGAAGCATTAACTACACAACGGATGACCTATCGCAATACTAGATCATTAATAATTAAGATAAGAAACAACCAATCAATATTCAATAATTAAGTTTCATATTCCCTAAGCAAACACACAAGTAAATTAGCCGGACATGGGAAACATGCAAGCATACACACAATTAATTGAAGACATAATTGAATTAATGAAGTAAAACACTTATCTTGATGTAAGATAGGGTATGAAACCCTAAAATCTTGTACAAGATGACCTTGGTTCGGTTTAGGTTTTTACCCAAAAGTCTACACACCGAAAACTAAAAATTTGGATTCTATATATAAGATTACAAATGCGACGCGTCACCTTTTGATTTGTGACGCCGTCGGTCGCCGTCATTAAGGTTTCGTCTTGGCCACGTTATTCTTGCGACGACGTCACCTTATGCTTGTGACGCCGTCCCCTTCGATCTCGACGTCGTCGGATCAAATCTAGGCCGTCGAGTTGCGACGCCTACTCTTTTAAAATCAAGTCGTCACTTGTAAATGAGCAATTTGGCTTCGAGCCGTCAAAAGTTGTCCGATGGCGTCACTTTTGTGCTGACGCCGCCCCTTCGGCCCAATGACTGAGTGTCTCGATTCTTGACTTTGGCCATTTTCTTCGTATATTCGCGCCTTTCCGTCCGAATAAGTGTCATTCCAACATTTTCCTTCAAGATACCTAAAAAGTGAAAAGGAACTATATTAAGTAATAACGGATACAAAGTGATCAAATAAGGGCTTAAAAGACCCTCAAAAGGTACATTTAAAACCTTATCAAATATCCCTACACTTGGTATTTGCTTGTCCTCAAGCAAATGTGCTTTTAGCCAATTAATTTATAAGTTAGGGGTCATGAAGCATTGGTTTAGAACAATCCACAACACATATAAGCCCCTAAAAAGTCATAACAAGCACGGAAATTACATACTAGCACCTCTCAAGGGGTGTTTGGATACTCACATCTCTCGGTTGTATATGAAATATAACAAGTTGGAAATGGAAGATAAACACTCATTAACCGGTCCTAGTACATAGATTACCATAGGCTTGAGACTAGATCAAACCTTCATCACTTTGGTGTAAGCACCTTGGAAACTATCCAAGAGGTCTTTTAAAGGGTTGTAATGTTAGGCTTATGGTAGGGAAACAAAGGGTTTGGTGGGATAGACTATTTAGTGGTGGCAAGTCAAAATCTTTATGTTACAAGCATGCGAAGAATGGCGTTGCTAAGCCAAGACTCGACACTCTAGACTCTAGATAACTGAAACAAACAAACATAAATTAAAGATGATGTAGGATGGTAGCCCGTATATATATATATATATATATATATATATATATATATATTTTGTCATTTTATACACTTTTACTCTTCCATCCTCTACGATAACATCAAAATGATAGGGATTTATAGGCACATCCCTACACTTGAGTTTTTATTATTCTAACACTAATATGAACCGAATTGAAAAGATCAAAACACTTAGAGTACATTATTACGCAAATAAAGGGAATTTGAATTTAACGTTCCCTTCCCGTCATTTCATAAACTTTAACTTTTCCCACGAGTCCTAATCGTCCCAAAACTGTGTACAAAGGATATGACTCGACTTAGCAACTTATGCAAGCAACTAGATAATTGAACTAAGGGTTTAGTTTGATAACAATAATGCACTAAAAGTGAGTGCATACAAGGTAGGCTAAGGCGATTTGGGTGTACATTTGGGGTGGGGTGTAAACAATGCTCTTTATTGATATTCCGAAAATCAAACATCACGAGAACCGTGAAAAGGATAGGCTCGAAGGGTTAACTAGGGTATCGTGTACTAAAGATGAGTACAACGCAAAGGTGTGGGGAATTACTCAACCGATGTGGAAGAAGTAATTATATTACGGGTATCAAACAAGGGTTATCCTAATGCCTCTTATCATTTAGTTATTCCTAACTGCACAAGTGTAGTCTTACTAGCGATCTCGGGATGCATCACAAAACAAGTTCTAGAATCTATTATACTACCGGTTCACACACTAAGCATTAAAGATGAATGCTTTAATTCCTACTAATCTAAGGGCGATCCTCACATTTTGGGTGGAATTTAAGTGGTAAAGGGTTTTTTGTGCTAGTCATATAATTTCCTATCCATGAGACACTTTATTAAGACTAATGGCCCACTCCTATATGTCATGAAAATTTTTAAATTTGGTGCCAAAATTACCCTAACCGACATTTTCTCATGGTTTATTACACAAATGCAATTGGACAAAGCAAATATTCAAGGATAAGCATAGTTTCAAAGTTCCGCTTTATTTTCCCTCCTGCACTTAAACCGAACATTGTCCCCAATGTTCCCGAAAGTATCAAAGTTATGATAATGGAAGGTAATTAAAAGCGAAAGAAACTAATACTACCCTAATTAGCTCGGTAGGATCCGTGTAAAGTGGTGGTTACATCTTTCTTCAAGAAGAACGTTTGCGTGAAAAGCTCCTTCTCATCTTATGTATCTTCTTCTTGGTAAATTAAACCTGCACACTTGAAGAAAACAAACGAAACCTTCGTGTAAAATCGGCGGTAATAATATATATAGGACTCTACTAAACTAAGATATAATTCTTGTGGAATGGATGTTTACATAATTTTTGGAAAATTAAGACTTGAAAAATTCCAAAAATTTATAAGTAGCTCAGAAAATGAGAAAAAGTAATCAGTTGTTTTGCTCCTTCACCTCGACGTCGAGTTGCGATCTGACACCATCAAAGTTATCCCGACAAAAGCGGTCTGCGATTTTCGGAAAATTTACATCTTTAGAATCGGAAAAATTTCCGCAAAACATCCATTATGACTCGATACAAACATTTGACTCGAACAAACACATATATATCTTTAATTAATTGAAATTCTCATGTTTACGTTTCTTTTGAAAACGTGTAATCCTCCATACACTTATCCCTTATGTAAAATACCTTTATATGTAATTAAGACGAGGTTAAAGACAAAATAAAGCATTTTTACAAATTTAAACATAAGAATAAACAATCAATAAAGATACATGACACAAACAAGCAAACAATTAAGCATGGGTTGCCTCCCACGAAGCGCTTATCTTTATTTATGAGTCTTGTAGCTAGACTCGAAGTCGTGCCCCTACGTACCGATATAAGTAAGCCTATCCTCTAGAATGTCATAAGGATCAAACTTATCATTTATGTTCCTAGTAGTATGTTTGGTTCGATATGCCTTTTCGAATTTCTCTCCATCGGGATCATAGATCGTTATCCTAATGTGCCACTCTCCATTACCATCACTAGGCGGTCTATCCCAATCCCACTTATGTTTAGGCTTATCGCTCTCAACTTTCCACTTATTCATGACAAGGTTGATGGGCAAGCTTCCTAGGAACTCGGTCATCTTCCTAAATACTAAGGTGTCCTTGAACGGGTTCACTTCCATGTCCCTAGCCATTTCTTTTTCATGGAAAGTTGCTTTACTAGCAAAGGATTCATCTAGGTAGAAAGGTCGTTGGGGACCTATGAAGTTCTTATCTAGCCAAGGTCCATATCTAGATGGTGTTCTATCCAACCTAATCTCATGTGGGATTTCCTCTTCTTTGTAGTATGTATGCTTTTTGAAATCGTAAATTGACCTAGCACTCCCCTCTCCTACCACTATTTTGGACATCTTACAGCCAATGATGGCACTAGCGGTAGCTAAGAATCCTCTTCCTACTAGCAATGGGCATGTCGGGTCCTTATTCATGTCTAGCACATGGAAATCCGCCAAAAGAGTCAATTCTCCTACGTGTACTACCATGTCTTTTATTATCCCTACCGGAGATGCAATACTACCGTCCGCTAGACCTAAGATGGTTTCCGTTGGTTCTATCTTATCTAAGTTAAGTCTTCTATGGAGGAACAACGGAACAAGATTGATGCATGATCCTAAGTCGGCTAGAGCATCGAGAGGTTTGGAAGTTCCAAGCCTACACGAAAGAGTAAATAGCCCGGGATTGTCTAACTTCTTAGGTAGATTATTTCACACAAAAGCGGACCCATGTTTCCCCAGTTTAAGTTCTAACTCATATTTTTCTTTTAAAGCATTATAATAAGGTGCATGAGCTAAGAATTCAAGAACCAGTTTTTCTTGATGGAGTTCCTTGTACTCCTCATCTAGATTAGGTTTGGGTTCTTGGTTGACGGGTTTCTCAAGAGCAGGTTCTACCAATGGTGCGGGGCCTTGGTATCTCATTTTAGATTGCTTGGAACCCTTGTTGATAGCGTTTACCAAGTGGACCGTTTGGTGTGAGGGGCATGGATGTGCACTCTCGCATGGTGAACAAGAACATGAAGTCGATGAAATCGAACTCACTTTTAGGTTCTTTATAGTATCACTTGGGAGTGCTCCAATTTCCCGGTCATTAAAGGCTTTTAAGAGGGCATCAAGCTTGTTTGTCATCTCGCCTTGTCGTTGCTTGAAATCAGCTTCAAGCTTAGTTAATCGAGTTTCTTGAGATGACATGAATCTAGATGCAATTGCCTCAAGACTAGTGGGGTTCCCGGTGTTTGGAGGATTGAACCTATTAGGTGGACTAGATGAGCTTTGGGGTGTGCTTGAATTTTGGTTCCACTTAAGGTTAGGTGATTTCTCCATGAGGGGTTGTAAGAGTTTCCTAAGTTGTTTTGTTCGGGCTTGAAAGTGTACCACTTCTCTCCCGCTCCGTCGTGCACGCGTGGAGGCGTAGTCCATAAAGGTTGTTCGGGAGTCTTGTGCAATCACGAGTGTCATGGGGACCACTACATAACTCACAAGGTAGAGTGATTTTATTCACTTGATGTGAAGACTTAGGATTTTCGTAGGAGCTCATTAGGAATTTAACTTGGTCTTCAAGCTCGAGCATCCTACGGTCGGAAGATTGTGAGTCAATGGAAGGCAAGGAGATTGCCTTAACGGTTTTGGGCAACTCACGGGGGTCATTCCAACTTTCGTTGTCATAGAGAGCAAGGTCCTCTATTATACCCCATGATTCTTCCGCGGTGAGATCACTAAGTCTCCCACCGGCCGCTTGGTCAATGGATCGCTTGGTGGGGAAGTTGACATGATCATAGAAGAGTTGGACTTGAAGCCAAAAATCAATGCTGTGATGAGGGACTTTATGGAGTAAGTCCTTGAATCGAGTCCATGCTTCGTAGAGAGATTTACCTTGATGTTGTTAGAACATCAAGATATCATTCCTAAGCTTAGTGGTTCTCCCCGGTGGGAAACATTGAGCAAGGAAGCGAGAGGTGAGATCATCCCAACTTGAGATGGAGCCGGCGGGAAGTCGCTCAAGCCAATTGGAAGAGACGCAGACGCGTGGTCTCCCGAATAGTAGCATCGAGGTCGATGGAATCGACAATTTTAAGGAAATCCTTAAGATGATGATTAGGATCTTCAGAACAAAGTCCATGGAATGCACATCTGTTTTGCACCAACCGGATGGTGTCGGATCGCAGGGCCATAGTTTGGGCTTGGTCGGGAAGCTCAATGGTGTTCCTATACCCTAGGTGGCTTGGTCTCGAGTATTCACCAAGAGTACGGCCTCCTGGCGGGTCATTTGGTGGTAGGTTGATGAATGGTGGTTGGGTATCACCTTCCATGATGAAAAGTGATGGGGTTACGAACAAAGGTCACGAAGAAGGGGGATAGACTACGAGGAAGCTAAAAATGGGAAAAAATT
This sequence comes from Chrysanthemum lavandulifolium, assembly GCA_022545495.1. Classification (NCBI taxonomy): domain Eukaryota; kingdom Viridiplantae; phylum Streptophyta; class Magnoliopsida; order Asterales; family Asteraceae; genus Chrysanthemum; species Chrysanthemum lavandulifolium. The sequence continues at coordinate 202,312,396 of CM040239.1, forward strand.
TACTTGATAGGAATCAAGCAAAGAAACCTAAACGAGGTGGTCTCCTAACTAGCTATTCTATTCCCCGGCAGCAGTGCTAAAAACTTGAGAACGCTACACGCGTCGTTCGGTTTAGGTTTTTACTCCAAAAGCCTACACACTGAAACTAAAAAATTCGGATTCTATATATAAGATTACAAATGCGACGGCATCACCTTTTGATTTGTGACGCCGGGTCGCCATCATTAGGGTTTCGTCTTCGCCACGTTAGTCTTGCGGCGTCGTCACCTTATGCTTATTACGCCATCCCCTTGGGCCTCGACATCGTGCGGATCAAAACTAGGCCGTCTGAAAGGCGACGCCTACTCTTTTAAAACCCAAGCCGTCACTTGTAAATGAGTAATTTGGCTTCCGGAGCCACAAAAGTTGTCCAATGGCGTCACTTGTTTTGTACTGACGCCGTCCCCTTCGGCCCAAAGACTGAGTGTCTCGATTCTCGACTTTGGCCATTTTCTTCGTATATTCGCGCTGTCCGTCCGAATAAGTGTCATTCCAGCATTTTGCCTTCAAGATACCTAAAAATGAAAAGGAACGATATTAAGTAATAACAGATACAAAAGTGATCAAATAAGGGCTTAAACGACCCCTCAAAAAGGTACATTTTAAAACCTTATCATACGTTCGGCTTAAGACTTTCTTAGTAGAAAACAAATATAACATGGGATTAGTAGATAATACTCTCTTTACTAAGAAAAAGGAATCACACATTATAATAGTTCAAATATACGTTGATGACATCGTATTTGGATCAACTTGTCAAGAGCTATGTGATGATTTTTCTAAAATCATGCACGACGAGTTTGAGATGAGTATGATGGGTGAGTTAAACTTCTTTTTAGGACTTCAAATTAAACAACTTGAAGATGGCATATTCTTTAACCAATATAAATACATAAAAGATATGCTTAAGAAATTTCGTCTTGAAGACTCAAAACCAACTAAGACACCCATGTCCTCGGACACAAAACTCACCAAGGATGAGGAAGGTGAATAAGTAGATAACACTAAATATAGAGGAATGATCGGTAGCCTACTCTATCTTATGGCTAGTAGACCCGACATTATGTTTAGTGTTTGTCTATGTGCTCGCTTTCAAGAAGATCCCAAAGCATTACACTTAGAAGCCTTGAAAAGGATATTTAGATACATTAAGGGAACGACATGTTTAAGATTATGGTATCCCAAAGGAACGGGTGTAGAAACTATAGTGTATGCTGACTCGGACCATGCCGGTGACTATGTCGATAAAAAAAGTACAAGTGGTATTTGTACTTTTGTTGGACATTGTCTCACCTCATGGTTTGAAAGAAACAAACGACTCTAGCTATCTCAACCATCGAAGCCGAATCGTCTCGGCCGGAAAAGCATGTCAACAAGCTCTTTGGATGAAGCAAGCTCGTGGATTACGGAATTCATCTCAACGATATCTCTATACTTTGCGACAACAAATGAGCTATTGATCTCAGCAAAAATCCCTTCCAACATGATCGAACGAAACATATTGAAATCCGCCATCACTTTCTTCGCGACAATGTTCAAAAAGGAAACATCTCAATTGAGAAAGTATCCTCCAAAGACAACATTGCCGACATCCTAACTAAACCTCTCAAACGAGAACCATTTAATCTTCTTAGACTTGTCTTAGGATAAATGGAACCAAACATGTAGTTAAAACATAGTCTAAATCTTAGACAACTAAAACAAAACAAATTAGCCTAAATCTGCTACTGTTCCCACGACACCAAATGACCAAATGGACGGAACAAAAAATTTGGTGCCGTCTGGTCCGTGGTGACAACAGTAGCAAATATTCTACTTACAAAACATCTTCTTCCTCACAATTCACTTTACCAAAACGTATCAACAACGCACCTAACTCATTGTTAAGACTTTTTCTCCCACTAATCACTGAAGAAAACGTCATTGTATGTATCCTAACTACATTACTTCTCCTAATTCTGAGTCTAGGATTCTAATTTGTGCACAAAATCATTACATGGGGATTATGTATATTCTTGTACAAAACATGAATTCAATTGGCAAATTGCATGACTAGTTACTGATATTAGGTACTACATTGTCACATTGCATAAACTAATCATGTTTCCCACTACTTAAAAGATAATTACTATAAGGCCTTATTCTAATTAAACAAAAACCCCATGTCAAAATTTGAAAAGCTTCTCACTTGTAGGAAAACAATTTTTCATTGTTAATACAAATAGAAACGTAAATGTTTATCACTTGCATAATGTCTCTTGAATACTAAAGGTAATGCATAACTAATATGCATTCCCGGGTATATTCAAATGAAACCACATTTAATTAGGAGCGTTTGGGTTATCTCCCGCCTTTTGCCAAACACCCCCATTGAAAACCATTTTATGCATGAAATCAGTCGAGATAATCGAAACTCCAAATTGTTTTCATATAGGCACACACTAGAACAAAAACGCTAAGTTTGTTTTCATTTTAACTAAAACATAAAAGTTCTTGCTCATAGGAACAGCCATGGTAGCCGCAAAATTATATGATCACAAGGACACTCTTAACTACATCCCTCAACATCACAAAACTAAGGGCCTCACTAAAGACTAAGTTGAAATCTTTAAGAGTATAGAGCGAAGGTACTTCCATGAGGGTAGGACCATTCATCCTTCTTTTGTCGACGGAACTAATCTCCGTCAAGAGCTAGCCACTATCAACTTTGATTGTCTCCTTGACATTGATGAACCAATTTGTCCTAGGTTTGTCCTAGAGTTCTATGCTAGTGTTGTCTCTTTCACAAATGAGGATAATCAAATGGCTCTTAGGTTTAGGATCAATCAAAATGACTACTCCATCTACTTACACCAATTTGCTCAAGTGCTAGGAATTCCTAACCGTGGTACATGTTTACTTGGATAAGTGGACACTCACTATCCTTGATGCTATCAATGACCGCTCTCATCCCTACCAAACTCCTTTGGTGGACAAGGACATCATTCATGAGCACCTTTTTAACGAAAGGGTAGCTCCAACCCGTGTCACTCGAGCAGGAAAGGAAGTAAACCTAGACCCATACGTTATGGAACTCAATGAGCTCAAGCCCGAATCCAAAAAATAGGAGGAAATCCTTAGAGCCAATGTCATTAGCACCATAGGAAATAGAGACCATATCAATGCTTGCCTTTGTCACATGCTCTATAAATTTTCCACTCGTCAACCATTCAACTTAGCTTACTACATTGCTAGGAGAATGGTAGATATCCCTACTTAAGGCTCCGTTGCTCTTCCATACGGGATGCTACTCACCCGTCTCTATAGAGAATTTGCACCCATTCCACCAAATCCAAAAGGGTTGATGCTAGATTATTCTCTCATGCCTCACATATTTGTGCCCTTGAGTGACGAGCGAGTGGCTAAGACTAAGGCAAAAGATAAAAGGGCAAAACCTCCAACTCCTTCATCATCATCATCAAATAGATCCAAGACGGTCTCCTAATTTCGACTACCACCTAAAGAGTACTATGCATCTCTTCCCGAGATTGAGAATGAATCGGCGGAGTTCAAGCAAACCAAGGGGATGTTCAAGTGCCTTGGAAGGATGATGACAAAGATCTACAAAAAGTTGGATAAGTGAGGTTTAAAGGAGTGTTTAGAACAAGACAAAAACAATGATGTATGATACTATTTGGTTGTTTTTTACTTTGTAGGATGATAAACTAACTTGAAACAATGTTGTATGCTAACCGGTTTATGTAGGGGGATAGCACACGAGTGTTATCAAATTTTACTCATTTTCACTTATATGTGAAAATCGTTAGCCCTTGTAACATATTGGATTTCACAAACACACTAAACCATAAGATCAAATAGGCGTATAATGAGTTCTAGGGAGAGAAAGTTAGAGGTTTAGGGAACTTTAGTGAGAGAAAAAAATCTTATTATGAGGTCCAACTCTCTACCTTGGGAGGTAGAGAGTATTTATAGTCATTACATAAATCGCCACCTATCGGGTCGTTGATCGGGCATACAAATGGGTAAAGACCCGTCTGTCCTCCACGGTGTTACTTAAACTAAATACTACATAACTTATAATAATCTACGACTACGAGCTTTCTAACGATTACATATACTTGAGGTGACCGACTCTTTAATAACTGGATTTACTAAATCCAAACAATCTCCCCTAAGGAGGTCACCTCAAACACACATTAAACATACATTGAATACAAAGATATTATATTAAAAGATTGTTCTTGCATTCTTGATGTAGTACTTTGCTCAAGCTCGTAGTCATTGATTCTTCTTATTGCATGTTTGGTTAATCCAAGTGGAGGTCTTTCTCGATCCACGTGATAATAATTTTGAGCCAAACATTTGAGATCATCGCCAACAAAATCTATGAGACATCCATTGTGGTGTTGGTATTATATGATGTTGTGACAAACGGACCGACATGCTCACATTCGGATCATGATATATTCTCATCGAGTAGCGGAAGCTTTCGTTGATTCATGATATTGGCAACAGAACAGCGAAGCATAGAGTGAAAATATCGAGTCATTGATGCACTAATCATGATTTCTTTTGAGATGCATGTGTTGAGTGAGCATGCGGCTATGGATTGACCGCATCATTCGATCACCGCAAAGCGTAGGGCGCACCGCATAAAACATTTAGCAATAAAGCGCACGAAAGTGTCTTTGATCACTTCGTTGAATTGAGGTACACGCCCACGGTTCCCGTTGATCGATTACAAGTCTTGCTGTGATCGGTATAATTCGAAGAATTTCCTTGACGAGGTTTTTGTACCGCTCTAGTTGTTCTCAAACCGAGCGCCTCAAAGAAGACAACACGGAGTGAGTGAACCAAATGAATAGAGATTCACCGATTGATGAAAGAGATTTGAAAAACAATCGTGTATCGATCAATAGAAATTGTTTTTGCAATACAACGAAGGTTTTAATGAAAATCAATTATCAATCATAAACACCTTTTGATTTGAAATATTCGAACACGGTCGAAGTGCTAAAGAAAAAGTATTTAAGCACAATGACCGGTTTTTCAAAGGTATCCGTCAATCCATAACCCGAACTAGGATTGATTCAAAGATTGAATTGCCCATTGTTTCGTTCGGTTGTCACATGGTTGATCTATAGAATGGATCTCACATGCCACCTTCCGTGAGATTGTTTGATGTTGGCTCCGAGGCTTTCCATCTTCATTGTGAATATGTTTGCATATCACTCGGATGTTCCGCAATACCACAAGGATAATGCGTAGGACTCAAGATATAATCTCTCTTTCCACATTGTGTGAAATAGAGAGTCTTCATTGAAAGTGTCCTAATGAGATTTATTGATGATCTCGTGGCTCTAAACTCAATTTGTGCATATTTAGATCCTATATCAGAGACTAGGGAGTGGGTCTCCTTTTTCAATATCAACAATCTCTAAGAGAAAGTCGATAGATAATGTCGGTTCCCCATGAGAATGAAACAAGTCCTTTTAAGAGGAACTTGAGTGGTTTGGGAAGTTGAAGTGGAGTGCGTCACTGGGTCCATGACGTCTTGTCTTCAATACCGATGTTACCTTGGTAACCACAAGTAGCAAATGAATTGAACCGGTTTCGCCCTAAGGTTGAATAATTGGAGGCTATTTGTTTTCACCTTTTCTCTTTCAATTCCTTTTGATTCTTCAACCCTTCAAGCTTACCGAGACTTCATAGCCGAACCTTGTTGGGTTTATTCCAAGACTAGCTCGGCCTCATCCGCACTCTTCCCATTTCTCATTTTTCTCCTTTTTCAATATACCTAAGGACTTCTACACTATCTAGTGGGTTGTCCTCGGTAGATCCCTCCGTTCAGGCGTATCATGGGAACAAATACCTAACCTTATCATCCTTATATCACCATACATAAAGTAAAGTTGGTCGGTCTATTTGGTATTGTTCATCCGCCATTGGAACCAATTGAAAACCATTTGAAAATCAATCCGATACTTATGATATATTATCAAAGCATTTTGTACCGAATTGTTTTGATATTTTTAGAACAAGAGCCCCTCAACATGTGCATCAAGTGTTTGAAATCGTTTTGCACACGGAGGCAAGAGAAAGAATTAACTTTTGATTACCATTTTCTAAAAATATCAACATCACTTCCTTAATCAAATCAAGTAGATAAAGCATTTTGGGAAGGATGAGGTTTTCATAAGCTTGCTCCCCTCAATATGTGCATAGATATTTGAAAATGTTTTGCACATATTAGGAAAAGACCGCACATTGAGATAAATTGATCACGTTTCAAATATTTGTGGTTTAAGATAGATGCTCCCCTCAACATGTGCATGGAAAATTTGAAATCATTTGGCACATGTGGGAAGGAGAGCTTGTACATCCTTATAAAACCATTTACCGAATTATCGCTTTAAACCAATTTAAATCACAAATTCTCCCGATCACAATTATCTAATCATTTGAGATTTGTGATCTCAGTAGATTTAAATTGAATTTGAAAGCTTTAAGGAGAATTGTGACTTGATTATAAAAACGTTTTAACTGATAAGGATCGGATTTTGAGACTTTAAACTCCAATGAATAAACATGCATGATTATCTTTTGAAAATAATTTTATGGCAAATAACTTTTGATTTAATTGAAATCATTCTCCCCTCAATCAATGACATAAGTTGTTGATCGAGAGATAGATATTTTGAAAACTTTTAAGTCCAGATGATTATCAAAAATAGAGTCCGAGTTATTTTTCAAAACAACTAGTTTTCATTAGATAGTAAGGATTAGTTTAAAGAATCAGAGCAAGAAATTTGAAAACCAAGATAAAGCATGTCTCTGTTCTATCTTTGAAAAGCGGGTTACTGCCTAAAATGACAATAAACCATTGTTTCACTTTCTCCCAAAAATATTTTTTGATTTTTTTATTTTTTTTTTTGTGAAAATTCGAACAATATCTAAAGTCCCGTGTCATTCTTTGAATGACAGCACAGAGACCGTAGATATAATCGAAATGACAAAATGACAATATTTTTTGAAGATTTTTCGAATTTTTCAAATTTTTATGGATTTTGAAAGTTTTGTATTTTTCTATTTGATTTTTGAAGGTTTATAAATTTGTATTTTGTTTTTGAATAGATATTTACAAGAGATAGATGAAGGAAACCTTTTACTCCTCTTCTTCCTCTTGAAGACGTTTGAGTGTTTCTGGTTGTAGGCACTTAAGACCCAGTCGTGGAAGAATAAACTCAAAACGTTCTCTAGGAAGAGCTTTTGTGAAGATGTTTGCTAACTGGTATTCAGTCCTCACAAAGTAAAGTTCCACCACACCGTTTTCAACTTGCTCCCTGATGAAATGATGTTGAATGTCGATGTGCTTTGCTCTTGAGTGTTGTACATTGTTTCATGAGAGAGCAATAGCACTTTTATTATCACAGTACATAGGGCTTTTGTTGAATTCAAAGCCATAGTCAGATAATTGGGATCTCATCCATAGGATTTGAGCACAACAAGATGACATGGCTATGTATTCCACCTCTCAGAGAAATAGAAGTACTCATTTGCTTCTTTGAAGACCACTCACAAGCTTATTACCCAAAAACTAAGCACCTCGGGCGTGCCCGATGAGTATCCCGACATCTCGCATGATCAAGATTCGCATAGTCGTTAGTGATATACCGGTGTCCCAGCGTACCAAAGTCCCATATTGATGGTTCCTTGAGATACCGAAGACCGGTTTAACCGCTTCAAGGTGCATTTAGTAGGCTTAGCACGGTATCTAGCACACATGCAAACAACGAACAAGATGTCCGGTCTACTAGCTGTGAGGTACATCGTGATCCAATCATACTACGATATTTCGTTTGGTCTACCATGATCCTCGAGTGGTCCTCATCTAGTTTAGTACGTTCAATCATGGGAGTGTCAGCGAGGTCACTAGAATCGAATCCAAGTTTCTTTAAAATCTCATTTGCATATTTAGATTGATTTATGAAAATGCCTCCGGACTTTGTGAAATTTGTAATCCCAAGAAAATGACATTTGTCCCATCATTGACATTTGAAATTTAGAACCCATTTCATTTGAAAACGGTCACACTCATTGGGGTCGGTCGAGGCAAAGATGATATCATCAACATAAATTTGAACATGAATTAAATGTTTGCCTAACTTCTCGGTGAACAATGTTGGATCAAGCGCTCCTTTCTTTGAATCCGGTAGATAGAAGAAACTTTGATAGCGTATCATACCATGCCCTTAGAGCTTGCTTTAAACCGTAAAGAGCCTTCTTCAAACGATGAGCGTGAGTAGGATGCTCGGATTCACAAAGCCTTCGGGTTGGTGATGTAGCGACTTCTTTAAGATCTCCGCTCGTAAATGTCGTCTTTACATCCATCCGATAGACTACCATGTTCTTACTAGCAAGATTAGCCAAGAATATTACGATTGCCTCGATACGAGCAACATGAGCAAATGATTATTCAAAGTCAATACCCTCCTCTTGACGGTATCTTTTAGAAACCAATCGAGCCTTGTTCTTTAAGACATCACCATGCTCATCAAGTTTCACTTTGAAGATCCATTTTAGAGCAATGATCATACCACAATCTGGAGCACGTACTAATTCCCATACATCAAGTCGATCAAACTCATGAATTTCTTCTTGCATGGCATTGAACCATTGTCTTCATTTATGGCGGTTTTAACATCTTTTGTTCGATCTTAGAGTGCGGGTTTGAAGAAGCACCATAAGGCATCGGTTGCAAGTTGTTTCCGTGTGGATCTTTGGACAAGAGGATTTCCAATGATGTTGTCTAATGGATGATCGTGAGTCCATTTTTTGAGGTGTTCATATGGTAGTTGTTGAGGGACCGAGGTAGCAGAGTCGATGTCTCTCAAGAAGATGGTTACGATGATGATTCGAGGAGCAAATATGTTTTCAAATGGAGCATCTTGAGTAGCAAAGGGATTAACTTCATCATTGATGCCAAAAGCAGTTCCATGATGTACATTCAAGATTGATGATTTGTTGATGAGGCAGAGTGATCGGTGAGCGCTTCTTGGTTTAGTGATATTGAGACCGAAGGATTGACTTCATTCTCGTGGATATGAGCGACCTCATTGTGGGAATTGTGATTCATTAGCACTTGGCTCATAGAGTTCATCAAACATCGGATCAAACAATTTCTTCAAATCATCTTGATTGGAGGTACATATGGAATCTTTGGAGAAGAATTTGTTACAAAGGATGAACCAATGGACTGTTTTGAAGTGTGGGTCGAGAATGGATTGTCCAGAGCCATTTTACCGGTCACTCATCGAACGTAACGTGAATTGTTTCCATGATATTTCGGGTTCTCTTGTTGTAGATTCGGTAACCCTTCTTGTTTGGTGCATAACCAACAAAAACTCCAATATCTGCCTTTGCTCTTAATTTACCTAAATCTTGACCGTCATTCGTTGGATAGCATAGAGCACCAAACACACGAAGGTAGGAGAGATCAGGTTTTCGTTTATGAATAAGTTCATATGGAGTTTTTCCATAAGAGGTGTGTATAAGGGAACGATTTTGGGTGTAGCATGCAGTGGCAATGGCTTCAGCCCATAGAAACATTGGAACCTTCGAATAAATAAGCATTGTTCTTGCGGCTTCTACAAGAGTTCGATTTCATTTTCAACTACACCGCTCGTTGAGGAGTTCGTGGAACACTTCTTTGATGGTGATTCCAACACTTTCATAAAGCTGAATTAAGTCTTTGTTGACAAACTCGTGCCATTGTCTGTTCGAACAATTCCATTGTATTGTTGAGTCGAACACAAGTCGTTTGATTAGTTTGATGATGACATCTCGGAGTTTCATCCTTTGTCCTCAAAAACTTTACCCAAGTAAATCGAGTAGTCATCAACAACTACTAGAATGTATTTCTTCCCATTTATCGCTTGCACTCTCATTGGTCCATACGGATCCATATGAAGGTATGAAGAACTTCCATAACAAAATTTGTGGGTTTAGGTTTGTGGGCATATTTCGTGCTTTTACCCAATTGGCAAGTGAACAAAGGTGATCTTTTCATATTTTAATGGGTAAGCCTCGACAAGATCCTTTCGGAAAGGTTGTTTATGGTGCCGAAGTTCAAGTGATTGAGACGACGATGCCATAACCAAGACTTTGTTTTAGAAGCATTTGATAGCAAGCAGATTGGAGAGGACTTCATCATGTCATCGATAGAGATGGTGTATAGGTTAGAACCTCGAGTACCTCTTAATAATTCTACACCATCAAGTTCTCTAACGAAGCAAGTATGTTTTCTAAAAGCCACTTCTAGATCGGAATCACATAATTGACCAACAGAGAACAAATTATGACCAAGACCTTCCACATAATATACCCTGGAAATTACACTTTTACCAACCACATAATCTCCATAACCCATAATAGCTCCAAAATGGTCGTTCCGAATCTAAGCGTCCCGATGAATTTACTCACGAAGTTCATGAGCGCGACCGGTCTCCAATCATATGCTTGGAGCGACTGAGTCCGGTACCACGTAAGCGATTTGAACGATCTGCGGTTAAACACAGACAAGAATGGATAAGCTGGATAATTGGGATCCCCATGCAAGAATGGGTTCCATTTGGTTAGTGTGATGATTGGAACACCCACATCGTAGATAGAAATATTCATATCGTAAATTGAGGCAATGGAATCATTATGAATAGATGCGATTACTAGAGTCCGTATTTGCCCTATTCAAAGTATGTTCACTTCTTAAGGAATAGTTCTACCCGTAGGCATCCATTTTCTAGTGGGCATTTCCGATTAACCTTATGGCCTCTGTGTATCCATTGATAACCTATCTTACTAAATGTTCTTCTTGTGGACTTCCTTTGTTTTCTAACTTTCTTTCGCCTTTGCCTTTTTGCCTTCTTAGCATGATATTTTGTATTAACAATGTTAACTGGGGATTTGACAGCATTAGACAAATCATTCACACCCCATTCATGATTAGAAATAGAATTCAAGCAGACATCACTACAAGGTTTGCAAATAGTATCAGAATTCGAATTAATTATAGTACACTTATGGCTAATACTAGAATCAACACGATTCGTTTTATTCAAATTCTCCCTACGGTGATCTTCTACTTTCTTCCAATGCACATTCTTAGCTTGCGAGGCCCTATCATTTCTTGTATTGCCTTGAGACTTTGACCCTTCGCTTTAATGTCATGATTACTCAGTAGAGGGCGGAACATTAGTTGGTTTTGCTACTTTTGCCTTTCTGTTTTGATGTCTTTGGGATGTGAACTATTCGAAGGCACATTGAGGTTCACTTTCTTAACTTTGGAGGTCTTGGGATCTCGAACTATTTGAGGGCCTACTAAAGTTCACATTCATAACATTGGGCATTGAATGATTTGTATACTTGGCATTAGGCATAGAACGGTATCAAGGGTTGACTTGCTCACCTAGGGATTTAGGACATATTGTAATTAAGCATTCTAGAAGTTCTTGAGATCGTTTGGCATATAATCATGCATGGCCAATTGCATTATCAAGTGGTTTCTCTAACTTATCCTCTTCTACAATCTCACGGAGACATTCTAGACTATCCTTAAGGTATGTAGAAATATGTTTGAATGGCAAGTTTGTTATTCCTAAGGTGAGGAGGAACATAATTCAACGACAAAGCATATTTATTACAACCATGCACCTTTGATGCACCATTCTCCCATTGGTCATTGGCATTTTCCTTTTACACGAGTCTTGATTCTCAATTTCCTTTTGCAACGGGTTATTTGTTCATTATTTTTATTACGAGTGACTTTTATTGACTCAAATAACTCATTGAAATGACGTTTAACCTTTTCATTTTCTTCTAGAAAACTCTCATTTTCCTTTTGTAAAGCATTGACCAAGTTTTGAAGATGAAAATTTTGAGAATTCGAGAATCTAAAGGAGGAGGCATTTGGGAGCCAGTACATTGTTCATTTCACCCTTTAATTGAGAAATTTGGGCTTTCAACTTTACGATCGTGTTACCATGAGCTCGAATATGTTCATCACGTTTGCTAATTTAAAAAATGCATCAAATTCAGAACATCCAAAGATGTCTTGATATTTGAGGTTTTAACATTTTCTTTCGGATGTTGATATTTTAATTGCAAAGCCGGATGCTAAACTTCTAATTTAGAAAAGCGGTTTACCGGTTATCATGATCATCTGTTCAACTTTATCATGCGGTTTAGAGTTAGTTTTTTCAAGCTCAATGACACGATCATGGGAGACTTTCGAGCAACGGATAATTCATGAAATCGAGAAGCATTAATGGAACAATTGTAGCGAGGTAAAACACATCTTGAGTAATACATTGAAATAAGAGTCTCATTCAATGTATGCAAGTTCTTCCTCTCAATCTCATTATATTTTAGTGCTCGCTCATAGTCACTAACCTCAACTATCATAGCATCAAATTCCTTTTCCATTCCTTTAATATCCGAATCTATCCCTTTTAAGACTCTCAAAATGATCTTTTAGTTGTTTAAAGAAAGGCATGACCTCGGTTAAATAGCATTCTTTTGTTTGTTCAAAACCCTTTCCCTTGATTATCCCGATGGTGTGATCCTTTTCTTACAAGTTTTCTCAAAATCAACAAATAGTTGAAAGATAACATATTGATGATTAAGGTCTTGCTTTTAGTGGCAATAGTCCTAGGAAGTAAATGCATTGGTGTATTGGGAGGATACACGATCGTGAAGGCATTTTCCTAAAGGGAGGGTTTGTTACAACAAGATTCTCTCGCTTTTTGCTTATCTAAATCCTTTTTGAACACTTGTTCGGGTGTTAACAATGTCTGAGGCTTAAACTTGTTCAAGGAAATCAATTCTCCTTCTTGTAATCATGGGGTGTGATATTTATTTTCTTCTCTTTACATTTAGGATCATCTAGTTTCTTGTTCATTTTTTCCCTAGTGACTTCATCTGATTTATTATCTTCCTTAGTGCACTCAACGCAACTAGGTTTCTGTCTAGGCTTAAGGATTTCATTGCCATCATAAAGAATCTTATGAGCACTTCTAGCCTTTTTAATGACCTCTGGATTTGGTTCCTCAAAAAGGGGAATGCTATGCTTATCGCTTAAGACTCTATGCTTAGTGATCATGTGAGCGATCAATGGTGTTCCTTATGCGCACAACTTATTTTCAAGCTTGTTTTCAAAGTTTTGATTAGAAAAATCATTCAAAAGTTTTGATTCCTTAGCATTGAATTCTTGCTTAAGCTTTTCACATTTTCTTGAAGTTCTTGTTTTTGCTTAGCGCTTTAGAAAGCTTTTCTGTAATGAATTTAACTCTTGTTTTAATACTTCTTCTCTAAAATTACTTTTTCTAATGATTATACGCATTTGGTCATCCATTTCCTGCTCATGAGTGGTTAACTCAAACTTAGCTCGTTGTTCATAAATGGAAACTCATTCTTTATAGGCATTAAGTTCGTGAATAACGAGAATCATCGGGGCACTTGCGGTGTATTCATCAAAACATAGTCTTCATTGATGCAGAAGATGCATCACTTGGTACAATCTCACTTTCACTTTGTTTCACATATTGATCATATGGGACAACATTGATATTACCCATATTTTCAATATCGACTCAAAAGTTTCGATTGATTGTACTTTGTCATGCATCTTTGCACATCGGCATCATCGTATAGTTTTAATACCTCGAAATGATTTTGTCTTTGGATGGACCAGCTTGTGGTGATGAAGAGACTTTAGGAGAGACCATTGGAGAAATGCTAGCCATGAAAATGGTTTGTGCGATGGGTTCATCATCAACATCGAGTCGATGCATCACAATCGGCTACTTGAAAGGCATTCGATGATTATGGCCTATCTCCCGAATTGATTGCTCATCCACATCGCATCATATGTCTTAGCATTTTCGACTAAGAACAACAACTCCTCTTCATCCAAAGATGCACCATTATCCCGAGCTTGCACAAGCAACATCTTATCCACAAGTACTCGCATTCCGAGGCGTTTTGGTGATGTGGGTTCCTTGCAATGTGTCCTCACCTCCACGGTTGTAACATTTGATCGGCTTTGCTTGACCTCGTTTCCATTCCTTCCCTATTCGATTTGCAGATAACCTCTACCCGCTCCACCTCTTCCTTGTTCGATCGCTTTCTTGAACCGCCGCACCATAACCTTCCCATCTCGACGGTGGATTGATTGTGTGGATTGGATGCGGTTCGAGATTGTTGTTGGTGTGTGGAAGAGAGTTCATATTTTGACTAATCGAGAAGAGCCAGTTGATTAATGAAGTTTCCACGTGTGCATCAAAGCATCGACTTGTTTGAACATAGGATCGGGAATGAGTTTGTGATTACCATTACCCATGGGTATAACTTGAGATGCTTTGGTGGTAATTCCAATGTTTGAGTAAAGATTGGTTTTGAACCGCTCCGAATCCTTTTTTCAAACATAGCATGTCTCTCATTACGTAGAAGAAAGGCATACAGTTGCTCATAGTTTGTATTCTTCAATCCTTTAGTGAGCTTCACGTAGTGACAAACTTGTGCCATTCTCGGATTCATGTTGTTTACAAACTTTGAGTTGTGAATGTTTGGCATGGTCATTCGATGTTCCTCATGTCATTCACAAGCTTATGGAATCTCACGTTGTACTCATAAACACTTTCATCGGTTTCATCTTGAAATGCTCAAATTCATCATATAGTTGTGATTCCCTATCTTCAACAGTTAATTCGTAACACGAGAGAAGCATCTTGACATTATCCCCACCGCTTTGGCTTCGATTGTTGTGATTTATCGACTTGTAGATATCTTTTGAAAGACCTTGAAGTATGATGTTAGAAACCTCGATATCGCATCAAATCTCTTTTCTCTTTATCATCGAGCTCATCATATGTCTTTGGTCTGTCTATTCCATAGATCATTGTTCCATCTGCGGTTGTATCAATTAAGTCTCTAGTAGTCTCAACCCGATAAGGTCCTTCATCAATGGATTTGTGAATGTTGACCCCATTTTCCTTTCCAAGACAAGATAATCGATTCTTTGAGCCCAAGAGTCGTAGTCGATTACATCAAGCATGGGTGGGCAGTATCTGAACCAGTGCTTGAACATCCTCGGCAATAGTGGAGATGATTGTAGGTACGTTGGTAGACATGTTAGCAGATTAAGCGGGATTTTATAACTCTATGATTAAACCGGAAATGGATTCTTTCACGGATTTTACTAAATCAAGATAAAACCGACATGTATGTAAATCAACCAACTCGCTAAGAAACCTTGAACCAAGTCGCTAAGAACCAAGTCACTAGCAATTTTGACAGCAAGTCGCTAAGCACCAAGTCGCTAAGATGTCAAGTCGCAAAATAGCAACTCGCTAAGCACCAAATCGCTAATACCAAGTCGCTAACAAACTTAAGTACAAGTCGCTAACTTTCACCAAGTCGCTACCGTAGTGGAGAATCCACTAAGTGTACTGTTTGTCGGCTTGTCTCAATAAACAAGTCGCTAGCTCAAATCGCTAAGACCTTCAACTACAACTCGCTACCAAATTACAAAGCAAGTCGCTACCAAGACAACTTATCCGTGGCTCAAGTCGCTAGCTATAAAAACACAAAAACACCAAATTTCAATCCAAAAACAACCCAACCACGATGATTCAAGATTACCAAATCAAAACCCAAGCACATACAATGATTCTAAGCATAAAACTACACCCAAGATTCAAACTTTAACACTAGAAATGATCCAAATGATGCAAAACCACTAAACTTTTCAAACTCTAAAACCACCTAAAAGTCACTAGAAATCCAAAGATATGCAAGAGATGATAAAACCATGGCTCTTGATACCATTTGTAACATATTGATTTCAAACTTTAACACTAGAAATGATCCAAATGATGCAAAAACCACTAAACTTTTCAAACTCTAAAACCACCTAAAAGTCACTAGAAATCCAAAGATATGTAAAGATGATAAAACCATGGCTCTTGATACCATTTGTAACATATTGGATTTCACAAACACACTAAACCATAAGATCAAATAGGCGTATAATGAGTTCTAGAGAGAAAGTTAGAGGTTTAGGGAACTTTAGTGAGAGAAAGAAAAATCTTAATATGAGGTCCAACTCTACCTTGGGAGGTAGAGAGTATTTATAATCATTACATAAATCGCCACCCTATCAATTTGTGGATCGCATCTGATGGGTAAAGACCCGTCCGTCCTCCACGGTGTTACTTAAACTAAATACTACATAACTTATAATAATCTACGACTACGAGCTTTCTAACGATTACATATACTTGAGGTGACCGACTCTTTAATAACTGGATTTACTAAATCCTAACAGCCCTTGGTCAAAATCAATGATCCACTATGTTTTTGTATGTGTTATTGATTGTTCCTGACTAGAAATAATTACTGCCATATGTTTTAAGAAAAATTTCAGGTTTCGGAAAAGTCCCCGATGGTTTAAAATTGGGTCTGTGAAGATTTCGATCACCACAGATCGACGGAACCAATTTTTGGTTCCGCTGTTGAAAATTTTGTACCGCCAAACCCGAGCAGGCGAGACCAAAGGCACCAAAACTTTGGTTCCACCTGTGTAAAATGGTGTCGTGGAATGCAGTAACTTTCTAAATTTTGCTTATTTCAACATTCCAAATTACCATAATTTGCTTCTAAGATAGTTTTACTAGTTTTATCCATATTAGAACTAGTTTAACACACTTAGACATATAGGATATCCATTTCCCACCAAAATTCAAAAATTACAAAAATTCACCCAAGGAACCCTTTTTCATAACGGAAGGAACCAAAAAGTTGGTTCCTTGTAATCCGTGGGTGATCTGATTCTCAAGATCCTACAATCATTAGAACACATTTATTGCATATCTTTGTCTCTTCACTCCATCCTTCTTGTATGGCTTGACTTAGGTGATATGACTAGCATTAAAATCACTTCCAAATCATTAGAAACCTCCTTTTTTCTATGGTTTAACATTAAATCAAACACATTTCTCCATAATTTCATAATCCTATAAATTAAGAGCTTCTAAGATGATCATCCTCATAGCTTCTCAATTCTTCTCATCTACTAGCACAATCTTAAGCAAAAATGACTAAGTCTTCTCCATCAAACAAACCTTGCAGGAGAACAGCTAGAATGAGCGTTAGACCATGTTAGTTTGTCAACATTAGCTCCTCTTCTGATTCCTCTTCCCTAACCATCTCATCTCCCATAAGAGATGAGAACTTCCTCACTTTGACTACTCCTACACCACCTCCAAAATCACCAATTGTAGTCACTACTCCACCACCAACAAAGACTCCCATTACTAGCTCACCTCCACCGGCTCCCATCCAATTATCCAAGTCACCATCACCTCCTAAATCCCCAACTCTCATACCATTAGAGCTATTCTCAACACCACCTACATCTCAAAACCCATTTTTGGAGGACTTGGGGGACTGGCCTCCTAGGCCCAATAATCCACCACCACTACCATCCTTTGGTACGATTGAGC
Organism: Chrysanthemum lavandulifolium; assembly: GCA_022545495.1. NCBI lineage: Eukaryota > Viridiplantae > Streptophyta > Magnoliopsida > Asterales > Asteraceae > Chrysanthemum > Chrysanthemum lavandulifolium. The sequence continues at coordinate 202,329,993 of CM040239.1, forward strand.
GAATAGCTCATGAGTCTCCACGTCCATCCTTTGAGCTAAATGCCCCGTTAGGGCCTCATTCTCTTCTTTTCCATCCTATTCACAAGGAAATTCATGGACCTTTGTATGGGGATCATCCACTACCTCCAACATCCTTGTCTCCTCATATAGAGGACATTGATGAATCCATGTGGGAAGATCACCCACATTCCAAAGCGGAGATAGAAGCTGAGCTAAACCATCTCCACCACTTCTCCAATATGGTGGACTCTCACCTTAGTGAAACCATACAAATGCAAAATGCTTTGCTAGCCTCCCTAATCACCACTCCAACCACCAACACCAACAACTCCACCATTCCACCACCACAAAATCATGAATCATATTACCCACCTAGACACGTTTGCTCAAATTATGATCGGACCACCCACATTAGCGAACGGACCCGGGTGATGGTCCATGAGCCTCAAAATGAAATGAGGTTCATCCTCAACCACATCCTAGAGCGAATCAATGCTCTTGCTCATCCACCACCTCAATAGGAGGTTCCTAGTTTATCTTTTAAGTATTTTTTTTCCAGGATTTTCTTTGTATTTTTTCTAATTTTCTAGGATTGTCTTTTTAATTTTCTAAGATTTTCCTTATGTACTAACACATCATTGTATTCCATTTCATGATTTTCATATCATGAAAATTTTAACAAATGAATGGTGTTTTTTATATTGTTGTTGCTTGTTACATGGTGATTGGAAATGTTTATATATTTGTGATTATGCTTATTACTAACATTTTTTTTGTAGCTTTTTCACAATCCAAGTATCTTTTCTCTTGGCACCCAATTTAGGGGGAGCATTGGCCAAGGGGGAGATAATGGCTCGGGGTCATTGCATATTCTGCCTCGCCTCTTCTTTTTGTTTTGACAAAAAGGGGGAGAAATATTATAGAACTTGGACTTTGACTTTCTATAAAAGTCAACTGCATACTTTGACTTTCTGAAAAGTCAACATCACACTTTGACTAATGAAGACTTTGACTTTCAAATAAAGTCAACTGCATACTTTGACTTTCTGAAAAATCAACATCATGTCTAAATTGGATAAACTAGTATTATCATCTTTATCTAAATCTTTTAAGTTCTAAAATTAATTTCATATTTTTATAACTCTTGTACAAACTTTACATCTTTTATAAAATAAAATTTATGTTTTGTGCTCAGCAAAAAGGGGGAGATTGTTAATACAAATATCTTCATTAAACGTTATTTATATTTTATGATCTTTACCTAAGTTTTGTTAACGACAAAAGTAAATTTAGTTTTTATAAAGCTTAAAGCTTGTCAAGTTTAATAGATAATAATACAAGTTTTTCCTTAAATAATATCTTCATCACTCAAGCATTTACATTTTGATTAATCATATTTTTTATATGCCTCTAAACCATAATGTATGTTAACATTTTCAGATCAAGCATGTTTTGGTTTCTTAAAACAAAACATCACATATGTATTTACATTTAACAGATTTCTAAAAATAGAAAACAACATATGACATCATGTGGTGCATCATTGAAATCTCTAGAGGATTTCACTAGATATTTTGTGTAGATTTGGACTCTACATATCTTACACAATCTCGGATGGATTTGGTTGACTTTGGTAAGATTTTGGTAATCTTGCTGTCAGACCCCGGCGGCACCAAAATATTACACGGGCGGAACCCTTTTATGGGGTCCATGATCCGTGGTGACTGCTGTTCATTTTGGCTATAAATAGCATGCCAAACCAAGTTGTTTTCTCATCCGTTTCTAGCTTAATCACATACATTCCTTCTCTCTAACATTTCTAACTCAGTTTCATATCATTATAGTGATCCTCTTTTGTAGAACAGAAGATCAAGGTATATTCAAGCTTCAACGAATAGTTGGAAATCTTGTTTGTTTTGTTGTTGTATGATCTAGTCTTGTTCATATATCATTGTTGTACCAAACCATCATAAACTTGTGAGTGTGAGTGGTTAGTATTTTAGTCCTTAAAATACATTATGTGTGGGAGTGGTTGTACCCTTGAAAAGAATTCGACATCTAGCTTAGTATCGGAAATAGTCCGTAAGCGAAGTGTAATGTTTTCTCCACCGGTGAAAAGAGCTTGTTGACTAGTGAAGTTAAACTCTCGAGTGTGAGACTCGGGGAGTGGAAAAGGGCAAGGAAAAAGAGTCCTTGTAAACCGAACCACTATAAACAACTTGTCGTGGTTTGATTATTTTTTTCCTTATTTACTCTTTATATATATTGCTTGCATATTGTTTATTATTCACTAACATATCTAGATCAATATCAATTGATCTTTCAATAAGTTTCAAAACAAAGTTTTTAATCGGTAAACTATTCAACCCCTCTTCTAGTTTTTCACAGTTACTGCGTCACAATTATGATTTTAGTTCATTAAGGTTATAAATTACTGCATCACAGTTATAAAGTTACTGCATCACAATCATGATTTTAATGCATTAAGGTTATAACCTTGATTTTAGTGCATCATAGATGATGCACTTAACTATTAACTATGATGCAGTAACTTATAATAAAGATGCACCAAAACTTATTAGTGCATTTAGGTTATAAGTTATTGCATCACAGTTATAAAGTTACTGCATTATAATCATGATTTTAGTGCATTAATATTATAAGCTACTGCATCACAATTATGATTGTAATGCAGTAACTTTATAACTGTGATGCAGTAAAAGATTTTGGCGGAAAATTTTTGGCGGGAAATTATAAGCTACATGTCACATGACGCGGCGTGTGTGTGTGTGTGTGAAGAGTTATTTTTCATACCGAACTTTTCTCAGATACCAATCAACACAAATGTCAAATTTTAAAAGTTTAAGAATACAAGGAAAAAAAGTTAATGCACAGTAGTCGAAAAAATGATAACTTTGATACATTTTTAGATAATTATTTCTTTGACAATAAAAGAAGTGAAATTATGCAATGAAGATGTGAGATCCATGATTGCGCACAGCCTAAGAACACAAAGTATGAGGTGTCATTGGTGTGTTAAATACATGTCATTCGTGTGTCAACCGTACAAGAGCAACGTGCCATTCGTGAGCCAATGCAATGTCTCAAGCCTTTTTTTTTTTTTTTTTTGCATTGTGGTGAGTGGGTATTTTTAGTTGGGTATTTTGTGGGACCAAACAACATGTTAGTGATGTGTTATGAGAGATGATGTTTTAGTTATTGGTTTGTTATTGGAAGGTGTATGGTGTAGCGTTAAGATAGCATACCAATAACGCTATTTGTATCTCCACATTTTGTGCTCTAAAAGGTTATTATTATTATTATTATTATTATTATTATTATTATTATTATTATTATTATTATTATTATTATTATTATTATTATTAAAACATAAATGTATTAGAAAATTATAGGATTTACAAGAAATTAGTATGGAAATGAGATACTAACCCTGGGCCCACCTCAACTATTATCATGCTAATCCTACTAAAATATGAGTGCAAAGACGTCTCCAATGTCTTGAGTCACCGAAAATCTTGGATCACGCTTTAGTAAGGTCACCGCATTCTCCTCAAGTTCCCCAAAAGAAGAGAATGAAAATGGAGAAACCCATATCCAATATCCAAGATTTAGCCTCGTGATTGACGCGTTTCGTTGTGCGGCTTCACCACCGCGCGACCGGACACAAAATCAACCATACCGGTTTGCGTCAAGGCGAAGACCCGTCGGATCAACACATACATCGGCCCACCATCCCACGAGTAAAGTAAAATATCACCTGGACGAATGGTATGCCCTTTCCCATTAAGCCCAATATCAACCTCTTTCTGAGCGAAACCTTGACCGAGAACATATGTCAACAAGAACATATTATTATTATTATTATTATTATTATTATTATTATTATTATTATTATTATTATTATTATTATTATTATTATTATTATTATTATTATTATGTATTTATTTATTTATTTATTTTATAAAAAAAACATCACTTAATTAGAAAACAAAAGAATTTACAAGAAATTGGTGAGTTCGGGGACATTAGTTGGGCCCCACCCTTTATTATTATTATTATTATTAGAGGAGGTTATTTTACATATCAAACTTTTCTTACATCCAGGACTCATCTCGCACCATCCATCTAAAAAGAACTCAATGGTGAGATTAAAGCGTTTTATTATTTCACCTATTTTTATAATTTAAATATCTTTTAAACCGTTAATCGTTAAGAAAAATAATTACACCATCATGACGAGCATTTAATTATCTTTCATGAGCGGACACTTTGATATACTTTCGAAAAAAGAAAAAATCGTTTCTTTTCACGTTTTTTCGTCTTTTTTTTTCGAAACTGGAATTTGCATGAAATATCATATATGATTTAACACTTATTTGAAGATCACATGTGATATTAGTATCAAATGACATATGATATGTAATATTATATGTGATACTAGTGTTAAATTATATATGATAAATCACTATACATATCATATATGATTTAACACTAATATCGCATGTGGTATTCAAATTATGTTAAATCATATATGATTTTTTCATCTTAAATTTCGAGAATGTAAAAAATGAAAAAATTTAAAAACACGTGAAAACTTGAAAAAAAAATGTCGAAAGTATATCAAATGCTTATCTATGAAAGATAATTAAATGCTCGTCGTAATGATATATTTTTTTTTCGCTTGACGATTAACAGTTTGAAAGATATTTTTATGTGAAAAAAAAAGATGAAAGTGAGTTTTTTTAATTGTTGGGATTAATTTCATCTATTAGATTTAATAAAAATAAAGAGTGAAGATTGAGAGGTTTTTGTCCCAAATGATGTTAAATCTTATTATTATTATTATGATTGTAGTAAACTTAAACTCAATGACGAACAAAAGGATCTACCACAAAATTCTCATTTCCTAACATAGTAATGCCCAAAAAATAGATAAAAACGTTTGGCTTGGTTTCAACTTTGAAGTTCCAATTACAACATTATTTTTCAAATCCATCATTTCCTTCTCCAGGCTATTTCGGTACAATAAAGAAAGACCAAGAAATACAAAGTTCTTGTCCGTTATTGTGCATCAATCTTTTCTCATTGATCTTCTTCAAGTAAGTCATGGCCTATTCTTACCCATTACATTGTGGGATGTGTTATTAAAACCTCCTCTATGGTTAATCGTACAATTTGCGATGCAGACAGTACAACACTGCTATGCACACCGTACAACCTTTCGATGCGTGCAATTATTGGAAAATCCCCTGTAGGGAGGTCTGTATAAACTGCCCCAAATTAAAATCAAGAAAAACATCAGCTATAGAACAAAAAGGAACAAAAGGGACACGGGAAACAGGCTAATAATGTCAGAATTTTTTAGATTAAAAATTACGGGTTTAATTTGTTGCATTTCCATTCTAACCTAGAGCCGAAATATATCTTAAGAAACCATCTTTTTAACTAATATACCTATCAACCTGAATAGACGTGGCACAATCAGTTAGATTTAAAGGGATATATAGTACTGAACGTTCGTAAAAACCGTTTTACATTTCATAATTCATAAAGACTGTGAACTTGCACTGGAATTGATGAAACTTGTATAATACTATATGTTAATAGGCTAGATATTTTAACATTTGATATCGTAACCTTTTCCTTCTCATTTACCCAAACTTCAGGCAACTTAGCATTGTCATATTGTTGTTTTGGGTTCCTTGGAAAATTATTTGATATGTGGTCCATAAAGAATTCGACGGCAACATAGATTATCCAACATAGATTATCCACCAGAGCGAGCCTTGGAATAGACTACACCGTGTAATGCAATAGTAATTGATCACCTAACATGCTTCACATCAGTATTTCTGTTTAACTATTTACAGAAATATATAGAAAAGAAGGACGGCTAATGAGAATTATCTCAATTGCTGCTCAACCGTGTCGTGGGTATTCGTAATGTGCTGGAAGAGGAATAACGACAATCAAGATAAAGTAAGAGAAAATTTACAATTGATTCAAGCTTGTCATGTTAAATTTCTAAGGAAATTTCATGTCGTCAACGTTAATCTTCAAACCGCTTAAGCTGGTGTATATATTTCCAAAGAGACCAACACACAGTTATATAAAACTGAGATCCTACACTGATTCTTTTTTTTCTGTAAATTGAATGTTTAGGTGTTTGTAGCAGAATTCAACATCTCACTGATATGCGACGGATGTGAAGAGCTGGTCGTCCAAACAATATCAAAAATCAAAGGTATATATGTTTTTGCTTCCATCATGTCTTACAACATACACACACAGACGCATATTTTTACTAGCCATCAAAAGTTTAATAACTTAAGGAATTTTCTTATCTGATTTTTTTTATGAGAAAAGAAAGAATTAAATTCGTTCCCACCATGGAGAATGCTCTTAGGTGAAACCAAAAATTAAATGGCAGAACAAATAAATATATTACACCGTACCGTGCAACATTTTATTATATTATATGCAACTTCAATATGAATGAACCCTTTTATATGGTCCAAAATATGGTTGATCTTAAACAGCATATATTATATACTCAATTTTGTCATTTTGAAGAAACGGTAAGGTTTTGCACCTAACCTACTTTTAGGCTTGAAATAAATATTGTGACCGAGTGCCCTTTTCTACGAATTGGTAACAGCATGTTTTGTAAGTATTTTTTGATGCTAGAAATGCCTGAAAATCTGGATTTTTAATTTATGACGTGGCTTTCAGTTTCATGAAACTGAAACTTTACAAACTTATTGAAGGGGTTGAAAAGTTTACGACAAATACGACACGACATCAAGTTGTTGTAATGGGCAAGATAGATCCAACCAAAGTCTTGAAGAAACTGAAGAAGACAGGAAAGATAGTGGAAATGACTTTGTCATATGAACAGGAAACTCCAGATGATGTTGAACAAGGAGATATAGAACCAGATGAATTTTTGCAGCCAGTTCCAGATCCTTTAATGTATGACTGTTCGGGCGAGAGTACATTGTATACAATATTTAGTGATGAGAATCCGAATGCTTGTTCAATAATGTAAACATTTTGTTATAGCCTTACAATGTACCCCACTTGCATTGTAGGATGAACTTGTGTTAGAATTGCAGGAATTATAAATTTTTGAGGAAAAGAGACAGTTATATTCCAATTTTAAAATTGACGGCTAGCAACTATTGTCTCTGAAAAAATCTGATTCTTGCTGCTTTGGTTCATTACCAGACTTATTGTTTCAAAGATAGTAATTCAGTTATTGTTCAAGCCATCTAAGTATCTCAATGGCTTTTGCCACTTTCCCTGAGACGAGTTTGATTTCTCCATAGTTTATACAAGAGATGTCTGGTAATGGTTTGTGGGTTAAAGGGTTATAGCACAAAGTAAATATGACACAAAGATAAATATAACTCATCGTATATTGATGTTTAATTAGAGTTACAATGTATCCTATTTATAGTTAATGAACAGGCACATATGAAAGGTTGTGACGGTTCATGTTGAACCAAAAGTCATACCTGTTCAATGTATAACTGCCAATAACGGTATGTAACTGTCTATACCTAATATGATTGCCTAAATACGCCTGTATGCTATTGGTCCAGGCTTTCTATGTATGCAGGCCTGTAAATATACAAGTCTTGGGCCTGACTTAAATACAGATAGTATCATAAATACATATTTATCCTATAATACATCAGATACTTCTAATCTTAATCCAACATTCTCCCCTTAAGATTATAAGGGTTTGATGTCAATCCTTCCATGCATTCGCCTTCAGTGATGATAATGAAGTTTTCACTTGATGTGCTATATGAGTCTCCTTTGCTTGCAGCTTTGATGTAGATGTTCCTTTGTATGATGAGTCCTTGACTTGATCTTCCTTCCTATCCTTCCTTGGGCACTCAAAAGCATAGTGTCCATAATGTGTAGTTGTTGTTGCTTGCAATCTTCTTCCTCCTCTAACTTGATCCCAAAGTGCTCTAATTTCTCCTTCCCTTTCTCTGCAGCCTTTGATGTACCCATCTTACCAATGTTCCAATGGTATTCTTCAAGACTTTTGCAGTCTTCTCCTCCTCTTATAGGATCCTCTGGTACTCTGGCTGTCTTGTAGTAGGAGACAAAGACTTCCAAATAAGTCATATAGCACTTCCTGATTTCCTCTCCATCTGATCTAGTTAGTCCAAATATTTCTGCAAGTGCACCAAATTCTTGGCCAAAGTACACGCTAAGATAGCCACCCATACAATCAATTAATTTGTATAAATCAAAAAGGTGTATGGTAACTCCAAGTATGACTGGTGGTAATGATCCAAGCATTGGTCTTCCCAAATAATGGTTGTAAAACCATGTGAGGACCTTGTCAAATCTCTTCCTGTATCTATCCCAATCACTTCTTATCAAAGCATCATTCTTGATCAAATTTAGGAAGGCCACAAAATCATTGAATGAGTGAATTTCTGATGCGCCAGTGTCTTCCCCATATCTTGGCATCTCCTCTTCTTTGACTTTCTTTTTTTTGTTCATAGTTTCAAAATATTCCTCCAAATAGTCATTGTGTTTCTGTCTCATCTTATCCACATCAATGTTCAACCCTTGTTGATTCTTAAACACATACTCCAATGTACATCTGTCTCCTTCAAAGTTGGTATCAAAGCCTTGTTGTTTTAATAGCCTTATGGAGAACATTGAGAGTGGTTTCGGGGCATAGTGCACCACGAATCAAATAACCATTGCCTCCATCATTAATCAAAGCCTCACCCATTCCATATGTAACTAGGAACCTTTTCTGATCCTCCAATTTTTCTACCATAAATTCTTCTTTGAAATTTGAGAAGAATTTGAGATTGTTGGTTAAGTGCTTGTCTGATGTAATGCTTACATACCAGTAATCATCCCATGATCCCATGTCTGTCCCTTTGATAATACCCTTTGTCTGAAAATGAATAAAATCTGGATATTTTAGACTTATCTTGGGTTGCCCTTGTTTATTTGGTGGGCACTTATTCGCAAAGTGTCCGGATTCCTGGCATTTAAAACACTTCACCATGTTCATGTTCTGGGTGATCTTGGCTTGTGTGGTGTTATATACACAGATGCTTCCTTCTGCATCTTTCTTAGGATGGCCTGCATCATCTCTGATCTTGACAGGACATGTTTTAAAGATATGTCCCTTTTGCCTGCAATAGAAGCAATAATACTCCTTATATTTGCTTTCTGAAAGTGCAGAATTGTGGACTCCAATCTCTTCAATCATTCTCCTAAGCATGTCCTTCCATCCTCTTGTGATCTGCCTGATGCACTTGCCTATCCTTTCTTCTTCATCCCTCTTTATTTTCCTTCGTTCAAAAACAAATTTTGGTGTTCTCCTTAGTGGCTTTCCCAGGACTTTGCTCTGATGCCATTTATTGTTCAAGCCATCTAAGTATCTCAATGGCTTTTGCCACTTTCCCTGAGACGAGTTTGATTTCTCCATAGTTTATACAAGAGATGTCTGGTAATGGTTTGTGGGTTAAAAGGGTTATAGCACAAAGTAAATATGACACAAAGATAAATATAACTACTGTATATTGATGTTTAATTAGAGTTACAATGTATCCTATTTATAGTTAATGAACAGGCACATATGAAAGGTTGTGACGGTTCATGTTGAACCAAAAGTCATACCTGTTCAATGTATAACTGCCAATAACGGTATGTAACTGTCTATACCTAATATGATTGCCTAAATACGCCTGTATGCTATTGGTCCAGGCTTTCTATGTATGCAGGCCTGTAAATATACAAGTCTTGGGCCTGACTTAAATACAGATAGTATCATAAATACATATTTATCCTATAATACATCAGATACTTCTAATCTTAATCCAACATTCTCCCCCTTAAGATTATAAGGGTTTGATGTCAATCCTTCCATGCATTCTGTCTTCAAGTGATGATAATGAAGTTTTCACTTGATGTGCTATATGAGTCTCCTTTGCTTGACAGTTTTGATGTAGATGTTCCTTTGTATGATGAGTCCTTGACTTGATCTTCCTTCCTATCCTTCCTTGGGCACTCAAAAGCATAGTGTCCATAATGTGTAGTTTGTTGTTGCTTGCAATCTTCTTCCTCCTCTAACTTGATCCCAAAGTGCTCTAATTTCTCCTTCCCTTTCTCTGCAGCCTTTGATGTACCCATCTTACCAATGTTCCAATGGTATTCTTCAAGACTTTCGCAGTCTTCTCCTCCTCTTATAGGATCCTCTGGTACTCTGGCTGTCTTGTAGTAGGAGACAAAGACTTCCAAATAAGTCATATAGCACTTCCTGATTTCCTCTCCATCTGATCTAGTTAGTCCAAATATTTCTGCAAGTGCACCAAATTCTTGGCCAAAGTACACGCTAAGATAGCCACCCATACAATCAATTAATTTGTATAAATCAAAAGGTGTATGGTAACTCCAAGTATGTTGGTGGTAATGATCCAAGCATTGGTCTTCCCAAATAATGGTTGTAAAACCATGTGAGGACCTTGTCAAATCTCTTCCTGTATCTATCCCAATCACTTCTTATCAAAGCATCATTCTTGATCAAATTTAGGAAGGCCACAAAATCATTGAATGAGTGAATTTCTGATGCGCCAGTGTCTTCCCCATATCTTGGCATCTCCTCTTCTTTGACTTTCTTTTTTTTGTTCATAGTTTCAAAATATTCCTCCAAATAGTCATTGTGTTTCTGTCTCATCTTATCCACATCAATGTTCAACCCTTGTTGATTCTTAAACACATACTCCAATGTACATCTGTCTCCTTCAAAGTTGGTATCAAAGCCTTGTTGTTTTAATAGCCTTATGGAGAGAACATTGAGAGTGGTTTCAGGGGCATAGTGCACCCCTGGAATCAAATAACCATTGCCTCCATCATTAATCAAAGCCTCACCCATTCCATATGTAACTAGGAACCTTTTCTGATCCTCCAATTTTTCTACCATAAATTCTTCTTTGAAATTTGAGAAGAATTTGAGATTGTTGGTTAAGTGCTTGTCGATGTAATGCTTACATACCAAGAATCATCCCATGATCCCATATACGTCCTTTGATAATACCTTTGTACGAAAATTAATAAAATCTGGATATTTTAGACTTATCTTGGGTTGCCCTTGTTTATTTGGTGGGCACTTATTCATAAAGTGTCCGGATTCACAGCATTTAAAACACTTCACCATGTTCATATTACAGGTGATCTTGGCTTGTGTGGTGTTATATACACGGATGCTTCCTTACGCATCTTTCTTAGGATGGCTGCATCATCTCGATCTTGACGGGACATGTTTTAAAGATATGTCCCTTTTGCCTGCAATAGAAGCAATAATACTCCTTATATTTGCTTTCTGAAAGTGCAGAATTGTGGACTCCAATCTCTTCAATCTTTCTCCTAAGCATGTCCTTCCATCCTCTTGTGATCTGCCTGATGCACTTGCCTATCCTTTCTTCTTCATCCCTCTTTATTTTCCTTCGTTCAAAAACAAATTTTGGTGTTCTCCTTAGTGGCTTTCCCAGGACTTTGCTCTGATGCCATTTATTGTTCAAGCCATCTAAGTATCTCAATGGCTTTTGCCACTTTCCACGAGACGAGTTTGATTTCTCCATAGTTTATACAAGAGATGTCGGTAATGGTTTGTGGGTTAAAGGGTTATAGCACAAAGTAAATCGACACAAAGATAAATATAACTCACGTATATTGATGTTTAATTAGAGTTACAATGTATCCTATTTATAGTTAATGAACAGGCACATATGAAAGGTTGTGACGGTTCATGTTGAACCAAAAGTCATACCTGTTCAATGTATAACTGCTAATAACGGTATGTAACTGTCTATACCTAATATGATTGCCTAAATACGCCTGTATGCTATTGGTCCAGGCTTTCTATGTATGCAGGCCTGTAAATATACAAGTCTTGGGCCTGACTTAAATACAGATAGTATCATAAATACATATTTATCCTATAATACATCAGATACTTCTAATCTTAATCCAACATCAGTTGTATCTGAGATATAGTTAGTGTTGTCTGAGTTGTTTGTTTAGGCTGTCTCTTGTATCTCTGGTTGTATTTCAAGAAGGATAGGTCTTGTCTATCTCTTCTTTCTGATGTATTTGTTCATGGAATTCACCTTTTGCACAAAAAAAAAACTATCGTCTCTGAAAGAAAGCAGGACATTATCATAGCTAGGATCTGTTATTCAAAGACGATATTTTACTAGATATGTTTTGAAAAACATGTTTGCATTCAAGATCGTTATAATTTTCGGCATTGATCGAGCAACATTTTGGTAAAATATCGATATGAATAAATCTTGCCAAACATATTTAAAAAACCTGATATGAACGATGGATTGATTTGCTAGCTGTATTCAAATGTAAGGTATGTTGGATATATGTGTTCAGTTATAAATTCGTTCGTCATAGGACTTGTTTCCCATTTAGTTTGTTCTCTGATGCTCGATGCAACACAAAGTATATGAATAGCCTTATTTTCTTTCTATATTATTGGTTTATGAACAAAAGTCACATAAATTTCTTTGTTCTTCCACCATACATCATACATATATATGAACTTTATTTATGCTTTTCATGTTAAACCTAAAAAACACGGACCAAACAGCACACACATATATGAACTTCTTTAAACCAACAAACAATATGTTAGCTCTATGTGAAACTGCTTTTGTTGCTTCTGATTTCAATTACCTTCGCTCTTCTTCATACTCCAAGCATCTAATGTTGTCATAACTACATCAAGACTTCCGTTGTTGAAAACATATACATGGGGTTCTTTCTTAACAAAAACTGTGGGTACACTCTAGCCGTAATGCATGCTCTCCTTGAGCTCGAAACTCTCAATCACTGAATGATCTACCTGCAAAGAGTGAAACAGAATTAGAAACTATTGAACTTGAAGATAAAGTCGTCCTGAAGCTAACAGTATGCCAATTTCATACCAAGCTCCTAAGAGAGATCATTTTATCTTTCTGATCCATGCGGATAAAAGCTCCGTAGGTGGTTTTATCAATTCCTTGTCTCACGGAAGACCTGCAAAAGTTAAAATTACTAGAATGTAGAGATGTCCGTCATATATATGAGCATTAAATGTGTGAGTATGAACCTGCTTTGATCACTACACATCAGGACGACAAGTTGTTGATTCTTTTTAAATATACGGAAGAAGACTGCAGTTTTCTCTGTCAAGTCTTCAGAGGCCATAATTAGTAAGCCAAATGGCCCTGCTTGACCACTGACCCTTGCGGTCTTTGTGCTACAAAGAAGTTGAGGGTCATTCCACTTGGGGTCCAAAATCTCAGCCTCTTCTAATTTTGGAAGCTTAAAGGAGACTTCTATGTCAACCTAGGCACATAAATGAGCAATCTATTAAGGCTAACAAACTTGAGATTATAAGATGCATGAAATACGTAATTAAAGAATATAACCTGTGCGGCTGTGATGCCTGAAACTTCAAATAGTGATTCTCGGTTAAGCTTCTTGCTAGAGTAGGTAACATGCTTCTGGCGCAAGTTTTCAGTTTCCTTTATTGGCCATTGTAAAAGCTGTGTTCCGGTGGTACTAAGATAAACTTGCCGAGGGATAGACTACAAAATCCCATAAAAATAAAATCAGTCAGTAAAACGGTCGGATCCCTATTCAGCATCTCTTTTTGTCAATCTTTGTAAGTTCTGACAGGTACAATATATTTTTAAATTAGGTAGTTCTGTGGTGTCACTATATTGTTTAATTTCTTAACAAACAGGAAAACAATATAGTCATAGTTGGCCATGCATGGTGCATCAAAAAAGAAATCAAAATTTTAATATGAACTTTTTTACCTGGATTCCAGCCCATCCTTTCTTGATATCATCTGTCGAACTATCAGACTCATTAATCCAGCCCCATAGTATCCTTCTCTTCTTCACACTGTCGAAAAATGTTTTTGATGCATAGAACTTTCCGTAATCATATCTCAAATCTGAGCTACTTCCTGTAAGACCTTTATTATCTGGTACAAACTTCTCCTTATCAGCGTCATAGCTCCCAATTGTGTAGTAGTCATGTGGTTGAAAGCTGGCTTTAAGCACATACTTCAGGTTTTTTCCATTTTCCGAGTTCTCAACGCCATCTCTACTGTTTATAGACACAGGATAAAAGTCTGGACACTCCCAGATCCCAGTATTCTTTCCGAAATAAAGTGGATCATCATGCAAACTCCAGTGAACAAAATCCTTACTTCTGTAAAGAATCGCAACTCCTAGATTATTTCTCAGACCACCTACAAGAACCCTCCAAATTCCATCGTCACCCTTCCAAGCTGTAGTTGGATCACGAAAATCATCTGGTTTTACCCCACGAGGCAGAGTCATGATGGGATTACCAGAATATTTCACCCATTCTTTAAGGAAAGGATCTGATAAGTTCTTTGGCTTTGCAAGATTCTGAACTTGTTGATTTTTTATGTCGAGCCCAGTGTACAAAACGACTGGTTTGTTTCCTGGAAGGATTGTTGTAGAACCTGACCAGCAACTGTTTATGTCAAAGGGATTGGTCGGGAGAAGTGCAGCTTGGAGATGAATCCAGTTGACCATATCATGGGAAACCGAATGCCCCCATACTAATGTTTTATTAAAGGTCGAACCGTAGGGGTTGTACTGGTAAAATAAATGATAAACTCCCTTGTAATACATTGGACCTACAATTTTCAAATGAACAAATCAACAAATGAAATCTTCACTATTATGAATTACATTAATCTTGCTGATATAAGCAATTAAGTTAGACCATTACCATTCGGATCTGTATGGTAAAATTTTCCAAGGAGAAGATACAAAACCATGCAAAGACAAAATATAACAAAATATTAGTTTAATTGTTAACAAAATATTAAATTCAGGTGTGGAAGTATATGTAAACGGAACAATTATTTCTGGTAGTGTTGCAATGAAAATATACCATTCAGCCAATTTCGTGGAGGTCGGAGATGGAAAGATGGTCTCCCTCGTTGGTTGTTTGGAACTTGACCGTCATTTAGAGACACAGTGTGAGAAGTATCACGAACCTCCATTCCATTACCAAGAAAACAATACAAGTAAATGAACATGACAGAAAAAACATATGTCTTCATGTTAAGGTTAAAAGATCCCTTGCCAAAGTGTGTTGTTTATTCAGAAGTCTGCCCGAATTTAAAGGAATGGTTAGTAGGCGTTGTGGCTAGTCACACGTACCCCACATGGAAATACCTTAAAAACCCAAGTATATTGTTATTATCTCACGTCGGCCAAGTATTTGATCGGTTGGTAGTCATAAAATCTATGTGTCCTCTTTTTGTTTGAGCTACCCTTTTGAAGTGAGTTCTACGCCTAGCTTATAAAATGATACGAGTCTAATTTTGGGAGAGGTTCGTATCAATTGATATCAAACTCTTTCGTGAATTGTTCTTTCTTCCATCCCAATTCGCCTGACTGTTTGGTTAACCGTATTTTATTTTTTAATTGATTTCTGAAACGGAGTATATCAATTGGTCCGTTAGCCTTATCTTTAGAGGTTCCAACACACGGCAGTGGTGACCTATGAAGTGGTGTCTTAGACACAAAAAGAGGGTGCCGACCGTGACCAACATAGCCATGACCAACAAGGATGTTGATTCTTCAAAGCTTGAGGCATTGTTATGATCCCACATCGGCCAAGTATGGGATTGGTTGGTGGTTTATAAATTCTAGGTGTCCTTTCCTACTTTGAGCTAGCTTTTTTAAGTGAGTTCTACACCTTGCTTGTAAACCGATACAAGCCTAGTATGAGATAGGTTCGTGTCAATTGATATCAAACTCTTTCATGAATTGTTATTTCTGATATCCTAATTCACTTTACGGTTAACCGTATTTTATTTCTTAAGTGATTTCTAATACGGAATATAACACGCTCCATGGGTTTTTATTGTAACCAAAATACAATACAAATTTGTTGTTCATTTGCACTACATAGTTTGTACTTTGTACCGCATATGCATGCATAAGCATGTGCGTGCTTAAGCCGATTTCAACATAGGTCCCCGCTCATGTTATTAAGAGAAATCAATAGTAATGGATCAGTTACAATTTATTTCGAATAACTATGCGTGATACATAAGCCGATTTCAACCATGGCTAACATATGAGATGCACTTCGTCCGTTTTTAAATAAGTGTTCATTTTTTATTTTTAAAGTTTTCATTTTGAATTTTGACTTTAAATATATATATATATATATATATATATATATATATATATATATATATATATATATATATATATATATATATTATATAATCTTGTTGAAAATTATCCCGGTTAAAATATATTCAAAAGTTAATCCATTCATATATTTTAAATCAAGTATTATATAACGAAACAAAAATATTTAAGGTTAAAAAAAAAAAAAAAATTTAAAGTCAAAATTGAACACTTATTTAAGACGGAAGAAGTAATTCGTTTAACACCATGATTAAAGAGGAATGGGGATACGTCACTATAAGAGCACTAGGTATCATCACCAAGGTTAAACTTTCACTCTTGGGTGTCGCGTCAACGCCAAATCGAACTTTGACCATTTCACCTAAAGAAAAAAAAAAAAAAAAAAAAGAAAAGGGAAAAAACTTTAACTTTAAACTATTTTCAAATTCAACCCGTTTGAGGAGAGTAAAATGATTTTTTTTTTTTTTTACTGAAGCTAGCTTTAACGCGAGGTTAAAGCTTTAACCAAACTCGTTAACCTTGCTTTCACTTTGGGGGGCGGTATGGTTAACGCCCCGTTAACCACAAAAATGTTAAAGTTTAACCATGGAAATGGTTATGGTACCGAGTGCTCTAAGGATATGATTATAAACCGGAGACTCTTTCTTTTTTGTTGCAATTCCCCACCACATAGGCTACCAATTGCCGGCTCGGGAGTTCACATATTATACATATACTTGTTCTAATCTTTGAAACATAGAAAGCACGAAAAACAATGACTTCCGACGGGATTTCATCAATCAGTTATGTATTAATGTTATAGGTAAAAGAATGAGTCATCCGAATACCACTTTGGCTCGTATCTTCTAGTGGCGGGAGCTTGGGTCATTTCAGTTCCCATGATATATAATTATGCATGCCTAACTCCACTAATGCATGCTAGTATTCTTTGGCACCATTAAAAGTCACATACTCACAAAGTAGTGATTTACTTGGCTGTTAAACAAACCAGCTTGACTAGACACTTTGTTGCCTGATTGATGAAATCATCATCACAAAAAAAGGGAAAAAGTGAAGAAGGTCCACTGGACCCATGACATGTGGGTTTACAAGTATTGTGCAATTATCAATTTACAACCCGTTTGATTGGGGTGTATGGGTATAGGTTTATAACTTTGAAAGTTATTAATTTTATTTGGTTGGTTATGGGGCTCACCACAATCAATGAGGATACCAAAATATGAAGGTTTCCTCATATATTATTTGTGTGAGTGGTTTCTTCATATCATCCATTATCATTCTACTCTATACCAATACCTATATCCATTGTGATTCATAGTGCCTAACCACTTTGCAGATACGTGTAATGATTGAATTTCCTTCAAGTGTGATTTGAAGAAACCAAATGAGTCCAAAAATTTTAAGCCGGTGGACCTAGAGAAGGGATCTAGGCATGCGTAGCATAGTGTAGCAATTTAGGGAACTTTATAAAAGTCAACTATAAGATGCCCCAGTAAGGGCAATCAATCCCTCTTTTTTTTTTTTTTTTTTTTTGATCTTGATCGATTGAGTCTTCGAAGAAAACGATTTTATCATTTTTATTTTTATTTTTTATTTTTAGTTTGCAAACAGTTGGTAATGTTTGAATATCAAATGCAAAAGGAGAATTGAGTCGATCGTTGCAACAACGTTTAGGGAGAAGAAAGAAAAAAAAAACTCCTTGCGATCGACTTTTCACAGTAACACGAACGAGTGAAGATCGATTGATCCAATCGATCGGATAGCCTTACTGGGGGAAGCCTAAGAATATGCCAAGCCAAAGCACTTTTTAGCTACAATATATGATATTCTTTCGGGCTTTATGACAATGCATAGTGCTCATGACGGAAGTAATTGGTCACTATTGAAAACTGAGGACTTTACATCTTAGTGTTAAAGCTCAAAACGAAAACTATTATTATAGATCCTTCATAACCTATATTTAACGAATTGAACTTTTAATATTATCACATCATTCTACACATTCGGTCATTTCATATCCAATCCTTCAATGTTTTTTGGCACACAAACATTAAACATGAGTTGACCAAGAACAATGTGAGGATTTAGGCTCGGTGGACTCGCTTAACGGATAACCTTCTTTCTTTTATTTCTCGTCTTGTAATGATCCAAACTGTTTACTGCATGTGCGAATGTATTAGACAATATAAATAGATTGGTTGGCCAAGCCCGGTCTGTGGGCTTGGGTCAAGAAGAAGTGGTCGTTTAGTCCAATTTACTACTTTTGTTACAAGGGTCTTGTAAGGCTTTAGTTTGCGTCAACTACATCCTTTTGTAGGTCGCAAAGGAATGAAAGAATGATTGGTAATATTAATTGGTTGTGTTTCCGTCTAGTGGTAATTGTAAAATAACAAATAGTAATATTATTGAATGAATTCACATAAGAGCTATTTATAATAGACGTATGACTTTCTAAACAAGCACCATAATCATAACCCTAAAACCTAAGGATTCTAAGCCCACAATTAGGCTTGGGCCATAACCAAAGTCACCTAACATTTCCCTTGCAATTTGAGCGGGAGGAAACTGAACAGTCAAACTGGATCAAATGTTGAAATCATCTTCTTGCTTTTCGCCTTTGGAGTTTTGTTTACTTCTTCCTTTTTATTTATTTGCACGAAGATAGAGTTGTATTTGGCGGTAAAGTTAGATACTTCTTGACGACTTCCTTCTTTTTTGTAAGTTTTTTTACGTCACGTGCTTTGCTTTATGTTGGAGCGACAATTTTTTTATCTACAATTTTCTTCAAAGACGGTAATGATCTTCGGCGTTAAAACAAGGAGTTATGTTGACAAGGCAAAAGTAGTTGATTGACGACTAAATCAACATAATATTAGTGTATTTTGACGGCAAAGGTTTTGTAGGCTAGGGTTTATAGAATCAAAAGAAATTAAAATGCTAAAAAACACATTGAAAAGGTAGAAAATAAATATGTCAGGATCCCTCCGAATCACCGACAAGTAACATATGACCGGAGGAGATCAAATTTGTGGTAGGTCATACCTAAAGCACCGATACCATGTAATATAACAAATAGTAATATTATTGAATGAATTCACATAAGAGATTGTCATATCTATTTATACTAGATGTATGACTAACATAATCATAACCCTAAAGCATATGCATCCCAAGCTCACGATTAGGCTTGGGCCATAAACAAAAGTCACATAATAATAACGGGTGGAAGTCATGGCTAGGGCCAAACGTGGTGGTGTTTTCGGCCAGAAGTGGTGGTGTTGTTGCCGTCCGAAAGTGGTGGTGCCGTGTTGATGGCTAGAAGTGGTGGTCAAGGACGAAGCTTATACAGGGCAGGGGTAAGCCCTGGCCCTCCCAATTTTTTTTGTCTTTAGTGTATATCATATACTGTGCAAGTGTAAAAAAAATGTTATTTAACAATTTGGCCCCTCCAAAATTAATAAGTTAGAGTTTGACCCTCTTAATAAAATGTTTTAAGCTCCATCTCTGGTGGTGGTGGTGATGGCGGTAGGAAGTGGTCGCGATGGTGGGTCTAACATACCAGTTTTTGCCTAATTCTTACCAACATAAATATACCTCAATTGCAGAAGCATTCACATATCCTTTAGTAACTTCACCGCCACGTGTATTTTCAACTGGCTAAATATCTTTCGGATTGCAAAATTAGAAAAAAGTTTTGGATTAAGCCAAGAGGTCTAGTGAGTTGATGGTCTTCAAACACAATTGACATTATTCTATACTAGAAGGGTACCCGCGCGTTGCAGCGGCGGGTACCCTGTAATAAAAATATATTGCGATGAATGATATTCGATTATATGCTTCTCAAGAAAATAAATATATGTATGGCAAAGATTTTAGCTTGAAATAACTTTATGTAACAACAAAACATTTCATATAAAAAGTTGTAAGGTAAACACATCTTTAATCATCGTACGAGCACACAACAATTAGACATAGACTACCCCTTAGCTTAGTTAATTAGAATAGATCATAGTAGAGTAATCGGTAGAAATACCAACCCCCCAAATCCAATACCCCGAGATTCGTACCTTTCAATTTTTTAAAAATATAAAAAGATAAAAAATAATACATTAGCGTAGTAACTTCTCACTAGCATTCCTATTCCCTGAGAACGATATCAATACCAAAGGCTTACCCTAATACTACACTACAACGATTAGGTTCACTTCCTAGGTTGTTGAAAACTTGTTCGATTTAAAAGGAAGTTCCTTTGACCCCGAACGCAGCGTTATCGCGTATCAAGTTTTGGCGCATTGCCGGGAATAGAATAGCTAGTTATATTTCCACCTCGTTTAGGTTCCTTGCTTGATTCCTATCGGTAATATTTTTTCTCATTTTTAGCTTCCTCATAGTCTATCCCCCTTCTTCGCGACCTTTGTTTGTAATCCTATCACTTTTCATCATGGAAGGTGATAATCAACCACCACTCATCAACCCACCACCAAATGACCCACCAAGAGGCCGTACTCTTGGTGAATACTCAAGACTAAGCCACCTAGGATATAGGAACACCATTGAGCTTCCCGACCAAGCCCAAACTACGGCCCTTCGATCCGACCCCATCTGATTGGTGCAAAACGGATGTGCATTCCATGGACTTCGTTCCGAAGATCCTAATCAGCATCTTATGGATTTCCTTAAAATCGTCAATTGCATCAACCTCGATGCTACTACTCGGGAGACCACGCACTTGCGTCTCTTACAATTCTCTATACGGGACCATGCTAGTAATTGGTTTGAGCGACTTCCCGCCGGCTCCATCTCAAGTTTGGATGATCTCACCTCTCGTTTCCTTGCCTAATATTTTCCACTGGGGAGAAGTACTAAGCTTAGGAATGAAATCTTGATGTTCCAACAACATCAAGGTGAATCTCTCTATGAAACATGGACTCGATTCAAGGACTTGCTCCATAAAGTCCCTCATCACGGCATTGATCTTTGGCTTCAAGTCCAAATCTTTTATGATCATGTCAGTCCCTCCATCCGACAAACCATTGATTACGCCGCCGGTGGAAGGCTACGTAACCTTAATGTTGAAGAATGTTGGGAAGTCATCGAAGACTTAGCACAATATGAAGAAGAAGGATGGGAAATTCCAGTAGTCCAGGAAAACAGGTTGGATTCCCGAGCACAAATGTTTATGAGTATGGAGGCACAAGTAAATGAGTTAATGGAAGTAACCACCTGTGATTATAAGCATGTGAACGCTGTCAAGGAATTTTTGCTCCCAAGAAAATCCCGGCAGGATGAATTCGAGGACATAATGTTAAAATTTGTCAATAAGCAAGAAAAGGAAATAAAATGCCTCGAAGCTCAAATGAGGAAAACTCATGAAACTTTCTCGGGACTGGCTGAAAACTTCATGCTGAAACTCCATGAAGAAATCGCAAAGAAAAAAGTACCTAAAAAGATAGAAAAGGTATATGCGATACCGGAGCTCGTTAGAATGACTCCCGAACCCTCTCCAATTCCATTAAGCAGGGCAACCCCTCTCAAGGAATCACATCCTTGTTTGAATTCTTGCCTCAACACTCCCTGTTTGTTTCCTAGGGACATATTTATTAGAAGAGTGCACGTGTCACTTCCCGACTTTCCTAATATAAGGAAATGTTCTTTTGGGTTTAAACCATGATTAAAGAATCCTCATCCCTAATATTTTGATATTTCTAGAATCCCAATTGAAAGACATGTAAGATATAGGATTTCATAAACACACTAAACCATAATCCAAGTAGGCGTATAAAAGTGTTAGAGAGGAAGTTCTAGAGAGAAATGGAAGAGAGTTGGGAACTATGTGAAACAAATAAAATAGTATTGAGCTCAACCTCTACCTTGGGAGGTAGAGGTAGTTATAGTGTCTTACAAATAAACGCCACCTACGGGTGTGGATCGAGGCATACAGGTGGTAAAGACCCGTCCGTCCTCCACGGTGTTACTTAACAAACTACTAACTAACATATCATAACTACGGCCACGAGCTTTCTATTGCATGCTTATACTTGAGGTGACCGACTCTTTAACGATCGAATTTTCTAATTCCTAACAATCTCCCCTAAGGAGGTCACCTCAATTTACAAAGATTTCAAACAGATATTACATTAGATTGTTCTAGGATTCTTGATTAAGTCCTTTGCTCAAGAGTTCGTAGTCTTTGAATCTTCCTTATTGCATGTTGGGAATTCCAAGTGGAGGTCTTTAATCGATCCACGTGAGAATGATTGTTGAGCACGCTTTGAGATCATTAGTCATATTAAATCTCGACTCTTCCTTTGTGATGTTGGTATTATGTGATGTTGTGACTTTTGGACCGACATGCTCACATTACGGATCATGATTTCTTCTTATCCGAGTAGCGGAAGCTTTGTTGATTCATGATATTGGCGGTAGGCGAAGCATGGAGTGAAAATATCGAGTCAATGATGCACTAATCATGATTTCTTTGGAAATGAATGTGTTGTGTGAGCATGCGGCTATGGATTGACCGCTTCATTCGATGAGCCGCAAACGTAGGGGTGTACCGATAAAACAGTTAGCAATAATAGTGCACGAAAGTGTCTTTGATCACTTTCGATGAATTGAGGTACACGCCCACGGTTCCCTTTGATCAAGACAAGCATCGCTGTGATCGGTATAATTCAAGAATTTCCTTGACGAGGTTTCGCAATGCTCTAGCCGTTCTCAAACAGAACATCTCAAAGAAGACAACACGGAGTGAGTGAACCAATAAACGAGATTCACCGATTGATGAAAAGAGATTTGAAAAAATCGTGTATTCTCAATAGAAATTGTTTTTGCAATACAACGAAGGTGTTAATGAAAATCAATTATCAATCAAAACACCTTTTATTTTGAGAAATAAGTACACATCGACGTGCTAAAGAAAAGAGTTTTTAAGAACGACGGACCGGTTTTTCAAAGGTATCCGTCAATCCATAACTCGAACCGTGATTGATTCAAAAGATTGAATCTCCCATTGTTTCATTCGGTTGTCACATGGTTGATCTATTGGATAGATCTCACATGCCACCCACCAGAGCTTGTTTGATGTTGGCTCGAGGCTTTCCATCTTCATTGTGAATATGTTAGCATACCACTCGGATGTTACCGCAATACCACAAGGATAATGCGTAGCACTCATAAGATATAATCTCTCTTTCCACATTGTGTGAAACAGAGAGTCTTCATTGACAGTGTCCTAATGAGATTTATTGATGATCTCGAGGCTCTA
Organism: Chrysanthemum lavandulifolium; assembly: GCA_022545495.1. NCBI lineage: Eukaryota > Viridiplantae > Streptophyta > Magnoliopsida > Asterales > Asteraceae > Chrysanthemum > Chrysanthemum lavandulifolium. The sequence continues at coordinate 202,353,537 of CM040239.1, forward strand.
GAGTCAATTTGTGCATATTCGGTTCCTGTGCCGGAGATTAGGGAGAGGGTCTCCTTCTTCAATATCAACAATCTCTAAGAGAAAGTCGATAGATTATGTAGGTTCCCCGTGAGAATGAAACAAACCCTTATAAGAGGAACTTGAGTGGTTTGGGAAGTTGTAGTGTAGAGCGTCACTGGGTCCATGACGTCTTGTCTTCAATACCGATGTTACCATCGGTAGCATATGAATTATACCCGGTTTCGCCTCTATGGTTGAATAAATGGAGGCTATTTCTTTTCACCCTTTTCTCATTCAATTCTTTTCATTCTTCACCCTTGATTGCTTACCGAGACTTCATAGCTAGAACCTCGTTGGGTTTATTCCAAGACTAGCCTGCATCTCGGTCCGCACTCTTCCCATATCTCATTTTTCTCCTTTATCATCATACCTAAGGACTTCTACACTAACTAGTGGATTGTCTCGGTAGATCCCTCCGGATTCGGCGGATCATGGGACCTCAACCTAACCTTATCATCCTTATATCACCATACATAAAGTAAAGTTGGTCGGTCTTTTTGGTATCGTTCATCTGCCATTAGAACCAATTGAAAACCATTTGAAAAATTAATCAAGATACTTGTGATATAGAATCAAAGTATTTTGTATCTTAATTGTTTTGATATTTTAGAAATGCTCCCCCTCAACATATGCATAAATTTAAAATTTGTCTAGCACATGGAGGCAAGAGATCTTTGAAATCGTTAGATTAAGAATGAAAGGTCCAATCTTTTGATTAACATTTTCTAAAATGATCATCATCACTTCCTAATCAATTTGAGTAGATAAAACATTTTAAGGAAGGATGAGGTTTTCACAGTTTGCTCCCCTCAATATGTGCCTCAAACCATGAAAGAGTTTGCACATATTAGAGGAACTCCGCACTTAGAGACAATACATCACGTTTCAATAATTTGAGGTTTAAAATAGATGCTCCCCTCAACATGTGCATGGAAAATTTGAAATTGTTTGTCACATGGGAGGAGAGCTTGTACACCTTATAAAACCATTTATCGAATTATCAGTTTCAATCTAATTTAAATCACAAATTCTCCCCTGATCACAATTATCAAATCATTTGAGACTTGTGATCTCTGTAGATTTAAATTAATTTTGAAAGCTTTTAAGGAGAATTGTGACTTGATCTTGAGAAACTTTTTAACTGATAAGGATCGAATTTTGAGACTTTAGACTCCAAAGATTAAACATGCTTGAATATCGTTTGAAAACTTAATAATAACCACGGTCTGGTACCATTGTTTGAAAAATACACTTTTTAATTTAATTGAAAAATCATTCTCCCCCTCAATCAATGACATAAGTTGTTGATTAAGAGATAGATATTTATGACAACTGTTTAGTTCAGATGATTTTCAAAAATAGAGTCCGAGTAATTTTTCAAAGCAATTAGTTTTCATAAGATAGTAAGAAATTGTATTTATAGAATCAGAGCATGAGATTTGAAAAATCGGATATAGCATGACTCTGTTCTTTCTTTGAAAACGGGTTCTTGCTGAAATAACAATAAACCACTATTTTTCTCCTCCTCATTTTTTAAAAGACAAAATCAGATGCATTCGAAAACATCTAAAACCCGTGACATTCTTTGAATGTCAACAAAATCCGTAGATGATATCGAATAAGGAAAACATGACATAATAACAATATTTTGGAATTTTTCAAGATTTTCTAATTTTTATGGATTTTGAAAATTTTATATTTTATATTTTCTTTTTGAGGGTTTTTTTCAAGTTTTGTATTTTCTTTTGAATAAATATATACAAGAGATAGATGAATAAAGACCTTTACTCCTCGTCCTCCTCTTGAAGACGCTTGAGTGTTTCCGGTTGTAAACTCTTTAGACCAAGACGTGGAAGGATAAACTCAAGCGTTCTCTAGGAAGAGCTTTGGTGAAGATGTCGCTAACCGGTATTGGTCCTCACAAAATAGAGTTCCACCACACCTTTTCCACTTGTTCCCGATGAAATGATGTCGAATGTCGATATGCTTTGCTCTTGAGTGTTGAGCGTTGTTGCATGAGAGAGCAATGGCACTTTTATTATCACGATGCAGTAGGGATTTTGTTGAATTCAAAGCCATAGTCGATAATGGGATCTCATCCATAGGATTTGAGCACAACAAGATGACATGGCTATGTATTCAACCTCTGTAGAGGAAATAGAAGTACTTATTTTCTTCTTTGAGGACCAGCTCACAAGCTTATCACCTAAAAAGCGAGCACCTCAGGACGTGCTTTGACGTGTATCTTGACAACTCGCATGATCGGCATCTGCATAGGCGATTAGTGACATACCGGTGTCGCCGGGTACCATAGTCCCATGTTAATGGTTCCTTGGAGGTACCGAAGACCCGCTTAATCGCTTCAAGGTGCTTTTGGTAGGCTTAGCACGGTATCTAGCACACATGCATACAATGAATGAATATCATGTTCTTGGCCGTGAGGTACATCGGGATCCGATGATGCTACGATATTTCGTTTGGTCTACCATGATCCCCGAGTGGTCCTCATCCGATTTAGTACGCTCAATCATGGAGTGTCAGCAGGTCACTAGAATCAAATCCAAATTTCTTTAACATCTCATTTGCATATTTAGATTGATTTATAAAAATTCCTTCGGGACTTTGTGAAATTTGTAATCCCAAGAAAATGACATTTGTCCCATCATTGACATTTGAAATTTAGAACCCATTTCATTTGAAGACGGTCACATTCATTGGGGTCATCGAGGAAAAGATGATATCATCAACATAAATTTGAATGTGAATTAAGTGTTTCACGACTTCGGTGAACAATGTTGGATCAACCGCTCCTTTCTTTGGCCGGTGAGAGGAAGAAACTTTGACAACAGATCATACCATGCCCTTGGAGCTTGCTTTAAACCATAAAGAACATCTTCAAGCGATAAACATGAGTAGGATGCTCGATTCACAAAGCCTTGAGTTGGTCGGCGTGAGCGACTTCTTTAAGATCTCCGTTAAACGCCGTCTTTACATCCATCGATAGACTACCATGTTCTTACTTCAAGATTAGCCAAGAAGATTTCGATTGCCTGATCACGAGCAGCAGGGAGCAAATGATTCTTCAAAATCAATACCTTCCTCCCGACGGTATCCTTTTGCAACCAATCTAGCCTTATTCTTTAATACATCGCCATGCTCATCAAGCTTCACTTTGAAGATCCACTTTAGAGCAATGATCATAGCACAATCTGGGCGGTACTAATTCCCATACATCAAGTCGATCAAACTCATGAATTTCTTCTTGCATGGCATTGTACCAACTATCTTCATTCATGACAGTTTAACATCTTTGGTTCGATCTTTGAGAGTACGGAGTTAAAGAAGCACCATAAGGCATCGGTAGAGTAAGTCATTTACAGTGGATACCGGACGAGAAGGGTTTCCAATGATGTTATCCAATGGGTGATCATGTGTCCATTTTCTAAGATGTTCATGTGGTTGTGGTTGTGGAACCAAGTAGCGAGTCGATGTCTCCTCGATGAAGATGGTTCGAGATGATGATTCGGAGCAAATATATTTTCAAATGGAGCATCTTCGGGAGTAGCAAAGGGATTAACTTCATCCCGTGAATCAAGCATTTCCATGATGTACATTGGATGATTGAAGATTTGTTGATGAAACAGTTGATCGCAGCAGCGCTTCTTGGCTTAATGACATCGACGTGAAGGATTGACTTCATTGATGCGAGATAGAAGCAACCTCTGTTGAAGGAGTTGACAATTCAATAGCACTTGGCTCACATCTTCATCAAACATAGGATCAAACAATTTCTTCAAATCATCTTCGATGGAGGTACATATGGAGTTCTTTGGAGAAGAGTTTGGTACAAGAGATGAACCAATGGGACTGTTTTGAAGCGCGGGTCCCGACTTGGATTGTCCAGAGCCATTTGACCGGTCGACTCATCAAACGTAACGTGAATAGTTTCCATGATATTTGGGTCCTCTTGTTGTAGATTCGGTATCCTTTTCTGCTTTGGAGCATATCTTACAAAACTCCAATGTCGCTTTAGCTCTTAGTTTACCTAAATCTTGACCATCATTCGTAGGATAGCACAAAGCACCAAATACACGAAGGAATGAGAGATTAGGTTTCTTGTGAACAAGTTCATATGGAGTTTTCCATGAACAATGTGAATTAGGGATCGATTTTGTGTAGTATGCGGTGGCAATGGCTTCACCCAAGAGAAACATTGGAACCTTTGAGTAAATCAAGATTATTCTTATGGCTTCCACAAGAGTTCGATTTAGTCTTTCAACTACAACCTTCTGTTGAGGAGATCGTGGAACACTTCTTTGATGGTGATTCCACACTTTCATAAAATTCACTAAGTTGTTTGTTAACAAACTCGGTTCCATTGTCCGCTCGGATGATTCGACGGTTTTGTTAAGATGAACTGCAATTTGTTTGATGAGTTTCATGATGATATCGGAGTTTCATCCTTTGTCCTTAAGAACTTGACCTGTGAATCTAGAGTAATCATCAACCACAACTAACACATATTTCTTCCCAAATATATTCTCGACTCTCATGAGTCCACATAAGTCCATGTGAATTGTATGAAGAACTTACATAATGAGTTTGTAGGTTTGGGTTTATGGGCATACTTTTGCTTTTTCTCAATTGGCATGTTGAACAAAGATGATCCTTTTCATACTTAAGTCTAGGTAAACCTACAACCAAGTCCTTCTCGAGAGATCATTGATGGTGCCGAAGTTTAAGTGATTGAGACGACGATGCCATAACCATGACTTTGTTTTTGAAGCCTTTGACAACAAGAAAATTGGAGAAGACTTCATCATATCATCGATAGAGATGGTGTATAGATTTGAACCACGTGTTCCTCTTAAAAGTTCCTTACCATCAAGTTCTCTAACGAAAAGGTATGTTTTTCAAGGCTACTTCTAGATCGAATCGCAGAATTGACCAACAGAGAACAAGTTATGACCAAGACCTTCCACATAATACACTCGGAGATAACACTTTCACCAACAACATAATCTCCATAGCCCATAATTGCACCGAAATGATCGTTTCGAATCTAATGTCCGATGAATTTGCTCACGAAGTTCATGAGCCGCGACCGATTTCCAGTCATATGCTTGGAACAAACCGAGTCCGGTACCACGTAGCGATTTGAACGATCCGCAGCTAAACACGAGACAAGAATGGATAATCTGGATAATTGGGATCCCATGCAAGAATGGGTTCCATTTGGTTAGTAATGATGATTGGAACACCCACATCGTAAATAGAAACATTCATATCGAAATAGAGGCAATGGAATCATTATGAATAGATTCAAGACTAGTGTCCGTATTTGCCATATTCAAAGTATGTTCACTTCTTAAGGAATATTTCTACCAAGAGGCATCCATTTTTTGAGGGCATTGTCGATTAACCTTATGGCCAACATGTATCCATTGATAACCTATCTTACTAAATGTTCTTCATGTGGGCTTCTCTTGTTTTCTAACTTTCTTTCGCTTTTCCTTTTGCCTTCTTAGCATGATATTTTGCATTAACACTATTGAGTGGGATATGACAAGATTAGACAAAGCATTCACACCACATTCATGATTAGTAATGTAATTCAAGCGAGACATCATTACAAGGTTTGCAAATAGTATCGTAATCAATTAATTACAAGACGCCTATGGCTAATACTAGAATCAACACGATTCATTTTATTCGACTCAAACTTAAAGTTCCTAGGTTGATCTTCTACTTTCTTCCAATGCATATTCTTAGCTTGCGAGGTCCTATCATTCCTTATATTGTCTTGAGACTTTGACCTTTCGCTTTAATGTCACTTTATTTACTCTGTAGGGAATGGGAACATTAGTTGGTTTTGCTAATTTATGCATTTCCGCTTAGATGTCTTTGGGATCCGAACTATTTGAAGGTACATTAAAGTTCACTCTCTTAACAATAAGTCTTTGGGATTTGAACTCCTAGAGGCACACTCGAGTTCACATTCTTAGCACTAACAGATTTGGAATCTGAACATTTGGCATTGAATGACTTGCATACTTGGCACTAGGCATTGAACAAGGTATCAAGGGATTGACTTGCTCACCTAAGGTTTTAGGGCATATTATAATTAAGCATTCTAGAAGTTCTTGAGATCGTTTGGCATATAAGCATGCATGACCAATTGCATTATCAAGTGGTTTCTCTAACTTATCCTCTTCTACAATCTCACAAAGACATTCTAGGCTGTCCTTAAGATATGAGAAATATGTTTGAATTGCCAGTTTGTTATTCCTAAGATGAGGAGGAACATATTTCATGACAAAGCATATTTATTACAGACATGCCCCTTTGAAGCACCATTCTCCCCATTGGTCATTGGCATTTTCCCTTTTACCGACTCTTAAGATTCTCAATTTCCTTTTGCAACGAGGTTATTTTTTCGTTATTTTTGTTACGAATGACTTTAATTGACTCAAATAACAGATTGAAATGACGTTTAACCTTTTCATTTTCTTCTAGAAAACTCTCATTTTTCTTTTGTAAGGCATTAACCAAGTTTTCAAGATGAAAATTTTGAGAATTCCGAGAATCTAAAGGAGGAGGCATTTCGGAGCCAGTCATATTGTTCTTTTCACTCTTTAATTAAGAGATTTAGGCTTTCAACTTTCGATCGTGTTACGTTGAGCTTGAATCATTTCACGCGTTTGTTTAGTTCAAAAGCGCATCAAACTCCTGGAACATCCGAGGATATCTTGATGTTTGAGGTTTTAACATTTTCTTTAAGATGTTGATATTTTAGTTGCAAATCAAAATGTTCAACTTCTAGCTTAGAAAAATGTTTTACCAAATTATCGTGATCATCCTGCTCAATTTTATCACTTAGTTTAGAGTTTTGATTTCAAGTTCAATGACACGATCATGGGAGACTTTCAACGCAATGATAATTCATGAAATTGAGAAGTAGTAATAGAGCAATTAGTAGAAGTATAAAACACATCTTGAGAGATACATTCGAGATCGATTCTCATTTAAGGTATGCAAGTTCTTCCTCTCAATTTCATTATATTTTAAGGCCCGCTCATAGTCACTAACTTCAATTATCATTGCATCAAATTCTTTTTCCATCCCTTTAATATCTCAGATCCATCCCTTTTAAGACTCTCAAATTGATCTTTTAATTTTTAAAGAAAGGCATGACTTCAGTTAAATAACATTCTTTGTTTGTTCAAAACCCTTTCCCTTCGCTATCCCATGGGTGTGATTCTTTTCGCATAAGTTTTCTCAAAATCGACAAATAGTTGAAAAATCACATATTGACTGATTAAGGTCTTGCTCTTAGTGGCAATAGTTCTAGGAACTAAATGCATTGGTGTATTGGGAGGATACACGATCGGCTGCAGCATTCTCCTAAGGGAGGGTTTGTTTCAACAATATTTTCATCTTTTGCTTATCTAAGTCCTTTTTCCAAAACACTTGTTCGGTGTTAACAAAGTTTGAGGCTTAAACTTGTTTAAGGAAATCCAATTTTCCTTTTGTAATCATGGGGTTTAATCATTATGTTATTCTTTTACATTCAAGATCATCTATCTTCTTATTCATTTTCTCCTAGATGCATCATCTAATTTTCTATCTTCCTCAAAGGCACTCAACGCAACTAGGTTTCGTCTAGGCTTAAGGATTTCATTACCATCATAGATTACCTTATGAGCACTTTTAACCTTTTTAATGACCTCGGATTTGGTTCCTCAACAAGGGAGTACTATGATTATCACTTAAAACTCGTGCTTAGTGATTAAGTGAGCGGTTTGAATGGTATTTCCTTGTACGTACAACTTATTTTCAAGCTTGTTTTCAAGGTTTTAGATTAGAAAAATCATTCAAAAGTTTTGATTCCTTAGCATGAATTCTTGCTTAAGCATTTTAACATTTTCTTGAAGTTCTTGTTTTTGCTTAGCGCTTTAGAAAGCTTTTCTTGTAAGGAGTTTAACTCTTGTTTTAATACTTCTCTAAACTTACTTTATCTAATAGTTGTGCGCATTTGGTCATCCATTTCACGCTCACGGTGGTTAACTCAAACTTAGCTCGTTGTTCATAAATAGCAACACATTCTTTATAAGCATTAAGTTCGTAGATAACGTAATCATCAGGGGCATATGCGGTGTATTCATAAAAACATAGTCATTGTTGATCGCAGAAGATGCATCACTTGGTACAACTTCACTTTCACTTTGTTTCACATATTGATCATATGGGACAACATTGATATTACCCATATTTTCAATATTTGATTCAATAGTTTCATTGATTGTACTTTTCATGCATCTTTGCACATCAAGATCATCGTATAGTTTTAATACCTTTGAGATGAGTTTGTTTTTGATGGGATAGCTTGTGGTGAAGATGAGACCTTAGGAGAAACCATTGGAGTAATGCTAGCCATAAAAATTGTGTGCGCAGAGGGTCCATCATCCACATCGAGTCGTATGCATCACAATCGGCGACTTGAAAGGCATTTCGATGATTGTGACCTATCTCCGAATTGGTTGCTCATCCACATCCGCATCATAGGTCTTGGCATGGCCCTCAAAGAAGAAACAACAACTCCTCTTCATCTAAAGCAGCACCATTATCCCGAGGTTGTACAAGCAACATCTTATCTCAAGTATTCGTGATTCGTGGACGTTTGGAGATGTGCAATTCTAGCAATGTGTCCTTCACCACCAGCTTGTAGCATTTGATTGGTTTAGCTTGTCCTGATTTCCATTCCTTCCCGATTCGATTTGCTACATATCCTCTACCAGCCCACCTCTTCCTTGTTTGTAACGCCTTTCTTGAACCGGCCGCACCGTAACCTTCCCATCTCAGCGGTGGCTTGATTGTGTGGATTGGATGCGATTATGAGATTATTGTTGGTGTGTGGAAGAGATTTCATGTTTTGACTAATCGGAGAGCCGGTTGATTAATGAAGTTTCCACGTGTGCATCGACATCGACTTGTTTGAACATAGGATCGGGAATGAGTTTGTGATTACCATTACCCATAGGTATGACTTGAGATGCCTTGGTGGTAATACCAACATTGGTGTAGAAAGTCAGTAGAATCATTAGGTGAGCTTGATTCTCCCCGATTGGTTTTGAATTGCTCCGAATCCTTTAATCCTTTGGTTAGCTTCACAGAGGTGACAAACTTGTGCCACTCGGGATTCATGTTGTTTACTTAATTTTGAGTTCAAATTGAATGTTTGCATGGTCATTTTGATGTTCGTCATATCGTTCACAAGCTTATGGAATCTCACATAGTACTCATAGACACTCTCATCTGGTCTCATCTTGAAGTACTCAAAGTCATCATATAGTTGTGATTCTCGTCTTCAGCAGTTAATTGAACCTCGTGAGAAGCATCTTGACATTATCCCATACCGCCTTGGCTTCGTGTTGTGATTGATCACTTGTATATATCCTTTGGATGACCTTGAAGTATGATGTTGAAGCCACGATATCAAGATCGAATCTCTTTTCTCCTTATCATCGAGCTCATCATATGTCTTTGGTATGTCTATTCCATATATCATTGTTCCATCCGTAATTGTATCAATTAAGTCTCTAGTAGTCTCAACCCGATAAGGTCCTTCATCGATTGACTTTGAGCCCATGAATAATAATCGCCTCCACTCAAGCATAGGTGGACGAGTATCTCGACCTGTTTGAACGCCCTCGCCACGGAAGAAACAATAGTAGGAACGATGTTTGCCATGATTACAAGTTCTACGGATTTTACAATTCTTTGATTAAACCAGAAGTTGATTCTTTCACAAGGATTTTACTAAACCAAAAGAACAACCGTAAGAATGTATTACAAAGAAGTGACAAGTAGCAAAACACACAACTCGCTTAGTTATCAACTCGCTAAACAACCAACTCGCTCAAGGAGACAACTCGCTTAAGGAATCAACTCGCTAAATAGCTAAGTCGCATTAGCATCAACTCGCAACATCCAACACGCTTTAAAGGAACAAGTCGCTAAATAGCCAACTCGCTTTAGTATCAACTCGCAAGACACACAACTCGCTTAGAACCCAAGTCGCATGAAAATCAACTCGCTAAATAGCCAAGTCGCATATACTAACTCGCATACAAAAACAAAGCAACTCGCTTAGAAGAAAAACAAGTCCGAGACTCAACTCGCTTCGTCCTATCTTCACAAATAACCACTTTATCAATCAAAAATAACCAAACCACAATGATTTTAGCCTTCCACATCAAAACATAAACACATATGATGATCCTAAACACAAAAGTACAAGAAAAATTCAAACTTTAACACTAGAATTTGTCCAAATGAATCCAACTCTTCTAAACACTTAATACCCCAAAAACCTTATGAAATCCACCAAAACAAAAAGCATAAAAGATGAGTGATCAAACCATGGCTCTTGATACCAATTGTAAGATATAGGATTTCATAAACACACTAAACCATAATCCAAGTAGGCGTATAAAAGTGTTAGAGAGAAAGTTCTTAGAGAGAGAAATGGAAGAGAGTTGGGAACTATGTGAAACAAAGAAAATAGTATTGAGCTCAACCCTCTACCTTGGGAGGTAGAGGGTATTTATAGTGTCTTACAAATAAACGCCACCTACGGGTCTGTGGATCGGGCATACAATGGGTAAAGACCCGTCCGTCCTCTACGGTGTTACTTAATAGACTACTAACTAACATATCATAACTACGACTACGAGCTTTCTATTGAATGCTTATACTTAAGGTGACCGACTCTTTAACGACTGAATTTTCTAATTCCTAACAAGACAAATTGACATATGCTTTGCTTACCTTCGTGGAGATTACGAATGGATTGACAAAATGAATCTGAAAATAAAAACCAAAATCTTTGTCAAAAATAGTAATCAGATTTTTGATTTGGGCGGATTAATAAAAATAGTCTCTTTTGCAATATTTGGTTGTGACGTCACACTTAAAGAGCGACGCCACAATGCCGATCGATTTAATAAATACACCAACCATCCCTTTCATTCTCTACCCTACACATTCTAACCGCCCCACATCACACTACTACGCTTTTCTCCACACCAAATTCACCATTTTGTTCGTCAATCTCCACAAGGTAAGTAATATACATTGATCTTTGTCTAGTCAATTGCTCTATTCCATGTTCAATTTTGATTTCCCTCTCAATCCGAAAATCCCCAATTGATTTAATTTGTGCTAAATGTCGCCCATGAATCTTGTTAATTAGGCTTAAAATTAGGCGAATTGTAGTGCTATCATGTGGGTTTGATTTTACGAGAAGCCTAGACGGCTTAGGGACTAAAACCACCTAGCCAATGCACCATCGTTGCTGAAGCAGGGGTGTTTGGGTCAAGGGTTATGGTTAAAAACCTGGATTTTTCCCTCGCAAATGTCGGATTTGAAATTTTCTTAGAGTGACAGCATCAGGCTTCGATTGTGACGCCGTCAGAACCTTCTAATGTCATTCTTATCAGGGCGAATGTTACTCATTTGTTCCCAATCTTTTGATTTCCTGTTTCAGATGAGCAAGAGGACAAGAAGAACAAGGGGACAATCTTCTGGTACCTAGGAGAACATTGCTGACACTATTGCTGGGTGGAGAGTGTTTGTTGAGGAAGAGTGTCAAACCCGTTATAATGATTTGCTTCATCGCACCATTGACTCGGGGTTGTTGTGGATTGGGATTTATTGAGGAGCATGATATGGCTAGGGAATTTTGGAACAGCTTTTTGAGGATAAGTTCACCGATCCCGGTGGGAGAGATTGTTTAGGATGCATGAGCCCGTGTATGGCGAATTGGTGCGTGAGTTTCACGATTTTATTCAATGGATTTTATTTCATGTCGATAACATTGAATTTCGTGGGATTAGGTTTAGGTGGGTGGACCGGAGGGCTATGTCGGTACTAGAGTTTGGTTGGAGAGTGGGACCAGAGCAGAAGGGATACCGAGAGTGATATTTTTAGAGCTAGCTTGGTAGTTGGGATTGCCCATAGGGAGGACATGTGAGAATTAAATTTGGAACACAATAGACAATGGGGAGTATAGCATCGGGGTACCCTCGCCTCATGGTCCGGAATCTGCGAATAAGGCTTGTTCACCGCATCACTTTCACCATAACAGGCGCGTGGCACGGCTTATCGTGTCACTCTGCCTGATCTATTCTATCTCTGCATGTTGGCCGGTGTGCACAGTAACATCCCATTCGATTGGCCAAGTATTTGAGGACCGCTAGTGGTGTGAGGTATGACGATAGGGTGTATGGTGGTATGTTTGTCACCCGGTTGGCTCGGCCTTTTGGCATCCTAGTCGGGATGTACTCACAGTACCTCAATGTGGTGGCAGCACCAAAGGTCGCCGAGCTAAGTCCCTAAAAGCTATGGAGGTCATCATGGATTATGGTAGAGGCTACATGGTTCCGCACTCATCCCGCATTCAGAGGATGATGTTGACGATGATGATGAGTAGCTAATGCCAAAGACACCGCGAGGGATGGAGCAGGAGGCTCACCGACGCCTACATGCACATGTCCGGTGGAGATTGGCAGCCCACCAGGAGCGTGGATGGGCCGTATGGACACGTAGATGGCACATCGTGATCGTGAGAGCCGTTGGACATATGATCATACCGTCGACGATGCAAGATCTCGTCCATGCGCGATCGCCTTGACCCACACCGCAAATTGATCTATTCCACGGCCGGAGGAGGGCTACCCGCGATATGGATACCGGGCCACCTCCTCTCCCGGTTATGACTATCAGCATGGACCCTCCCGTTGACTCATGTGTTTGCTTGTGGATTGTTTATGGATAATTATGGTTGGTTGTTGAAACAATTTTATTTGGGCATGTAATAATCTATACTATCTTGACTTTGTGATGATGTGGTGAACTTAGAACAATTTGATGTGTATGTATATTTGCATGTGGTGTGATTTATCCATGACTTGTTTGGTTGGATTGTCTATTTGTGTGTCGATATCTTTTATTGATTGTTTATTCTCATGTTTGAATTTGTGAAAATGCTTTATTTTGTCTTTAACCTCGCCTTAATTACATATAAAGGTATTTTACAAAAGGGATAAGTGTAGGGAGGATTACACACGCTTTCAAAAGAACATGAACATGAGAATTACGATTATTAAAAGATATACATGTGTGTTGTTAGAGTCAAATGGTCAGACGAGTCATAATGAATATTTTGTAGAAATGTTTTCAGATTCTAAAGATATAAATTTTCCGAATTTTTTCCGAAAATCGCACGGTGGCCGTCATGATAACTGACGGTGTCGATCGCAACGATGGCGCCGGAGGAGCGTAAACAACTTATAACTTTTTCGCTTTCGTGCTACTTATAAATATTTGGAATTTCTCGTGTCTTAATTTTCTAGAAAATCGCAAACATCCATTCCACAAGCATTATATCCTAGTTTAGTAGAGTCATATATAGTGTTACACTGATTTTACATAAAGGTTTTGTCTGCTTTTCTTCAAGTGTGCAGGTTTTATTTATCAAGAAGAAGATACATAAGATTGGATGGAGCTTTTCATGCATACACTCTTGAAGAAGGATTTAACCACTACTTCACACGAATCCTACCGAGCTAATTAGGGAGTATTAGTTTCTTCGCTTTTAATTACCTTCCATTATAATAACTTTGATACTTTCGGGAACATTGGGACAATGTTCGGTTTAAGTGTAGGAGGGAAAATAAACGGAACTTTAAAACTATGTTTATCCTTGACTATTTGCCGTGTCTAATTTCAATTGTGTAATAAACCATGAGAAATATCGGTTAGGGTAATTCGCACCAAATTTAAAATTTTCATAACATGTAGGAGTGGGCCATTAGTCTTAATAAAGCGCCTCATAGATATGAAGTTATATGACTAGCACAAAACCCTTTACCACTTAAATTCCACCCAAAATGTGAGGATCGCCTTAGATTTATAGGAATTAAAGCAAAATGCTGAGAGTGTACCGGTAGTAAAATAGGGTTTTTGAATAGATTTGAGACTACACTTGTGTAGTTAGGAATAACTTAAAACTTCCTTGTTTGATACCCGTATTTAAACTATTTTGAGATGCGTTGTACTCACTTAGTGTCAATCTATCCTTTTGGTTCTCGTGATGTGTGAATATCAATGAAGAGCATTGATACACCCAAACCGCCTTGATAAACAAGCATATAAAAGTTCAATTATATGAATAATGAAAAGATGAATAGTTTTGCCGATTTAAAACTTCCTTTAAACTATTTAGATCGACTTATGTCAATCTATTTGGTTGTGTGTGTTGGATGTTGATAAACAAGCATATAAAGATATGTAATGAAAAGATAAGAGTAAGAAGCACAAAAACGCGAGTATTTATAGTGGTTCGCCACAAGGACACCTTCCTTGCCCTACTCCACTCCCCGAGTCACCTACTCGATAGTTTGTAAACACTACACCAATCTCCTTATGGCGGAGAAGCCTTCACAACGTCGCTTAACCTTTTTCCGGTACAAAGCTAAATACCGAGTTCTTTCACACCAAGGCGAACCACACCTAACACAACGTCGCCTACCCTTTATACGGTGCTAGGCTAACCACCAAGTTTTTTCACACCTTAGGAGAACTAATCCTTCACAACGTCGCCTACCCTTTATTAGCTACTAGGCTAAGCACCTAGTTCCATTGCAATGGAGGAACTACTACCACACTACACCAACGACTAATCCCAAAGGAGATCTACTCCTTTACAACATCATCAAGGACATCAATATCCTTGGATCTAATGCTAGTCTATCTAGTACATCGAAACACACCATATCAAATGTACATCTAAGGCACCTTTCACTAATGCCTTTGATTAGATCTACAAGACACCTTTCACTAATGTCTTTGATTAGATCTACAAGACACCTTTCACTAATGTCTTGTGTCATCACTTCTAAGCACCTTTCACTAATGCTTCTTGTCTTGACTTCTAAGCACCTACCTTAAGTGCTTATCCTATAGACGATGGATACCCTTCACTAATATCTTCGTCTTGACACTTGAGACATCTTTCACTTATGTCTTCAACACTACACTTCTTTGAAGAAAGAAAGAGATCATCAACAAGAGGACTTCAATAGCCTTGATGATGAGGAAGCATGGAAACTCATGGACTTGAGCTTGCTTGACTTCAAAGGTGGTGATATTGCCTTTAAGAGGAACCTAAAGATCACACAAAAACAAGACTACAAACATAGATCTCTTGGATCTAAGGTTAGTGAGATTTAACTCGGGGAGAAAGTATGTTAGAGAGGGTGAAATATAATGAAGAAATGGCTCACTATTTATAGAGGAAAAACCTCTCGTTTCCCGGATCCCACGGATCCCTACCATAAGGGATCCGCTAGCACAAAGCTAGGGATCCGTGGTCCGCTCCTCTTTACCCATGGGTATTTTTGGTTATGGGTCATGGGTTATGGGTTGATCCATGGTTTTCTTTCTAGATACAATGTATCTTAAGAATACAATGAACTTGGTTAAGTGGTATATATAAAACCATGGGTTATGGGTCAAAACCATTTGCTAGTATTTACCCATTTAGTATATACTTGTATTTACCCAATTTAGTATACTTAGTTTAAGTATATGTTTAACCCAATATGTAAACACTAGTTGTTGTACATATGTATCTAAATCATAAAATCACTTATACTTGTTTTAGTGTTTTATGTGAAAGCGTAAGTATGTTAGAAAACTATTAGTTCAAACCATTTACGTATTTTATTTGTTTCCTTAAAATGATCTTACTTTTGTTATCGACAAAATATTAGAAGATCGTAAAATATAAGTAAACGTTTTACGGCTTATTTGTATTAACAATCTCCCCTTTTGTTGATGACAAAACATAAGATTATTTTAAGGAAAAGCTAAAATTGCAAAAGTTTGAATTTGTAGTTTTACTTTCTTCTCTCCCTTTTGTCGAAACAAAAGTGTTTGAGAGAAAGCAACACATCGCTTTTAAGAAAAACATGTGAAAGGAAAAAATTGAGGCCAAGTAACGGAAAGGATCTCATCGTTACTCCCCTTGACGAGTCCATCCCTAAGTAAAGGCGTCAAGGAACTAATTCTAATCTAGTTCATTTGTAACTAACTTATGCAAAAGATTACGTCAATGTGACAGGTGTGCTCCCCCTAGATGATTGCAATATTTGCAACGGAAGTCATGAAATTTAAATCAAATATTGCAAGTAATTATGCAACGTATTGTTTTGACACCAAGCTCCCCTAGCTTTAGGATGTCAAATACTTTATGTGTTAATTGAATAAGCGCAAAACAAGGGTTAGAAAACAAGTATAATTCACAATTTCCGTAAATGTGATAAAGAAAAACATTCGACTTCACGGATCCCACGGTTCCCTCCTAGTAGGGATCCGTCTATGCAATCTTGAGGATCCGTCACTTTCGATGACTAAAATCAACAAAGGTGATATAACAAGTAATGTTATCACATAAATTAGATATGAATACATATTCTCGAAAAATAACAAGTAGCATGTAATTCCATTTAATAAAACAAGAGTTATGATATACATGACTCTAAAAATAATAAAATAGACAATACATGACTAGGAATTTCTAGGTTATCTAACGCTTGATGCTAGGACACCACTAAAATCTTCTAGCTCAAGTTTTGTTTAGGTTTGATCTCGTCGAAACGTTCGAGGAGATGATAGAACATGAAACGTTGGTCTTCTCATACTTCATGTATCAAACTTTCAACATGTTGACAATGATAGCAATCTTTGTCATGGCTAGGTAGTGGTGGTGGAGGAAATAAAATGGCTTGATGCGAAGGATCAAGTGAGGCGGCTTGCGGAGCTTCAAACGATGGAGGAATTGGTGGAGGTGCATTTGAGAATGCCTCGATCAAGAATGATGGTGATGGTAAAGAAGTGTCAACTTCCATATGGTCGGGTGGTTGACTTTGATGATTTCTCATAATCCAAATAGGATTATATGATGGAGACGGCGAAAAGGAAGCCGGAGCAAGTGTTGACTCAACACCTTGATTTTGAATCATTATTCCTCCTAATGAGGAGAATGTTGTCGTGAGCGGATGAGACGGCCTAGGTGGCAAGTCCTCTAAATTGTAGAGGTGTGGTGATGATTGTGGGGATGTAAATGAGATAGCTCTAGGAACCAATGGTGATGGTTTAGTGGAGATGATATTGTTTGGCCTAGGAGGTATGGTGATGTTTGGTATTGGTAGTTTTGTGGGTACTATCCTTTTAGGAATTGGTTTGATTGGAAGAGGGAGGATCCTATCATTTGTTGGCTTGACCGGAGATGTTTCGGTTGAAGAGATTTCGTGTATAACACGGGCCCTTTTCGTGGGTGGTTCTTTGGTGGATAAGTTGCTACTTGGGGTTTTCCTCATGATGTGATGATTTCAAGAGGTTGCAAAAGCTGAGAGTTAGGATGAGAGTGATGACAATGGAGGTCCTAACAAGGTGGTTTATAAACCAAGAAATTTGGAAGGTGCATTTAAGCCTTAAGCCACTAGGATTTATTGGAATGTGATGATTGATATGCACAAGAGTCAACTTTGAGGTTGGATGATCTAGGAACTCATTTAAGATGAGATGGAGTGTTTGAGTTAGGAAGATGAGTTGAAATGATTGTTTTAGCAAGATTTGACCTATATTGTCATCCGGATCCCACGGTTCCTTTCTCGGAGGGATCCGTATAGGCTAATCCTAGGGATCCGCTATCAAGACTATGAAAGAGTGGAAATGATGTTTCTAAAATCTAAGACCTATAATATCTTGAGTGTTTCAGTCTTCCAAAGTGTCTTAAATGAAGGGTGCTTAAGTACTTGAAGGTGGTGAGTGATGTAGCTAATGATTGTCTTTTATGGAAGGATTTGGAACTTTCATGAGTACCAATGAGTGAGCAAGGATGACACTAAAGAAAAGAGTGTCAATTAAAGCTAAATGATCCTAGAGATCAGGTGGTGACTTAGGATTGTGTTTTGGAAAATATCCTAATGGTTTTGAGATGGGAAAACTAGGATTTGATCAACTTTGATCAATTTTGAGGTGAGGTTGATTTAAGATCAATTTAGTCATAATCGAAGGATTTCTAACCTAGATGTGAGGGATCAAGTAAAAAATGAAGTGTGATTTTTGAGAGCGGAAGAGTGATGGATTGAAATGGTAGATCTACCAAAGTCTTAGAGTGTGATCTATGTGAGTTGGAATGAGTGGGAAAGGTCAACCTATCTTGATAAAGTCTTAATCAATCTTAACACACTATGTTTAGCTTAGTGTAAGGTGTTCAAAAGGATGTGTTTGACATATAATGCTTGCAATTGCATTTTCATTTTTCTTGCTGGATCCCACGGTTCCCTAGATGTAGGGATCCGTTTAGTACAACATTTGGGATCCGTCTATCTCGCTAGACAGAACCTTTACTAAAGGTATGCAATGATCTTGACAATGCATTATATTCCAAGTTTTGTTTAAAGGAGTTCTAAAACTAGGATATCAAATGTAAGATGTTTTATTTCATGAAAGAGATAGGATTACATTGATAAATAATGAGTAGAAGAATTGATCCTATTTGACTATTCTAGGTTCCTTGAGTGTCTTCGCTGGGAGGATCATTATGTGATTGATGGGTATTGGTGGAATCAAGAATGAAGAAAGTCTTCATGAGAGATATGTTTAGCGGTTCCATCATCTTGTTCACAAGTATGTACAACGGACTTTGAAATTGAGGATGGAAGTGCATAACATTGTGATAGAGGCGTGTCAAGAACATTCCATAAGGGATGAGTTTATTCTTGGAGCCTTGAAGATTTGCAATTCGCCTTGCGAAGAAGTAGGCGAGATTGTATGGTTGTTGTGTTAGCAAACAGTACAACATGTGAGCACAACAAGCGGGAAGAATATCTCGATTTCCCCTAAGACTCCAAACATTTTCACGTAGAATGAGAGCAACAGGCTTGTACTCTTCTCGGATATCCTGTGTATGGATAATGTTTGGATTGGAGTAATATGGTCGAGGTTTGCATATAATGCGATTTATATCTTCAGGAGAGGGTATGTGTGAACAATATGGACTATTTTCTTCACGAAAGTTGAAGAGAGAATCAAGAGACCAATCTTGGTGAAGGCACATTGTCCATGGTTTGGAATTCGGAGGATGTGAGCAAGATGCCAAAGGCTTAAAGTGAATTTTGGTTTTGATATAAAACCAAAGAGATAGAGAGCGATCCTCGTTACGAGCGAGTTCCACTTGACGGAAGAATTCCATTATGAACCTTGGACATATCTTTCGTTGATTTCAAGAAGACATTCTAGTCCTATGGCTCGGAAGGAGGTATTGATACCTTCTTCAAATTGTAGAGAGTGTCTACAATCGTCCTTCATGGAAGTGACGGTTTCGAGATTATTACATGATTGCCGGTGTGTTGGGCTCAAGGAGATGTTCGGGTGTAGACGCTAGTGAGTGAAAAATCAAACTCGTATTCATGCGTCATAGTTGAACCTATAGAGGTGAAGGGTTAATAGGAGGTGATGTTTATGATCAACCTATAAAATCTAACGTTTTACTAGATTTTATTAACAATGGTATTTAACACTTAACTAACTCATGGTTTTGAAATTCTAGTGGATTATTACTTTTAGAAAGATAGTGGTTTTAATCTTGCAAGAAAACTGCTTTTCGATGGGGACGGATCCCACGGTTCCTTTACAAAGGGATCCGCTAGTATATCTTCCGGATCCGTGGATCGTAGTAATGTAAATGATTTGATAAAAACATAGGTTTTATGGTTTTATACCACGAAATATGTTTTATCCTACATTTTCTTTTAGCATGCATACGTGACTTCTAATGTATCACGAAGGAATATAACACATATAAAACAAAAGAGATGATAAACACAATATGATAAGAATAATATAGATAAACTAGATTATTATTAATATTGCATTTCAATACTTAGGATGATACAAAGGATTGGGTATATAACCCCAATATAGATCAACAACACAAAGTAAATGTCTCCGTATGTGAACTTCATCATAGGGAACACAAGTGCGATGAGTGTTAGGGCGATGAGCACGAGTGCGATGTAAACCATGTTGATGACGGATCTTCTTGGTTTCGGATGAAATGAGGAGGAAGATGAAGTTTTTAAATGAGAGGAATTTTGAAATTGGAAAATTTAAAAAGTGAAGGTTTGATTAGAAGGGTCGACGGTGGGAGTATAAATAGGGGAATTTTTGAAATTCGTGTTTTGTTTTATTATTGGATTTAAGAAGAAATAAAACAAAAGTTATATATACGAGAAATATAACACGTATGTGAGAAAAAGGCTTCCTAATGAAGCTACATGTAAATCATGTTTAAACACAAAAATCTACTCAAATAAATTTCTAACAAATAGCATTTATTTACTAAACTAATATCATTTAGATATAAGTGGAAAGTCATACCTCGAGTGCACTTAGGAATTTCTTTACAAATGACAAATGTCACTTAGACAATTCCCGCTCCTTTGCGTTTAAGATAGCTTCTTAAGGAAGGTATTCTTGTTACCAAGCGTCTCCTAAAGCTTGGTGGGTATGAGCTTTGACTAATCAATATCACAAAGAAGATTAGTGCAATTAAATAAAAAGATATAAAAAAAATGTTGTTATCAACTCAACATCCAAACATATATTTTTTGAAAAACATGGTGTTTGTTTTTATGAAAAACCTTCTTTGTAGTTTTCAATTAACTATGGATCGTATCAAGTTTTTAAAGTACAATATACTTCAAGAAACTTGGTAACGAAGCTCTGATGCCAATTGTGGAAAACTAGAAGGGGGGGGGGTTGAATAGTTTTGCCGATTTAAAACTTCCTTTTAAACTATTTAGATCGACTTATGTCAATACATTTGGTTGTGTGTGTTGGATGTTGATAAACAAGCATATAAAGATATGTAATGAAAAGATAAGAGTAAGAAGCACAAAACCACAACGCGAGTATTTATAGTGGTTCGCTACAAGGACACCTTCCTTGCCCTACTCCACTCCCGAGTCACCTACTCGAGTTTGTAAACACTACACCAATCTCCTTATGGCGGAGAAGCCTTCACAACGTCGCTTAACCTTTTTCCGGTACAAAGCTAAATACCGAGTTCTTTCACACCAAGGCGAACCACACCTAACACAACGTCGCCTACCCTTTATACGGTGCTAGGCTAACCACCAAGTTCTTTCACACCTTAGGAGAACTAATCCTTCACAACGTCGCCTACCCTTTATTAGGTACTAGGCTAAGCACCTAGTTCCATTGCAATGGAGGAACTACTACCACACTACACCAACGACTAATCCCAAAGGAGATCTACTCCTTTACAACATCATCAAGGACATCAATATCCTTGGATCTAATGCTAGTCTATCTAGTACATCGAAACACACCATATTGAATGTACATCTAAGGCACCTTTCACTAATGCCTTCGATTAGATCTACAAGACACCTTTCACTAATGTCTTTGATTAGATCTACAAGACACCTTTCACTAATGTCTTGTGTCTTCACTTCTAAGCACCTTTCACTAATGCTTCTTGTCTTGACTTCTAAGCACCTACCACAATTGCTTATCCTATAGACGATGGATACCCTTCACTAATATCTTCGTCTTGACACTTGAGACATCTTTCACTTATGTCTTCAACACTACACTTCTTTGAAGAAAGAAAGAGATCATCAACAAGAGGACTTCAATAGCCTTGATGATGAGGAAGCATGGGAACTCATGGACTTGAGCTTGCTTGACTTCAAAGGTGGTGATCTTGCCTTTAAGAGGAACCTAAAAGATCACACAAAATCAAGACTACAAACATAGATCTCTTGGATCTAAGGTTAGTGAGATTTAACTCAGGGGAGAAAGTATGTTAGAAAGGGGTGAAATATAATGAAGAAATGGCTCACTATTTATAGAGGAAAAACCTACTGTTTCCCCGGATCCCACGGATCCCTACCATAAGGGATCCGGCTAGCACAAAGCTAGGGATCCGTGGTCCGCTCCTCTTTGCCCATGGGTATTTTTGGTTATGGGTCATGGGTTATGGGTTGATCCATGGTTTTCTTTCTAGATACAATGTATCTTAAGGATACATTGAACTTGGTTAAGTGGTATATATAAAACCATGGGTTATGGGTCAAAACCATTTGCTAGTATTTACCCATTTAGTATATACTTGTATTTACCCAATTTAGTATACTTAGTTTAAGTATATGTTTAACCCAATATGTAAACACTAGTTGTTGTACATATGTATCTAAATCATAAAATCACTTATACTTGTTTTAGTGTTTTATGTGAAAGCGTAAGTGTGTTAGAAAACTATTAGTTCAAACCATTTACGTATTTTATTTTTTTCCTTAAAATGATCTTACTTTTGTTATCGACAAAATATTAGAAGATCGTAAAATATAAGTAAACGTTTTTATGGCTTATTTGTATTAACAAGTTGCTAAGTCGAGTCATAT
The DNA here is from genome assembly GCA_022545495.1 of Chrysanthemum lavandulifolium. Classification (NCBI taxonomy): domain Eukaryota; kingdom Viridiplantae; phylum Streptophyta; class Magnoliopsida; order Asterales; family Asteraceae; genus Chrysanthemum; species Chrysanthemum lavandulifolium. The sequence goes on from CM040239.1 coordinate 202,376,159, forward strand.
CCTTTGTATCTTGGGACGATTGGGACTCATGGGAAAAGTTAAATTTTTAGTCGAACGTTAAATTCAAATTCCTTTATTTACGTAATAATGTACTCCAAGTGTTTTGATCTTTTCAATTCAGGTCAAATTAGTGTTAGAGTAATAAAAACTCAAGTGTAGGGATGTGCCTATAAATCCCTATTATTTTGATGTTATCTTAGAGGATGGTAGGGTAAAAGTGTATGAAAAAAAAAAAAATGAAAAAAACATACGGGCTACCATCCTACATCTATCTTTAAATTTATGTTTATTTGTTTCAAAGTTATCTAGAGTTTAGAGTGTCGAGTCTTGGCTTAGCAACGCCATTCTTCTCATGCTCGTAACATAAAGATTTTTGACTTGCCACCACTAAATCGCCTATCCCACCAAACCCTTTGTTTCCCTACTGTAAGCCTAACGTTACAACCCTTTAAAAGACCTCTTGGATAGTTTTTCCTAGGTGCTTATGCCAAAGCGATGGAGGTTTGATCTAGTCTCAAGCCCATGGTTATCTATGTACTAGGACCGGTTAATGAGTGTTTATATTCCATTTCCAACTTGATATATTTCATTTACACCCGACGGCTTATGACTTTTGCGGGACTTGTACTTATTGTAAATTGTTCTAAACTAATGCTTCATGACCCCTAACTTATAAATTAATTGGCCAAAAGCACATTTGCTTGAGGACAAGCAAATACCAAGTGCTGGGATATTTGATAAGGATTTAAAAGGTACACTTTTGAGTGGTCATTTAAGCCCTTAATCGACCACTTTTATATCCATTACTGCTTAATTTTGTTCCTTTTCACTTTTTAGGTCTCTTGAAGGCAAATTGCTGGAAGGACAGTTATTCAGACGAAAAGGCGTGAATATATGAAGAAAATGGCAGAGTCAATATCAAGACACTCAAGCTGCTGGAATAGAAGGTGATGGCGTCAGAGTTAGAAGGCGACGCCGTCGTAAAGTGCTCAAAATTTGTGACGGCTCAAGATTAAATTGTTATTTTGTACCGACGCCGGGTTTTAAAGAGTAGGCGTTACAACTCGGACGGCCTAGATTGATTCAAACGCGAAGTCGGAAGCCGACATCACACGATCATAAGGTGATGCCGTCACAAGGTTGACGTGGTCAAGACGAAACCCTAATGGCGGCGATCCGACGACGTCACATTTAAAGAGTGACGCCGTCGCATGTTGTAACTCTATATATAAAATTCGAATTTTCAGACTTTTAGAGAGGTAGTTTTTGGAGTAAAACCTAAAACCGAATTTTGGCTGTCTTGGGCAGTATCTTAGGGTTCTCACACCCTATTTTACAACAAGATAAGTAATTTACTTAATTGATTCAATTATGTCTTCAATTTTATGTGTGTATGCTTGCATGTTTTCCATGTCCGGCTAATTTACTTGTGTGTTTGCTTAGATCTATGAAACCTAGGTATTGAATATTGATTGGTTGTCTCTTATCTTAATTGTATTTGACCTAGGATTGCGATAGGTCATTCGTTATGTTTTTAATGCTTGAGTAATCTTTGTGAACATTAGTTTATAATGACCTAGAGTTATTGTAGGCTAAACACCCAAAGGTAACCTTAGAGTTAGTTTATGAATCCTAGAGATTTCATAGGCAATAACCTTAAGGTAGTCTCAAAGAGTTAGGGAAAAAAGCATACCCTACGACCTTAGAAGACACAACGCGTTAAGAATAAGGACGCGACAATTCAACCATCAATAGGAGATAACTAGGGAGTAATAGCATCTAGGTAAACACATCTTTAATCATCATACGAGCACACATCAATTAGACATAGACTGCCCCGTAGCTTAGTTAATTAGAATAGATCATAGTAGAGTAATCGGTAGAAATTCCAACCCCCCAAATCGAATACCCCGAGATTTGTACCTTTCAATTTTCTAAAAAATATAAAAAGATAAAAAATAATCTTCCTCAACCCCAACCTTAGCATAGTAACTTCTCACTAGCATTTCTATTCCCCTAGAGAACGATATCGATGCCGAGGCTTACCCTAATACTACACTACAATGATTAGGTTCCTTTGCTAGGGTGTTGAAAACTTGCTCGACGAAAAGGAAGTTCCTTTGACCCCGAACGCGCGTGTACGCGTATCAGGTGCTTCACGTGGTGTTTGGCTTGGGCGTTCTCCACTTGCTATTTCAGCTGCAGGTGGTTCACTTTCTTCTTCATCACTGCCCAAGGAAGCACCAACACTAGTAGGTGCAAAAATATGTAGACCCATCACATATCCACCACTATCTCCTGTAGTTGTTTTTTTACTTGTAACACCATCTCTACCAGTATAAGATGTGTTTCCCCTTATCTCAAGGCACACTGGACAAACATACCACATGAAATCTCTATAAGGTGGACGCCTTGCAAAAAAGGTCAATCCAGTCCTGTTTTCACTTTCAACCCAACAGTCAATGCATACCATTTGACAACCATTTTCTGCATCCATGGTGATAATATGTTGGTATGATAAAGAATTGATGACTTAAGATGTATTATATAAGGGAGTTGTGGTTGTTGAACAAGTAGATGGGAGTAAAGACAGCATAAATGCTTAAAATCTATTCAACATACGCAGTTTAGGGGGTGTTTGGAATAACCACTTCTGTCTTATAAAGTAAAAAAAAAACAAATAAATTTCAAACATGATGTTGGCCAAATTACAAATGGCTAGAAGCCTAAAACCTTCTAACACCATTTCAACATCTTTTATCTAGCACATATGGATGTCTTGGATACAACTCCTCCACAGCCACTCCATAGTAAGCTGCCTCAAACTCTGCTTCTTCAAGCCAATTTTTCCACTTCCTTTCCTCTTTAATTCTTTTGTACATTCTCTCCTCTTCCAAAAACTTCTGGAATGCTTCTTCATCCATCCTTGTCTGCTCTTCATCTTTCTACAACATTGTGTGTTCTTCTTCTTGCTCATAAAGAGCTTCAAGAAACTCTTGTTCCATAGTCTGCCTTATATCGTCTTCATCCATCCACTGCAAAATTAATGGATTTGCACATTAACTAGAATGTAAACACACAAGAACAATCGTTATGCAAATGAAAATTAAATGAATACCTATTGCCTTCTGCCATCAGAATGCATTTTTCTACCTCGAACCTTTGTTTCCTTTGTTGGTTTTGGTACTTGATCCTTGTGACACTTAGACTTATTATGTCTAACAATTTGACAATTGGAGCATTTAATCTGTTTACGACCTCTAGATTTACCCATTTTGATGCAATTTCACTTAATTAAGGATTTAGGTTTATGAATTCAAATTTAGGGTAAAATGTGAGAATAAAGTGCTTCCGATAACTTAATGCAAATGTGAGGACATGATAGGGGACTAAAACCTTAGTCCCCTATACTCTTAAACTGTTTTAAGCAAGGACCATAGTTCTACCAACACCCAATACAATCAAAACAGATATAATAACTATCAAAGACGAATAAAAAAATCAACAAAAAAATTAACAAATTATAACACTAGAACATAACATATAGATTCATTAACTTCATATTAAACATAAATATTCAGTATATATTTTTCCAGAAAAAAAAGGAAAACATAACCACTTCATTTCCCTTCACATCACTTTGTCTTCCTAAGATCATCAAGGAAGTTGTTACTGTCAAACACCTGAGAGCGTGTTTGACAGATCATCCTCCTTATCTCCAAGACCTTCAAGACATTAGCCTTTTTCTTATTGTGAAGATCCTCAAGAAACTTGTAGTTCATCATCGTAGATCGAAAGCCTTCGAGCTCAGAGATTTATTGTTGGGTTTCCTTCATACCAAGAATCAAGTCAGTGAAAGTCTGTTGGAGGCCATTAGAAATTTGGATGTCCTTATCGTTTTCTCTCTGATAAAAGAGAGAAATCGAGTCAAACATGTAGTCAGACATCGAAGCTTTGGCGAGTTCTTGAAGAAGTGGGAAGTCAGCCATTTAGAGGTTGTTGAGATTTTGCGAGAATATGTTTTTTTTATTGTTGGTATGCAAATGGTATAGGTTATTAACTCATAAATAGCAAAAACAACGGGACTTTCCAAATTCAGGGACTAATTGTGAATTAAGTAAAAAGACAACTAGTCAAGTTTGTGTGAGTAAAAATACGCGGGAATTTTAAGTGCAAAAAATGACTAACTGACCAAATTTAGGGACCAAGTGTGACATATGAAACCTGTTACCCTGCAACTTGACATTTGCCTTCCTTGATACGCTTATACATAATTAATGTGTTGCCAAACACCAAATAAACCCAACTAACAAGATCCAAAACCATAAACACTATCATAATAACCCGACCCAATTAAGAAAACCCAATCCAAACCAAACCTAACATACATCAACACTCACGTACTGAAACACACATCTAGTCAAACCCATTCGTAAAAACACAAAGTAAAACAATGATAGACAGGAGCATATTCGTCTCAACTTTTAAGGAGGTTAAGGAAGAAGAAGAAGGTGAGGTCTTGTTCAGAATCCATTGTAATGGGTTTTTTGATTATAGCCCACTCTGGTAGAAAGGAGGTTCATTAATTAATCTATTTGGCTTTACCAGTGATAGGGATATATTTAGTTCGAGCCTTGATAATGTATTATCAGAGATTAATGAACAAAAATGGACGTTGTTTTTCTGTGATTCTAAAGAATCCCTAGAAAATGGTTTGCATTTGATTCATACTGATGATGATGTTCATACTTTTTTTGCACCGGCTGAAACACATGAGTCAGTTGATATCTTCGTTGCACACAAGCCCCAAAAGTTAGCACAATTTTACTTAAAAAACATAAGTTTTGAAGTTGTGGGTTGGGTAGAGCAAGATGCTAACTTTCGAATGGTTAGTCCAACACCTTTTAGGACTAGACGTAAATGGTAGGGGATAGATAGGAAAAAAATGCAGGGGAGTGGAACCAAGACACCAACAGTGAAAGGTGGTGTTGTAATAAAAGAGAAAGAAGGGGTTGTAGCTAAAAAAGGGAGAAATTAAAGGAAAAGGAAAAGGAAAGCTGGTTGAGGAAGAGGATGTTTTGCATAAAAAAAAGGGGAAAGAAGTTGTTCAAGAATTTAAGCGAGGTTTAGATGGGAAGGGGAAGGCTAAAATGGTTAAGTTTGCAGGTTTTGATGTTGAAAACTTATCTAGTTTTGATTGGAAGGGAAGGCTAAAAGGGTTGGTGGTGTTCTTCCGATGTTTCTAGCGGTGTTAAGACACCTTTAGAAGCGAGAAAGGATTACAAGCTGCGTCCTTGCGGTGTTAGCCAAAGGCCATCCTAGGTGATGTTTTAGTGATGAATACCATGTCATATGTTTAATTCTTTTAAGTTGTAATAGTACAATACCTAAGTTATATGTTTTTTGTTTGCATACTTGTTTTTGCAGACAAGGTAGTAGTAGCATCATCACTTTAAGGTTCATGTTTTGTGGGTTCATACGTTTATGGATATCGATCAGAGATGTGTAGATCATTTGAAGGTTCAGCAGTTGAACGTTTTGAAGTGGGAACTGCATCGTCTTTTATATTTTGTGAAATGTTAGTAGAACCATGTATCAGAAAATGACTCCGTAGTATCAGTTATTTTCCAGTTGCATCAAACATTGAACATATAGTTGACTGTTATAAGTCAACTTGCTAACTAGTTTCTTGTGTATAAATTTGTTTGTTTGTCCTGGGTTAAATTCTGTGAGAGCATACATTGTTTTGTAGTTGACTTTTGTTGGAAATGCTCCTAAACTATATTTACAAGTGTTAGTCATTTATATGTAATAGGTTGCTTTTATATGGCTTTTCTGTTAGTAATTATGGCAAGGCTTATGTAGAAAGCCCATAAGCCTATGCAAAGGCCCAAAAGGCCAAGGAAGGGACTAGATATGTTGCCCTAGCTCCCTTCCCCTACAAATACTATATGCATAACCTTTTTCATTTGAGAAGTGTTGTTCACTCATAATACTATACGCATAACCTTTCTTATTATTTCGTGTGTTTGTGTGTGCAACCGTCTCTCTCAACCTCATTTCTATCATCTACATGCTTGTGTTAACTTATGGTAACCTAACAGTGGTATCATACGCCATCTAGTTGGGTGAAACACTTTTGTTTTTGAAGTTGTTAATCGTACGCATAAGGTAGCACGTTATACACTTTTCATTTGCTAAAAAACTTTGATTTTTTCACTTGTAAACTCAAGATTCTTATGGGTTAAGGTTTATTTAGTGTTAAAGTTTCTGTTTTTGGTAAAAAGTCACAACCTTTACGTGTTTAGTTTAGTTTTAGAACTTGGTTTTAGTTTGTGTCATTAGTTTACGCGTAAGGTAAAATCTCACTTTGGATCAACAAGTTTCAAGCTTTCTTGTGATTTTGGTGATTTTGAAGCTGTTTTATCATTAAAATCAAGTTTCCAAAAAGTTTAGTGCATAAAAATTACACTTGGTAAATTCTGTCAGTTCTTATGCATAACAAAACCCTAGTTTCCTACGCCTAAGCCTCTACGCCTAAGTCTCAGTTACGCCTAACATTCTACGCGTAAGAATTTTCTTCAACGATCTTCAAAGCTGTTGGTTAACTCAGTGTTTTCTTGTTTGGATAAGCCTGAAAACACTACGAGTTGTGGATATCTTTTACACTTGGACAAGTGTAAAGGATTTTGGGGTAAAACCCTAAGTTTACGCCTAAGCTTAAACGTTTACGAGTAAACATTTTACACCTAAGTTAATATTACGCCTAAGGTTGTTACTTATAAGCATTTAGTTTACGCCCAAGCTTAAATTTAACCTAAAGCTTACGTGTAAAAAGGATTTACGCCTAAGCACTTGTTTACGCATAAGTGGAAGTTACGTGTAAGATCATCAGTTTACGCTTAAGCTTTGTTTACGCCAAACTGCCTAAGTGTACTTCATCAAAAACATCAAGTTTCATTCGACTACAAAGATCCATCATCAACACAAGTTTCAAGATGTCTCAACCACCATACTCCAACTACTTTCCTCATGAGTATCCTCAACAAAAACAACAATAAAAAAAACTACAACAATATCCTCAACAACAATTTCAACAACCATCATCAGTTTACTTTCCTCAAGGAGCACAACCTCTTCCACCATAAATCCCTCAACCAAACCCTTGTCAACAATATCAGCATGCTAACTACTTCCAATATCATTTTCCAGCTAAGTATGCTATGAATGTCATAACGCAAAAGGAACCTTCTTGGTTTGCAAAGACGTGTGAAGCTTTAAGCAACCAACAATCCATTCATGAAGCTGGATCCCTTGATAGACCTCCAATGCTCACTCTCAGAAACTATGATCAATGGGTGATACGGTTTCTTAGGTTTTGTGATCTCAAGAAACCACATGGTAAGTTTTTGAAGAAGGTCATCCTTGAAGGTCCTTCTCAAATGCCTACTACAACAGTCCCCAGAGATCCAACTGCTGATCCACCAAGAGATAATGTTACCACTACTCTTAGAGTAGATCAAGTCACTGCTGGACAACTACTTCACTTGGAAGTAGAGATGAACTTTCAATGCAATATATCCTTTTGGGCTTACCTAATCTGATTCTTCGCAGTGTTGATGCTCAGAAAACTGCAAAAGCTATGTGGGAACACATCCATCTTCTAATGGAAGGCACACAACTCAATCAAGAAGAAATGGAATCAAAACTTTACTTATCCTATGAGAATTTCATGATTGAACCAGGGGAATCATTAGAGTTATACTATCATTGATTCACAAACATCATCAATGACTTGAACCGACACAACATCATCATGCCAAGGATTACAATCAACACAAAGTTCCTAAGCTGTCTTGGTCCTGATTGGGAGAAGTATGTTACATTCATCTTCAAGTTAAAAACATTCATCAAGCAAAGTACGGATTGTTGTATGAGTACTTGAAGCACCATCAAAAGGAAGTAGACAAAGACAGAGCTCTCCGTGGAATCAATGCATCTCCAACTCTGCCGGATAATCAAACTCTTGCTTTGTACACTCAAGCTTGTTATCCTCAGTTTCCAAATTTGCCAACTGTCTTTACTAATCCACCACAACAATCTGCTTAGATCATACCATATGATCCTTCACAACAATCACAAGAAACTCAACTGGTTCCTTACAACAACTGTTGGATCGATGTACTATAACCAAACTAACTTAAATAGCTTGTTAAGGTTTAATAACCTCGGATAAATCCTAAGTTATTAACAATGAAACACTGAGCAAACTTTATTAAGTATGCGGAATTTACTTAACAAAGCTAAGAAGAATACAACTTTTAACTTTCAACGATTATATTAATAACTCTAAATCTGCTTGTTATGCAGACTCTTTAACAACTCTAATAATATCGAACTAACTAAAACTCTAATGATACGCGTACTTTAGAATTCTAAAACTCTTCTCTAAAACTCGTGTAACATATTGGATTTCACATACACATCAAACCATAACCAAAGTAGGCGTACAAAATGAGTTCTAGAGAGAGAAAGTTAGAGGTTTAGGGAACTTTAGTGAGGGAAAGAAAAAATATTATTATGAGCTCCAACTCTCTACCTTGGAAGGTAGAGAGTATTTATAGTCTTTACATAAATCGCCACCTATCGGGTTGTGGATCGACATACAGTGGGTAAAGACCGTCTGTCCTCCACGGTGTTACTTAAACTAAATACTACTTAACTTATATTAATCTCGACTACGAGCTTACTAACGATTACATATACTTGAGGTGACCGACTCTTTAATACTTGGATCTACTAAATCCTAACAATCTCCCCAAGGAGGTCACCTCAAACATATACTAAAATTACATTGAATACAAGCAGATATTACATAAAATTGTTCTTGCATTCTTTGTGTAGTACTTTGCTCAAGCTCGTAGTCATTGATTCTTCTCATTGCATGTTTGGTTAATCCAAGTGGAGGTCTTTTCTTGATCTACGTGATAATGAGTTTTGAGCGAGTTTGAGATCATCGGAAACATCAATCTCGACTCATCCATTGTGGTGTTGGTATAATGTGATGTTGTGACTTTCGGACCGACATGCTCACATTCGGATCATGATATCTTCTCATCGAGTAGCGGAAGCTTTCGTTGATTCATGATATTGGCGCACAACAGCGTAGCGAAGCATGGAGTGATAATATCGAGTCATTGATACACTAATCATGATTTCTTTGGAAATGAATATGTTGTGTAAGCATGCGGCTATGGGTGACCGCTCCATTCGATCGACTACAAATGTAGGGTGTTTCGCATAAAGCAGTTAGCAATAAAGCACACAAGAGTGTCTTTGATCACTTTTGTTAAATTGAGGTACACGCCCACGGTTCCCCATTGATCAAGACAAGTCTTGCCGTGATCGGTATAATTCGAAGAATTCCCTTGTGGGGTTTCGAATTGTTCTAGCCGTTCTCAAGCTGGAGCGTCTCAAAGAAGACAACACGGAGTGAGTGAACCGGTAATTGAGATTCACCGATTGATGAAAAGAGATTTGAAAAGCAATGGTATCGCTTACTAGAAATTGTTTTGCAATACAATGAAGGTTTTGATGAAAATCAATTATCAATCATAAACACCTTTTATTTTGAAATATAAGTACACGATCGATGTGCTAAAGAAAAGAGTTTTTAAGCACAATGATTGGTTTTCAAAGGTATCCGTCAATCCATAACTCGAACGAGGATTGATTCAAAAGATTGAATCGCCCCATTGTTTACATTCGGTTGTCACATGGTTGATCTATAGAATAGATCTCACATGCCACCCACCGTGAGCTTGTTTGATGTTGGCTCGAAGGCTTTCCATCTTCATTGTGAATATGTTTGCATATCACTCGGATGTTCAGCAATACCACAAGGATAATGCGTCGGACCCAAGATATAATCTATCTCTCCACATTGTGTGAAGCAGAGAGTCTTCATTGAAAGTGTCCTAATGAGATTTATTGATGATCTCGTGGCTCTAGACTCAATTTGTGCATATTTGGTTCTGTGTCGGAGACTAGGAGAGGTCTCCTTCTTCAATATCAACAATCTCTAAGAGAAAGTCGATAGATTATGTAGGTTCCCGTGAGAATGAAACAAGCCCTTTTAATAGGAACTTGAGTGGTTTGGAAAGATGTAGTGCGGGCGTCCTGGGTCCATGACATCTTGTCTTCAATACCGGTGTTACCTTGGTAACCACCAAGAGCATATGAATTGAACCGGTTTACGCCCTAAGGTTGAATAAATGGAGGCTATTTCTTTTCACCCTTTTCACATTCAATTCTTTTTCATTCTTCAACCCCTTCAATGCTTACCAAGACTTCATGACTAGAACCTTGTTGGGTTTATTCCGATTACTAGTGCGGTCTTAGTCCGCACTCTTCCCACATCTCATTTTCTCCTTTTTCCAATATACCTAAGGACTTCTACACTATCTAGTGGATTGTCTCTGGGTAGATCCCTCCGGTTTTGGCGGATCATGGGAACAAATACCTAACCTTATCATCCTTAAATCACCATACATAAAGTAAAGTTGGTCGGTGTATTTGGTATTGTTCATTTGCCATTGGAACCAATTGAAAACCATTTGAAAATCAATCCAGGTACTTATGATATATAATCAAAGCATTTTGTACCTGAATTGTTTTTGATATTTTTAGAACAAGAGCTCCCCCTCAACATGTGCATCAAGTGAAATCATTTTGCACACGGAGGCAAGGAAAGAATTAACTTCTTTGATTACCATTTTCTAAAGATATCAACATCACTTCCTGATCAAAACAAGTAGATAAAGCATATAAGGGAGGATGAGGTTTTCATAAGCTTGCTCCCCTCAATATGTGCCTTGAGATTTGAAAGAGTTTTGCACATACAAGAGGGAACAGATCGCACATTGAAACAAATTGATCACGTTTGGATCTTTGTGGTTTAAGATAGATGCTCCCCTCAACTGTGCATGGAAAATTTGAAATAGTTTGGCACATTTGGGAAGGAGAGCTTGTACATCCTTATAAAACCATTTACCAATTATCGATTAAATCAATTTAAATCACAAGTTCTCCCCGATCACAATTATCAAATCATTTGAGATTTGTGATCTCGTAGATTTAAATTGATTTGGAAAGCTTTAAGGAGAATTGTGACTTGATTATGAAAGCGTTTTAAGCGATAAGGATCGATTTTGAGACTTTGGACTCCATTGACTAAACATGCATGATTATCTTTTGAAAATAGTTGAATGACACATAACTTTTAATTTAATTGAAATCATTCTCCCCTTAATCAATGACCTAAGTTGTTGATTGAGAGATAGATATTTTGACACACTTTAAGTCCAAATGATTTCCAAAAATAAAGTCCGAGTTATTTTTAAAGCAATTAGTTTTCATTAGATAGTAAGGATTTGTTTAAAGAATCGAGCATTAGATTTGAAAACCAAGATAAAGCATGGCTCGTTCTTTCTTTGAAAAGCGAGTTCTTGCTGAAATGACAATAAACCATTATTTCACTTTCTCCCAAAAATTTTTGATTTTTTTTTTTTTTTTTTTTTTTTTTGAAAATTCGAACAACATCTAAAGTCCGTGTCATTCTTTGAATGACAAAGACAAAGACCGTAGATATAATCGAATCGAGAAAAACATGACAAAATGATTTTTTTTCTTCAAGTTTTATGGATTTTGAAAGTTTTATATTTTTGTATTTTGTTTTTCGAATAAATATTTACAAGAGATAGATGAAGGAAGACCTTTACTCCTCGACTTTCTCTCGAAGGCGTTTGGCGTTTACGGTTGAAGGCTTTTCAAGCCAAGTCGTGGAAGAATAAACTCAAAACGTTCTCTTGGAAGAGCTTTGGTGAAGATGTCGCTAGCGGTATTACGACTTCACAAAATAGAGTTCCACCACACCGCTTTCCACTTGCTCCGGATGAAATGATGTCGAATATCGATGTGCTTTGCTCTTGAGTGTTGAACATTGTTGCATGAGAGGGCAATAGCACTTTATTATCACGAAGACAGAGGATTTTGTCGAATTCAAAGCCATAGTCGGATAATTGGGATCTCATCCAAAGGATTTGAGCACAACAAGATGACATGGCTATGTATTCACCTCTGTAGAGGAAATAGAAGTACTCATTTGCTTCTTTGAAGACCAGCTCACAAGCTTATCACCCCAAAAAGCGAGCACCTCTCGACGTACTACGACGAGTATCTTGACATCTGCATGATCGGCATCTCGCATAGGTCGTTAGTGACATACCGGTGTCCTTGGTACCAAAGTCCCATATTGATGGTTCCTTGGAGATACCGAAGACCCGTTTAACCGCTTCAAGGTGCCTTTTAGTAGGCTTAGCACGATATCTAACACACATGCACACAATGAACAAGATGTCGGTCTACTAGTCATGAGGTACATCAGGATCCAATCATACTACAAGATTTCATTTGATCTACCATTATCCCTAAGAGGTCCTCATCCGACTTGGTACGTTCAATCATGGGAGTGTCAACGGTGTCACAAGAAACAAACCAAATTTCTTTAAAATCTCATTTGCATATTTAGATTGATTTATAAAAATGCCTCCGGACTTTGTGAAATTTGTAATCCCAAGAAAATGACATTTGTCCCATCATTGACATTTGAAATTTAGAACCCATTTCATTAGAAAACGGTCACATTCATTGGGGTCGATCGAGGTAAAGATGATATCATCAACATAAATTTGAGCGTGAATTAAATGTTTGCACGACTTCACGGTGAACAATGTTGGATCAAGCGCTCCTTTCTTTGAATCGGTAGATAGAAGAAACTTTGATAGCGTATCGTACCATGCCCTTGGACCTTGCTTTAAACCATAAAGAGCCTTCTTCAAACGATAAACGTGAGTAGAATGCTCGGATTCACAAAGCCTTCGGGTTGGGCGACGTGACGACTTCTTTAAGATATCCATTAAGAAACGCCGTCTTTACATCCATTTGATAGACTATCATGTTCTTACTTGCGGCATTAGCCAAGAATATTACGATTGCCTCGATACGAGCAACAGGAGAAAATGATTCTTCAAAGTCAATACCCTCCTCTTGACGGTATCCTTTTGCAACCAATCGAGCCTTGTTCTTTAACACATCACCATGCTCATCAAGTTTCACTTTGAAGATCCATTTTAGAGCAATGATCATAGCACAATCTGGAGCGGTACTAATTCCATACATCAAGTCGATCAAACTCATGAATTTCTTCTTGCATGGCATTGAACCGACTATCTTCATTCATAGCGACTTTAATGTCTTTAGGTTCGATCTTAGAGTACGGAGTTGAAGAAGCACCATAAGGCATCGGTTGCAAGTTGTTTTCTTGTGGATCGGACGAGAGGTTTCCAATGATGTTGTCCGGTGGATGATCATGTGTCCATTTTTCCCGAGGTGTTCATGTGGTTGTTGTTGTGGAACTAAAGTAGCAGAGTCGATGTCTCTCGATGAAGATGGTTCGATGATGATTCAGAGCAAATATGTTTTCAAATGGAGCATCTTGAGGAGTAGCAAAGGATTAACTTCATCATTGATGCGAAAGCAGTTCCATGATGTACATTTGAAGATTGATGATGTGTTGATGAGGCAGAGTGATCGCGAGGCGCTTCGACTTAGTGATATTGAGACTAAAGGATAGACTTCATTCACGTGGATATGAGCACCTCTGTTGTAGGAATTGATGATCATTAGCACTTGGCTCATAGTGTTCATCAAACATCGGATCAAACAATTTCTTCAAATCATCTTGATTAGAGGTACATATGGAGTTCTTTGGAGAGAATTTGGTACAAGGGACGAACCAATGGGACTGATTTGAAGTGCGGGTCCAGTGGATTGTCCAGAGCCATTTGACCGGTCAGCTCATCGAACGTAACGTGAATTGTTTCCATGATATTTCGAGTTCTCTTATTGTAGATTCGGTAACCCTTCTTGTTTGGTGCATACCCAACAAAAATTCCAATATCTGCCTTTGCTCTTAATTTACCTAGGTCTTGACCATCATTCGTTGGATAGCACAAAGCACCAAACACACGAAGATAGGAGAGATCAGGTTTTCGTTTATGAACAAGTTCGTATGGAGTTTTTCCATGAGAGGTATGAATAAGGGAACGATTTTGGGTGTAGCAAGCAGTGGCAATGACTTCAGCCCATAGAAACATTGGAACCTTCATGTTAGGATTTAGTAAATCCAGTTATTAAAGAGTCGGTCACCTCAAGTGTATGTAATCGTTAGAAAGCTCGTGGTCGTAGATTACTATAAGTTAAGTAGTATTTAGTTTAAGTAACACCTTGGAGGACGGACGGGTCTTTACCCACTGTATGCCTGATTCCACAGCCCGATAGGTGGCGTTTTATGTAAAGACTATAAATACTCTCTACCTTCTAAGGTAGAGAGTTGGAGCTCATAATAAGACTTTTCTTTCTCTCACTAAAGTTCCCTAAACCTCTAACTTTCTCTCTCTAGAATCATATTGTACGCCTATTTGATCTTATGGTTTAGTGTGTTTATGAAATCGAATATGTTACAACTGGTATCAAGAGCCATGGTTTGATCATCTCTTACATATCTTTGGATTTCTAGTAACCTTTAGGTGGTTTTAGAGTTTGAAAAAGTTTAGTGGTTTTTGCATCATTTTGATCATTTCTAGTGTTAAAGTTTGAATCTTGGGTGTAGTTTTGTGTTTAGAATCATTGTATGTGCTTGGGTTTTGATTTGGTAAGCTTGAATCATCGTGGTTGGGTTGTTTTGGATTGAAAAGTGGTGTTTATGTGTTTTCTAGCTAGCGACTTGAGCCACGGATAAGTTATCTTGGTAGCGACTTGCTTTGTAATTTGGTAGCGAGTTGTAGTTGAAGGTCTTAGCGAGTTGAGCTAGCGACTTGTCTATTGAGACAAGCCGACAAACAGTACACTTAGTGGAGTCTCCACTACGGGTAGCGACTTGGTGAAAGTTAGCGACTTGTACTTAAGTTTGTTAGCGACGTGGTGTTAGCGATTTGGTGCTTAGCGAGTTGCTCTTTAGCGACTTGACAACTTAGCGACTTGGTGCTTAGCGACTTGCTGTCAAAATTTTACTAGCGACTTGGTGCTTAGTGAGTTGCTCTTTAGCGACTTGACAACTTAGCGACTTGGTGCTTAGCGACTTGCTGTCAAAATTTTGCTAGCGACTTGGTGCTTAGCGAGTTGTTATTTAGCGACTTGACCGTGTGTCTTAGCAACTTGGTAGTATAGCGACTTGGTACTTAGCGACTTGGTTCAGTTTTCTTAGCGACTTGGTTGACTCATGCATGTCTGGTTTCTCTTGATTCGATAAAATCCGTGAAAGAATCTATTTCCCGGTTTAATCATAGAGTTATAAAATCCGTTTCTGTCAACATGTCTACCAACGTTCCTACAATCATCTCCATGTTGCCGAGGATGTTCAAGCGGTGGTTCAGATACTTGTCCACCCATGCTTGATGAGCCGACTACGACTCTAGGCTCAAAGAATCGATTGTCTTGTCTTGGAAAGAAAATGGGGTTAACATTCTCAAATCCATTGATGAAGGACCATATCGGGTTGAGACTACTAGAGACATAATTGATACATCGAAGATGGAACATTGATTTCTGGAATGGACGGACCAAAGATGTATGATGAGCTCAATGATAAGGAGAAGAAGAGATTTGATGCGATATCGGGGCTTCTAACATTATCTTGCAAGGTCTTCCAAAAGACATCTACAAGCTTATCAATCACAACTTGAAGCAAAGGTCAGATGGGATAATGTCAATATGCTTCTCTCGTGTTCGAATTGACTATTGAAGATAGAGAATCACAACTATATGATGAATTTGAGCATTTCAAGATGAAACACGATGAGAGTGTTTATGAGTACTATGTGAGATTCCATAAGCTTGTGAATGACATGAGGAACATCAAAATGACTATGCCTAACATTGACTCAACTCAAAATTTGTGAACAACATGAATCCCGAATGGCACAAGTTTGTCACTTACGTGAAGCTCACTAAAGGATTGAAGAATACAAACTATGAGCAACTCTATGCCTTCCTTTTCCGAATGAGAGACATGCTATGTTTGAAAAAAGGATTCGGAGCGTTCAAAACCAATCGGGGAGAAACAAGTTCATCAAATGATTCAACTCGCATTTTCACCAATGATGGAATCACTACCAAAGCATCTCAAGTCATTCAAGATCCATACTTCAAACAGCCCGATGCCAATGCTATCATGGAACACTTTATCAATAAGCTGGCTTATATGGTTAAACATAACTTAACCTTCTCTCCACATACCAACAAACATCACACTAACAATGAAATCAGGACTGCATCTAATCTACACAGCCATGCTTTGGTCAGAGATGGAAAGGTTACAGTACAACCAGCTCAAGGAAGACAATATGAACAAATAAGAGGTGGAGGGTATGTGGAAAATCATAATAGAGGAAGGAATGGAAATTAAGGACAAGTAAAGCCAATCAAGTGTTACAACTGTGGAGGTGAGGGACACATTGCAAGGAACTACACATCGCCAAAACGCCCTCAGAATGAAGAGTACTTCAGGGATAAGATGTTGCTTGTGCAAGCTCAGGATAATGGTGCAGCTTTAGATGAAGAGGAGTTGTTGTTTTGGCCAAAGGAAATGCTAAGACATATGATGCGAGATGTGGATGAGCAACCAATTCGGAGATAGGCCATAATCATCGAATGCCTTTCAAGTAGGCGATTGTGATGCATACGACTACGATGTTGATGAAGAACCTCTTGCACAAACCATTTTCATGGCTAGCATTTCTCCAATGGTCTCTCCTAAAGTCTCTTCATCATCACAAGCTGGTCCATCCAAAGACAAAATCATTTCTAAGGTATTAAAATTATACGATGAAGTTGATGAGCAAAAGATACATAACGAGTACAATTAAGCGTAATTATTGAGTCGGATATTGAAAATATGGGTAATATCAATGTTGTCCCATATGATCAATATGTGAAACAAAGTGAAAGTGAAATTGTACCAAGTGATGCATCTTCTGCGGTCAACAATGATTATGTTTTTGTTGAATTCACTTGCATGTGCCCACGATGATTCTGTCATCTACAGGCCGAATGCCTATAAAGAATGTGTTGCTATTTATGAACAACGTGCAAAATTTGAGTTGACCACCGTGAGCGGTGAAATGGATGACCAAATGCGTACAACTATTAGAAAAAGTAGGTTTAGAGAAGAAGTATTAAAACAAGAGTTAAACTCCTTACAAGAAAAGCTTTCTAAAGCGCTAAGCAAAAACAAGAACTTCAAGAAAATGTTAAAATGCTTAGCGAGAATTGATTGCAAAGGAATCAAAACTTTTGAATGATTTTCTAATCTAAAACCTTGAAAAACAAGCTTGAAAATAAGTTGTGCGTACAAGGAATACCATTCAAAGCTGCTCACATGGTCACTAAGCATAGAGTTTTAAGCGATAAGCATAGTGTTCCCATCATAGATAAACCCAACCACAGTGCGGGAAGATAGCTAAAGCGACTCAAAATGTAATCTATGATGGCAATGAGATTCTTAAACCTAGGCGAAACCTAGTTGCATTGAGTGCACAGAGGAAGATAAGAAATCGATGAAGTCACTAGGAGAAGATGAACAAGAAACTAGATGATCCTAAATGTAAAGAGAAGAAAATAATTATCACACCCATGACTACAAAAAGGAGATGGATCTCCTTGAATATGTTTAAGCCTCAAGCGTTGTTGACACCGAACAAGTGTTCGGAAAAGGATTTAGATAAGCAAAAGCGAGAGAATCTTGTTGTTACAAACCCTCCCTTAGGAAAATGCCTTGACGATTGTGTATCCTCCAAATACACCAATGCATCTAGTTCCTAGAACTATTGCCACTAAAAGCAAGACCTTAATCGGTCAATATGTTATTTTCAACTATTTGTTGATTTTGAGAAAACTTGTAAGAAAAGGATCACACCTTGGTATAGCGAAGGGAAAGGGTTTTGAGCAAATGAAAGAATGTTATTTAACTAAAGTCATGCCTTTCTTCAAACAACTAAAAGATCATTTGAAAGTCTTAAAAGGGAATGAATTTAGACATTAAAGAAATGGAAAAGGAATTTGATGCAATGATAGTTGAGGTTAGTGACTATGAGCGAGCACTAAAATATAATGAGATTGAGAGGAAGAACTTGCATACATTGAATGATACTCTTATTCTTGAATGTGTTGCTCAAGATGTGTTTTCATCTGCTACAAATTGTTCCATTAATGCTTCTCGGTTTCATGAATTATCTGTTGCCTCGAAAGTCTCCCATGATCGTGTCATTGAGCTTGAAAGACTAATTCTAAACTAAATGAGAAAATTGAGCTGGATGATCACGACAATTTGGTTAAACATTTTTCTAAACTAGAGGTTGAGCATTTTAATTTACAACTAAAATATCAACATCTTAAAGAAAATGTCAAAACTTCAAATATCAAGACCTCCTCGGATGCTCTGAGTTTGATGCGAGTTTTCAAATTAACAAGCGTGATGAACATATTCAAGCTCATTGTAACACGATCGAAAGTTGAAAGCCCAAATCTCTCAATTAAAGGGTCAAAAGAACAATGTGACTAGCTCCCAAATGCCTCCTCCTTTAGATTCTCGGAATTCTCAAGCGTTTCATCTTCAAAACTTAGTAAATGCATTACAAAAGGAAAGCGAAAGTTTTCTAGAAGAAATGAAAGGTTAACGTCATTTCAATGAGTTATTTGAATCAATAAAGGTCACTCGTAACAAAAATAACGAACAAATAGCTTCATTGCAAAGAAAATTGAGAATCGAAGAGCCGTAAAAGGAAAATGCCAATGACCAATGGGAGAATGGTGTATCAAAGGTTCACTCTTTTAATAAATATGCTTTATGCGTGAAATATGTTCCCCTCATCTTAGGAATAATAAACTTGCAATTCAAACATATTTCTCATCTCTTAAGGATTGTCTAGAATGTCTCCGTGAGATTGTTGAAGAGGATAAGTTAGAGAAACCACTTGATAATGCAATTGGGCATGCATGCTTATATGCCAAACGATCTCAAGAACTTCTAGAATGCTTAATCACAATATGCCCTAAGTCCTTAGGTGAGAGAGTTAATCCTTTGATTAGTGTTCTATGCCTAGTGCCAAGTATGAAATCCATTCAATGCCCAATGTTATGAATCGAAGCTGTAGTATACCTTCAAGTAGTTCGGATCCCAACACCTCTAGTGTGAAAAAGGTGAACTTGATGTGCCTTCAATTAGCTCACATCCCGAACATCTAAGCAGAAAATGCAAATAGTAGCAAAACCAACTAATGTTCCCATTCCATCTCTGGGAGTAATCGGTGACATTAAAGCGGCGGTCAAAGTCTCAAGACAATACAAGGAATGATAGGACCTCGCAAGCTAAGAATGTGCATTGGAAGAGAGTAGAATACCAACCTAGGAACTTTAAGTTTGAGTCGAATAAAATGAATCGTGTTGATTCTAGTATTAGCCATAGGCGTCTTGTAATTAATTAATTCGATACTATTTGCAAACCACAGTAATGAAGTGCGCTTGAATTGTTTACTAATCATGAATGTGGTGTAAATGCTTTGTCTAATCTTTGTCAAATCCCGATTAACATTGTCAATGCAAAATATCATGCTAAGAAGGCATAAAGGCAAAGGCTAAAGAAAGTTAGAAAAGCGTTGGAAGGCCGGGAAGAACATTTAGTAAGATAGGTTATCAATGGATACTGTTGGCCAAAGGTTAATCGAGACAATGCCCACTAGAAAATGGATGCCTCTTGGTAGAACTATTCCCTTAAGAAGTGAACATACTTTAAATAGGGCAAATCTGGACACTAATCTGCATCTATTCATAATAACTCCATTGCCTCAATTTACGATATGAATGTTTCTATTTACGATGTGGGTGTTCCAATCATTATTACTAACCAAATGGAACCCATTCTTGCATGGGATCCCAATTATCGATTATCCATTCTTATGCATGTTCAGCTGCGGATCGCTCAAATCGATTACGTGGTACCGGTCTCGGGATGTTCCAAGCATATGGTGGAGACGGTCGCGGCTCATGAACCGTGAGTAAATTCATCAGACGAGTTAGATTCGGGAGCGATCATTTTGGAGCTATTATGGGTTATGGAGATCATGTGGTTGGTAAAGTGTAATTTCGGGGTTTATTATGTGGAAGGTCACGGTCATAATTTGTTCTCTGTTGGTCGATTCGTGATTCCGATCTAGAAGTGGCTTTTAGAAAACATACTTGCTTCGTTAGAGAACTTGATGGTGTAGAATTATTAAGAGGTACTCAAGGTTCTAACCTATACACCATCTCTATCGATGACATGATGAAGTCCTTTCCAATACGCTTGCTATCAAAGGCTTCTAAAACAAAGTCTTGGTTATGGCATCGTCGTCTCAATCACTTGAACTTGGCACCATAAACAACCTTTCGAGAAAGGATCTTGTCGAGGCTTACCCAGTTAAAATATGAAAAGATCATCTTTGTTCGACTTGCCAATTGGGTAAAAGCACGAAATATGCCCACAAACCAAAACCCACAAATTACGTAATGGAAGTTCTTCATACCCTTCATATGGATCATGCGGACCAATGAGAGTGCAAGCGATAAATGGGAAGAAATACATTCTAGTAGTTGTTGATGACTACTCTCGATTTACTTGGGTAAAGTTTTTGAGGACAAAGGATGAAACTCCGGATGTCATCATCAAACTAATCAAACGACTTCGAGTTCGACTCAACAATACGGTTAGAATTTTTCGAGCGAGATAATGGCACGAGTTTGTCAAGAAAGACTTAATTCGAGTTTATGAAAGTGTTGGAATCGGTCATCAAAGAAGTGTTCCACGAACTCCTCAATAGAACGGTGTAGTTGAAAGGCGAAATTGAACTCTTGTAGAAGCCGCAAGAACAATGCTTATTTATTCGAAGGTTCCAGCGTTTCTATGGGTGAAGCCATTGCCACCGCATACTATACCCAAAATCGTTCCCTTATACACACCTCTCATGGAAAAACTCCATATGAACTTGTTCATAAGCAAAACCTCGATCTCTCCTACCTTCGTGTGTTTGGTGCTTTGTGCTATCCAACGAATGATGGTCAAGATTTAGGTAAATTAAGAGCAAAGGAAGATATTGGAGTTTTGTTGGTTATGCACCAAACAAGAAGGGTTACGAATCTACAACAAGAGAACCGAAATATCATGGAAACAATTCACGTTACGTTCGATGGTGACCGGTCAAATGGCTCTGGACAACCCAGATTCTGGACCCGCACTTCAAAAAGTCCCATTGGTTCATCCTTGTACCAAATTCCTCTCCGCCTACTCCATATGTACCTCAAGTGAAGATGATTTGAAGAAATTGTTTGATCGATGTTTGATGAACACTATGAGCCAAGTGCTAATGAATGTCAATTCCATAACAGAGGATGCTCATATCCACGTGAATGAAGTCAATCCTTGATCTCAATATAATTAAGTCAAGAAGCGCTTCTTCGATAACTCGATCTCATCAACAAATCATCAATCTTGAATGTACATCATGGGCTGTTTCTAGCATCAATGATGAAGTTAATCCTTTGCTACTCTCGAAGATGCTCCATTTGAAAACATATTTGCTCACGAATCATCATCGAACCATCTTCTTGAGGAGACATCGACTCTGCTACCTCGGTCCCTCAACAACCGCCACATGAACACCTTAGAAAATGGACTCACGATCATCCATTAGGCAACATCATTGGAAATCCTCTCGTCCAGTATCAACACGGAAACAACTTGCAACCGATGCCTTATGGTGCTTCTTCAACTCTGTACTCTAAGATCGAACCAAAGATGTCAAAACCGCCATGAATGAAAGCAGTTGGTTCAATGCCATGCAAGAAGAAATTCATGAGTTTGATCGACTTGATGTATGGGAATTAGTACTGCTCCAGTTGTGCTATGATCATTGCTCTAAAATGGATCTTCAAAGTGAAACTTGATGAGCATGGTGATGTCTTAAAGAACAAGGCTCGATTGGTTGCTAAAGGATACCATCAAGAGGAGGTATTGACTTTGAAGAATCATTTGCTCTGTTGCTCGTGTCGAGGCAATCCGAATCTTTTGGCTAATCTTTGCTAGTAAGAACATGGTAGTCTATCGGATGGATGTAAAGGCGGCATTTACGAGCGGAGATCTTAAAGTCGTCTACATCGCCCAACTGAAGGCTTTGTGAATCGAGCATCCTACTCACGTCTTTCGTTTGAAGAAGGCTCTTTACGGTTTAAAGCAAGCTCGAGGACATGGTATGATACACTATCAAAGTTTCTTCTATCTACCGGATTTAGCAAAGGGCGAGTTGATTCAACATTGTTTACCGTGAAGTCGAGCAAACATTTAATTCATGTTCAAATTTATGTTGATGATATCATCTTTGCCTCGATCGACCCCAATGAGTGTGACCGTTTTCAAATGAAATGGGTTCTTAATTTCAAATGTCAATGATGGGACAAATGTCATTTTTCTTGGGATTACAAATTTCACGAAGTCCTGGAGGCATTTTCATAAATCAATCTGAATATGCAAATGAGATTTTAAAGAAATTTGGATTCGATTCTAGTGACCCTGTTGATACTCCTATGATTGAACATACCAAACTAGATGAGGACCACTCGGGGATCATGGTAGACCAAGCGAAATATCGTAGTATGATTGGATCACGATATACCTCACGACTAGTAGACCGGACATCTTGTTCGCTATTTGCATGTGTGGTAGATACCGAGGCTAAGCCTACTAAAAGCACCTTGAAGCGGTTAAGCGGGTCTTCGGTATCTCCGGTACCATCAATATGGGACTTTGGTACCGAAGACACCGTATGTCACTAACGACCTATCAGATCTTGATCATGCGGGATGTCAAGATACTCGTCGAAGTACTTCGGAGGTGCTCGAGTTTTGGGTGATAAGCTTGTGAGTGGTCTTCAAAAAGCAAATGAGTACTTCTAATTCCTCTGAGGCGGAATACATAGCCATGTCATCTTGTTGTGCTCAAATCCTATGGATGAGATCCCATTATCGACTATGGCTTTGAATTCAACAAAATCCTCCGTACTATGATAATAAAAGTGCTATTGCTCTCATGCAACAATGTACAACACTCAAGAGCAAAGCACATCGACATTCGACAAAATTTCATCGAGGAGCAAGTTGAAAATGGTGTGGTGGAACTTTACTTTGTGAGGGTGAATACCGGTTAGCGACATCTTCACCAAAGCTCTTCTAGAAACGTTTTGAGTTTATCCTTCCACGATCGGGTCTTAAGAGCCTACAACCGAAACACTCAAACGTCTTCAAGAGGAAGAAGAGGGTAAAGGTTTCCTTCATCTATCCCTGTAAATATTTTTGAAAAACAAAATACAAAATTATAAAACCTTAAAAATCAAATAGAAAAATATAAAACTTTCAAAATCTATCAAAATTTGAAAAATTGAAAAATCTTCAAAAATATTGTCATTTTGTCATGTTTCTCTCGATTTGATAATATCTACGGTCTTAATGTTGTCATTCAAAGAATGACACGGGACTTTAGATGTTGTTCGAATTAAAAAAAAAAAAAAAAAAAAACCAAAAATATTTTTGGGAGAAAGAAAAAAATGGTTTATTGTCATTTCAGCAATAACCGCTTTTCAAAGATAGAACGAGCCATGCTTTATCTTGGTTTTCAAATTTCTTGCTCGATTCTTTAAACTAATCCTTACTATCTTATGAAAACTAGTTGTTTTGAAAAATAACTCGAACTCTATTTTTGATAATCATCGGACTTAAAAGTTTGTCAAAATATCTATCTCTCAATCAACAACTTATGTCATTGATTGAGGGAGAATGATCTCAATTAAATCAAAAGTTATTTGTCATACAATTATTTTCCAAAGATAATCATGCATGTTTATTCAATGGGTTTAAAGTCCTAAATCCGATCCTTATCGGATAAAGCGTTTTCATAATCAAGTCACAATTCTCCTTAAAAGCTTTCAAATTCAATTTAAATCTCTGATTAAAAATCTCAAATGATTTGATAGTTGTGATCGGGAGAATTTGTGATTTAAATTGGTTAAAGCGATAATTGGTAAATGGTTTTATAAGGATGTACAAGCTCTCCTTCCCACATGTGCCAAGCAATTCAAATTTTCCATGCACATGTTGAGGGGAGTATATCTTAAACCACAAATATTTGAAACGTGATCAATTTATCTCAATGTGCGTCTTTTCCTAATATGTGCAAAACATTATCAAAAATATCTATGCACATATTGAGGGGAGCAAGCTTATGAAAACCTCATCCTTCCCAAAATTCTTTATCTACTTGATTTGATTAGGAAGTGATGTTGATATTTTAGAAAATGGTAATCAAAGAAGTTAATTCTTTCTCTTGCCTCCGTGTGCAAAACTATTTCAAACACTTGATGCACATGTTGAGGGAGCTCTTGTTCTAAAAATATCAAAACAATTCGGTACAAAATGCTTTGATAATATATCACAAGTATCTGGATTGATTTTCAAAGGGTTTTCAATTGGTTCCAATGGCAGATGAACAATACCAAATAGACCGACCAACTTTACTTTATGTATGGTGATATAAGGATGATAAGGTTAGGTATCTGTTCCCATGATCCGCCAGAACCGGAGGGATCTACCCAGGGACAATCCACTAGATAGTGTAGAAGTCCTTAGGTATATTGAAAAAAAGGAGAAAAATGAGATATGGGAAAAGTCTTGGATGAGTCTGAGCTAGTGATCCGTGCAAAACCGTCAAGTTTTCTCACGCATGGTGACCACTTATGAATGGCCGATTGTAAGAAACTTAAAACGACTTAAGAGCAATGCAATGAAGATCGAGGAGTATAGTGTTTCCGGGTCGTTATGTCCCAATGAGCTATGCAATGGATCACCAAACGAGCGGTGATCGATAAATTTGAGCAGAAAAAGGGATCTGAATTGATTATAACTACAGAAAAAACCAAGAAATTACAACGGCTTAAATGCAAATTAAAGGAAATTAAAAAGATAAAAACTATTAAATAAACGCTATCACTAAATTTAAAATGATGTTTTTGTTTTTTATGTTTTAATAAAACTGAAATAAAAACTACGTAACGTACAACAGAAAAATGTAAAACTTACACAATATTAATCCTAAAAATATAAAAATGATATTTTTACAAACCTAATGATAAAAGAAAATTTATAGAAAAAGAAAATTATTTTTATAACTATTTATCTAATTATTATTAATTAAAAACTAATTTTAACTATTTAATAATAGCCTAAAATACAAGAAATTAGGAAATAAAGCTAGAAAAATAAAATTTTGCTTTAGAAAAATCTAAAATAACAAAATAGAATTTTCAAAACTATTTTTGTATTTTTCTGATTATTTTTGTATTTTCTAGGAATTAAAAACTATTAAAAACTAATTAAATTATTTAAAAATACAAATTTAACTAAGAAAAATCTAGAAAAATATTTTTTTGGCTTTTTATATTTGTCTTAACTTAATAAAATGAAAACTATTTTTTGAAACTTTTCTTAATTTTTGTATTAAATGCTAATTAAAAAATACTAAAAAGCGAATTAAATCAAGAAAAATAGCAAGCAGGACGGAAAAATATGAAAAATTCAAGATAACTCTAAAATAATATAAGGAATCTAGGAAAATAGAAAAACAAGTGCTTGTGTGGAGGAAATGGCGATGTGCAAAGTGCTTATGAAATAAGCACTTGGATAAGCTAAAGGGACAAAACAAGCACCAAAAGCGATACACAAGCTAAAATATGCTAAAAGTAACCAAAATGCAACAAGTATTAACAGGCCTTGACCTCGATTAGTGATTACAGATTTGGCTTATTTGAGTATATAAGCTAAAAGCAGTTTGGTAGCTACTTTGAGCTTATGCACAAGCTACTAGATAAGTGAAATTGAAAACCAGTCCTTGGGATCTAAACTAGACCTGGTTGGAACCTTGTAAACCAAATTTGAGCCAAGGTGAGCTCGATGAACCTGTGCAAGCTGCAAAAGCTGTCAGATCGGTGTCAAGCGACTCGGTTACCTGAGGGGATGATGAGCTTATTGACAAGTAGTTTTGAGCTTTATAAAAATTTCACAAAAATGTATAAAAATGCTAATAACAAAATAGACCAGTTGAACTTCAAAAACCCAAGATTTCACTTAATTTGGCTTAAAAATGAATCAAGGAAAAATCCTTTCAGTTTGCCTCAAAATGACATTTTCACTTTTGACTTTTTAAAGCAATCTTGATATTTTGACTTTGGTGAGATTTAAGCTCACTTTAAGGACTGATTATGATGTTAATGGTTGAAATGAGACTAACACAAGCTATGTCTATGGATTTTGAACACAAAACAAGTGATTTGATCTCCAAAAACACAACAGATAAACTGTTTGAGACAGTTGAAGTGGAATTTGACTTTGACAGGTTACAAGCACAAAAGTAAGACATATATGAGTTTAATACAGCTAAACAAACATAGCACAACAAGCAATACCCACTGAACCAACCTCCAATGCAGTTTAAATCTCAATTCCAAACACCCTTGTAACTACTGATTTGTAACTTAAAATGAGCTAACAACTGATTCAGTTGTTATGATTGATCAAACTAAGTCCTTATATCCTAAATACAACTTAATGAAAAGATTTAAACCAGTTATAACTACAAATTAAGATTATGCAAAGAAGCCTAAAAATTCACTTACAAGGGTCCTTAGCCACAATGGCTTGAAACTTGTGAAACCGAACACTAACCTATATTATCCAACCCAATCACTTTAAATCAACCCAATTCCATGGTCGCTTCAACCCATGTCCATTTCCATTACCAAATTGATTTGACTTTCTTTGACCAAGAATCACTTTTGCTTAAAAGCGAAGGTAGGCTTATAGAAAGCTATTAGAAGCTTGTATAAGCTTATTGAAGCGAGTAATGAGTTGTTTGAAGCTTTTGTATAAGAATTGGGAATGGAAAATTTCAACATGAAGCTTTAAACATGAATTCTTAACATAACTTGAATTTATAGCTGAAATGGTTTATAATGATACAATACACTTAGTCGATACAAAGAAACAAAATACAATGTGTTTTCACTAAGTTAAATACTTTAAGTTAAAACGACATTTTGAGAAAATTAAGACAAGTAGTCTCTTCTCTTCTCCTCCTTTTGCTATCTTTTATAATCCTTGAGTCTTCTCTCATCTCGAATAATTCCCACTTGAAATGATAGCCATTGGATGGCTAAAGTGATCACGGCCTTTGAATGGATTTTTGGCGCCAAAACTAGATTTTAACAGTTGGGGTTGAGTGAGGGGGGGGGAAGGTACATTTAATGCATCTTGGATTTTAGTTGAGGTGGAGGGGACATGGAAAGGAGATTGTGAGCTGGGTGGATGTGTTGGTGGCTGGATATGGGAGTAGCAGACAGTGGGGAGGGAAATGGGGGAAAGGAGAAGAGGTTTGACCGGTGTTTGACTAGCTTAATATATTATGAAGGGGTTCAAAAATGCTATTTGACAGGGAGGTCCAAGGGATTAAGTGGCAGGGTCAAAAAAGGGTTTATGATAGGGTCCAATTTGGTTTAAAGGCTTAAATACACAAGGTCCTATTTGTAAATTCTGAAATTCAAGGGACCTAGGCTGCCAAATCTGCAAAGTTGCTCCAAGGACTAAAAGTGACAAGCTTCCATAGTACAAGGACCAAATCGACATTTTCCAATTTTCAAGGACCATTTCGCCAAATTTCAAACTTGAAGGACTAATTTTGTAATTTCTCAAAACTTATGATATTTTCACCAAAGGACTAATTTTGACAACTTATGATTTTAAAAGGACCTTTGGTGACTTTTCTTTGAAATTATGTGCTCGGGGACTGTTTTGACAACTTTTTAAACTTGGGGATCAAAGCGCCAATTCGCAAACTTAGCTCATTTTCATCGATTTTAAACATTTTGCATCCGAAACATATAAAATGCAATTTTGGAATATTTTCGATATTTTGATGCATTTCGAGCATTTTAGGCGTTTTGGGTTGATTAAACCAAAATGATGAGTATTTACACACTCATCAATCCCCCACACTAAACTATTGCTAGTCCTAGCAATCTTTTGAGAAAAAACTTAATGGTTTTGAATCTCTTTACCAAAAGCCATTACTTCGGGTAGCCAATTGTTTTAGTTCAAGTAAGAACCATGGTACACCGATAACCATGTGATTTTGAGCAAACCACCGACTTCAACGGATTTGACTTGTCTTTACCGAAGCCGTTTGCTCGGACTAGCCAACTCTTAGATAAATTATCGATATTATCTTTGGTGAGTCGATTACCAATTATGGTTTTCCCACGCCTTTACCACAAGCCATAATCTTGCGGGCTAGTGACTCTTCACTAATTAAAGATATGGTGAATGAATACCATACAATTTTGGGCAAATTGCAAGCCGTCAACGGATTTGAGATATCTTTACCAAGAGCCGTTTGCTCTGGATTAGCCAATCCTTTTGTTTATTAGACATGGCGGATCGATAACCAATTGAGTAAGTGCAAAACACTTACTCCAAAAAAATTTTGGCCAAAAGCGGGAATTGGGCGGTATAATAACATGATAAAATTGTGAGAATTCCCCCCACAAACTAGAAATGAATATTGCCCTCAATATTCAAAGTACCGCGGTTATGCGAAACCGAGAACGTAAAGGGAAATACTACGGCCATTATTTAGAAAGAAGATTTTTTTTTTTTTTTTTTTTTTTTTGAAATGAAACACTTATATACACAACATGTGGGCAACCCCCCACACTAGGGTGGTAGAAAGATAGAAAGAAGTCGAAATATGGGTGAGAACCCATATGGCATGCCATGTTTTTGATTACCGAGTCGCTAGCTTGACTCGATCCCGCATTCATTGGTTCATGGGGAAAGTTTGTAAGTCCGGACAACCATGGATGGAATGTCCTCTCCAAAGTAATGCTTCACTCGATGACCATTCACTTTAAAGTTTGGACCATCGGGTTGAGATAACTCAATCGTACCATAAGGATAAACCTTAGCAATGGTAAATGGTCCGGACCGGGTGATTTTAATTTTCGAGAAAATCTTCAATCTTGAGTTGAAAAGAAGGACTCGATCACCGGCGTTGAAAACGCGGTTTTGATTTTGAGTCATGAATCTTCTTTGTCTTTTGTTTATAGATCAAAGAGTTCTCGTAAGCTTGATCACGGAGTTCATTTAATTCATTCATTTGAACTTTCCGATGATCACCGGTATCTGAATATCAAAGTTGGCATGTTTCAAGGCCCAGTATGCCTTGTGCTCGAGCTCAACCGGCAGATGACATGCCTTCCCGTATACAAGCTTGTATGGAGTGCACCCGATGGGTGTTTTGTAAGTCGTGTCGGAAGGCCCAGTCGTCATCTAGCTTATCGACCAAGAGGCACGGTTTCACCAACCGTCCTCTCAAGAATTCTTTATCCCCGGTTAGAAACTTCCACTTGCCCACTTGTTTGGGGTGGTGCAGAGAGAGGCGGTGAGTTACACCATACCGCATGACTCTTTCAAATTGGTCATTGCGAAATGCGTACTACGATCGCGATTATGGCTCGTGGAGTTCCAAACCTAGCAAAGAGATTTTAAGAATTTCACAACAACTCGGGCATCGTTGGTGGGTAAAGCTTTGCTTCAACCCATTTTGACAAGTAGTCAACGGCCACGAGTATGTATTTATTACCACGGGAAGAAGGAAATGGCCCCATAAAATCAATGCCCCGGATGTCAAAATCTCACACACTTGAATGGCGTTTTGCGGCATTTCATTTCTTTATGAGATATTCCGTGGCGTTGACAAGCGTCACGGGTTTTAACAATTCATGGGCATCCTTATAAATTGTGGGCCAATAGAATCCGGAATCAAACACCTTCTTGGCGGTGTAGTTGGGGCTATGATGTCCCCAAGTGGGTCCGAATGGCAAGCCTTAAGAATATCAATGGCTTCACGACCATACACACATCGCTGATGACTTGATCCGCACAAATTTTGAACAAGTAGGGGTCGTCCCGAGTAATGTTTTACATCTTTAAAGAATTTATTTTTACGTTGGGACGACATCCCTTTCACCACAAAGTTACCCGCATGGTAATTTCCAAAGTCGAGAAACCATGGGGTAGAAGAGTCTCCACGAAAAGAAACCACATTGAGTGTTTCGAGAGGAAATGTTTCGTTTATTTCCTTTTCTCGAACACATCTTGGTGAGGGTTTTCTAGGCAGGACAGATGATCGACAACCGGGTTCTCGGCTCCTTTTTATCACGAATAATGATATCAAATTCTTGTAGGAGGAGAACCCAGCGGAGGAATCTCGGCTTTGCATCTTGTTTTGCAAAGAGATATTTGAGAGCCGAGTGATCCGTATACACCACGCATTTGGTCAATATAAGATATGGCGAAACTTCTCAACGCATACACCATGACTAATAGTTCTTTTTACGTAGTGGTGTAATGGGTTTGAGCTTCGATCATAGTTTTACTTGCGTAGTGGATGGTGAAAATGCTTGGTTTTGCGTTGCCCCAAGACCGCACCGATAGCAAAATCACTTGCATCGCACATGAGCTCAAAGGGTAAATCGATCGGGGCAACTAGAATGGGTGCTTAGTAGCTTTTTCTTTAATGTTTCAAAAGCTTGATGCACTCGGAGAGAAGATAAAGGAGCATCTTTTCAAGAAGATGGGTCATAGGCGGCGATTTTAGAAATCTTGTATGAATCTCGATAAAACCCGGCATGACCTAGAAAACTCTAATACCTTTGACGGTAGTAGGATGAGGCAATTTGGCAATGGCGTCAACTTTTGCTCTATCTACCTCAATCCGTTTTTGAAATCTTATGGCCAAGGACTATGCCTTCTTTGACCATAAAGTGACTCTTCTCCCGGTTTAGACATAGATTGGTGTCTTCACACCTTTTAGCATTTTGTCTAAATGGGAGAGACATGTCTCAAACGAGTCCCCAATGACCGAGAAGTCATCCATAAACACCTCCATAGTTTCCCGATCATGTCGTGGAAAAGCGCCATCATACATCGTTGGAATGTGCCGGGAGCATTACATAAGCCAAAAGGCATCGTCTGTAGGCAAATGTCCCGTATGGGCGGTGAATGTGGTCTTCTCTTGATCCAATGGATCAATGGGGATCTGAAAGTAACCCGAGAAACCATCAAGGAAACAATAGTACTCGTTCCACGCTAATCTCTCAAGCATCTCGGTCCACGAAGGGTAGAGGAAAATGGTCTACGGGTGGCTTCGTTTAACTTGCGATAGTCAATACACACACGCCATCCGTAACCAATCGAGTTGGAATTAACTCGTTTTCTTCATTGTGACAATGATAATGCCACCCTTTTTGGAGCGCAATGAATTGGGCTAACCCAAGGACTATCGAGATCGGGTAGATCAAACCGGCATTAAAGTTTGAGAACCTCTTGTTTGATAACCTCATGAATCTTAGGATTCACCCTTCTCGATGTTGAATTTCTTTGGTTTGAAGTCATCCTCCATTAAGATTTTGTGAGTACAAAACTCGGGGTTGATACCCTTAATGTCGGAGAGTTTCAAGCAATTGCTTGCTTGTGTGACTTCAAGACCTTTATGAGAGCAGTTTTCTCCTCCTCGATTAAGTCTTTAGCAATTATGACGGGTAATTTATCATCACCCCAAGAATGCATACTCGAGATGAGGAGGCGGGTCCTTAAGTTCAACCTCGGGAAATTCTTGAAGAGAAGTTTGTCTTGATTTGATTTCCTCAATCGTGATTTATTTCGGAGGAGTGAAGGTAATGGATCTTCATTAAGCAATTGCTCAAGATAAAGAATATCTCCTCCGAATCATAAACACCATCAATTCCAGCGGAATTGATTCATCGATAACAAGAAATTCATCGATCTCTTCCGGAAGAAGTCACCTCCCTCAAGCGGGTGAGAGAGGGAAGAGTCGGCAATGATAGGTTGAGAAGATGTGGTGGAATCCCCATCCACGAATTATGAAGATAACCAAGAAACTCTTGAGAGTACTCCTCCAAGCAATATCAATTAAATCGATTCGATTGACCGATTGACATCATAATTTGAGGAGTACCTTGAAGTTTGATCAGGTTAAAGGTATGACTTCATTACCCACACGTAACTTGATTTCTTGCTCAAATACATCAATAAGAGCACGCCCGTTCTCGGGAATCCTCGTCCAACAATGAGAGGAACCCGATGATCGGCATCGAAATCAACAACCACGAAGTCAGTTTGGAAAATGGAACTTTCCTACTTTCACAAATACATCCTCGGCGATGCCAAGAGGACGAGATATAGAAACGATCGCAAGCTCAAGAGTCATGCGGTAGGAATAAGTTAGGAAGAAAGCTTCTTCCACATTGAATAAGGCATCAGTTGATGCTTGCACCAAGATCGGCAAGGGCAAAGCATTCAATCATCGGGAAAAACACAAGGAAGAAGAAATTTTACGGGATCTCCTAGCTTCTCGGGAAGCTTTTTAAAGGACTGGCGGCGCGTTCTCATTCAAAGGAGTTTTAGCCATTTCAAACGACTTTTCCTTGTTGCTCAACATGTGTTTTAGAGTCGATGCAAACTTGGGCATCAACATGATAGCATCCGCAAAGCTTATGTCAAAGTGAAGTTCTTGGAAAATTTGAAAGAATTTTTCCATTTGATGACTAGCTTTCTGCGGAGCTTTGCTCATGTAAGCGTGAGGGTAAGGAATAGAAGTTTTGGATTTAGGGCTACCTGTTGGAGGTTCAAAACAACTCGGGTTTGGTATTGGGTTTCGAGACAACACGAGGATGGACATTCTTTGGTACCTCCGTTATTAGTAGGAAGTTCCTTGTCCTTTGTCGCCTCGGGTTCGCTTTCCACTACCTTGGGAGAGAGGAAGAAGAGGTAGTAGGAATAGCGGGTCCGACATATGAAGCACCACTTCGGTTGTGATCGCCTTTGCATCGCCCCTCGGATTAGCGATCGTGTTGATAGGTAAAGTACACGAGCCCGAGGGTCGATCATTTAAAGACTTCTTAATGTCGAAATCGGCTAACCAACAACTGTTCATTTCCTCTTGGGATTTCATGAATTGTTTCAACAACTCATCGATGATGGTCCAGTTGGAACAATGGCTTGAGTTTGCACAGAAAATTCGCCTCTATTGTTAGGATTAGGGCCTTGATTACGAAAATTTCCTTGATTGTTTGCATGAAAATACCACAGGTTGAAATTTCCGACACTGGTTTCTATTGAAATTTCCTTGATGTTGGAAATTTTGATTACGATTTTGAAAACCGTTGTTTGGATTGAAATTACCTTGGTTTTGAAAACCTTGGTTTGGTCTATTCGATTCGATTACGGTTTTGGTTGAAACCGGAGGTCCAGGGTAGTGGTTAGGGCGGTGGTTCGGGTCTATAGGAGCACGATATTGATTGCCTCCACGATTAGAAATCCGCCCACGACATTAGCTTCAAAGGGTTACCATCGGTGGCCACACAGTTGTAATAAGCATGGGGGCCACCACAAGTAACACAGACTTCCACTTTCTTAGCTTGACAAGGAAGTGAAGCTTGTGGAAAAGAGACTTTCTTTGGTTGGAGAGAACCAAAGCTTGAATGGCTTCGTGAGTTTGTCAATCTTAGCATCGGTGCTAGGCCGACTCACAGGCGATGAAGAAGGACCAACAACGACTTGGGAAACAACCGGCTTGCCCGTGCGGTGCGGACTTTAGACTTGTTTTCAATGATCGCTAAAGCTTCTTTGGCAGTTTTGCTTAGGAAATTTCCTCCAGTGGAGGAATTGAGAGAATCTTGATCGATTGACTCACTCCATTGTAGAAAGTATCGAGTTGCATTAACTCGGAGAAACCGTGGTGAGGACATTTGCGAAGCAATTCCTTGAAAGCGATCCCACGATTCTTTGAAGGGTTCATCAAACTTTTGAGTGAACTTGATGATTTCATTTTAAGACTCGTGGTTTTGGAAGGTGGATAGAATTCATTCACAAATTTCTTCACGGATCTTCCCATGTCTCAATTGGTGAGGGGTTGTTTTCAAGCCAAACCGGGCTTGCCCTCAAGAGAAAATGGGAAGAGAAGAAGCTTGACATCAGTAGGGACATTCTTGTATTTGATGGTAGATGCAATCTTGTTAAACCATCGAATATGAGCATGAGGATCATCCCGCTCAAAACCGTAGAATTGATTTGAGGTTACAAGATTGATAACCGGTTTTGAGTTCAAAATTTTCACCACGATGGCTGGTACAACGATAACATCTCCATACCCGTCGATGGGTGCACGGAGAAGCTCACACATAGGCGTTCTTCCGCCATGATAGCGGAAGTAGTGTGGCGATCCGGATCTCGATCCGACCGAAGGAGCAGAAAGTCTACGGACACGCCTTCTTGGAATCTTGACAAGCTCACGAAATGGGCTCATAGATCTAGAAGAGCGAGTGCGATACACTAGAGTTAACTCTAAGAGAACTCGAGTTAATGGAGAAATGGGAATTATGAAGGCGTTTATAAAAATGAGTGAGAAGAATCTTTATGGGTTTTCGGTTCGACAAGTAGATATCACAAAAAATCAATTAACACAAAATCGAGGCAAAACAAATGAACTTAACCAATAATCACAAGATGAATGGCTTCTTTGAAAAAGGTACACCAATCACAAGGACACAAAGACAAGTTTTAAATCTTTAGTTCGGGAACTTATTATGGTCGCACCCCAGTTAGGTAGTGCCTTGCCTTGGTTTGCGGTGGTAATCTTTTAAGTTGTTATCTATTAAAGAAAACGACAAATCTTTTGTATTTTTATTTTTGATACATATATAGAAACAAAAGGAAAATATTTTTGTGTTTTATCGTTTTAATGCTTTTTGGGTTTTGGATTTTTATAAAAATATGGATATATATATAGATAGATAGAGATGGATGATATGAACAAAGAGTGAATATTCAAACTACTAATACGCTAAACGTAGGATAATTAGCCTGACTCCGTGGCGCAAAAATTTGATCCTTGCAAAACCGTCAAGTTTTCTCACATGGTGACCACTTGTGAATGGCCAATCGTAAGAAACTTAAAAGCAGCTTAAGCACGAATGCAATGAAGATCCGAGGAGTATAGTGTTTCCCGGTTCGTTATGTCCCAATGAGCTATGCAATGGTTCACCAAACGAATAGTGATCGAGAAATTTGAGCAGAAAAAGGGATCCGAATTGATTATAACTACAGAAAAAACCAACAAATTACAACGGCTTAAATGCAAATTAAAGGAAATTAAAAAGATAAAAACTATTAAATAAACGCTATCACTAAATTTAAAATGATGTTTTTGTTTTTATGTTTTAATAAAGCGAAATAAAACTACGTAACGTATAAATGAGAAAATGTGAAACTTACACAATATTAATCCTAAAAATATAAAATGATATTTTTACAAACCTAATGATAAAAGAAAATTTATAGAAAAAGAAAATTATTTTTATAACTATTTATCTAATTATTATTAATTAAAAAATAATTTTAACTATTTAATAATAGCCTAAAATACAAGAAATTAGGAAATAAAGCTAGAAAAATAAAATTTTGCTTTAGAAAAATCTAAAATAACAAAATAGAATTTTCAAAACTATTTTTGTATTTTTTCGATTATTTTGTATTTTCTAGGAATTAAAAACTATTAAAACTAATTAAATTATTTAAAAATACAAATTTAACTAAGAAAAATCTAGAAAAATATTTTTTTGGCTTTTTATATTTGTCTTAACTTAATAAAAATGAAAAATTATTTTTTTGAAACTTTTCTTAATTTTTTGTATTAAATGCTAATTAAAAAATACTAAAAACTGAATTAAATCAAGAAAAATAGCAAACAGGACAGGAAAAATATGAAAAATTCAAGATAACTCTAAAATAATATAAGGAATCTAGGAAAAATAGAAAAACAAGTGCTTGTGTGGAGGAAAATGAAACTGATGTGCAAAGTGCTTATGAAATAAGCACTTAGATAAGCTAAAGGGACAAAACAAGCACCAAACTGATACACAAGCTAAAATATGCTAAAAGTAACCAAAATGCAACAAGTATTAACAGGCCTTGACCTCTGATTAGCTAATTACACAGATTTGGCTTATTTGAGTATATAAGCTAAAAACAGGTTTGGGTAGCTACTTTGAGCTTATGCACAAGCTACTAGATAAGCTGAAATTGAAAACCAGTCCTTGGGATCTAAACTAGACCTGGTTGGAACCTTGTAAACCAAATTTGAGCCAAAGGTGAGCTCTGATGAACCCTGTGCAAGCCTGCACAAAACTGTGCAGAGTCAGTGTCAACTGACTCAGTTGCACAAGATTTCACTTAATTTGAGATGAGAGCTTATTGACAAGTAGTTTTGAGCTTTATAAAAATTTCACAAAAATGTATAAAAATGCTAATAACAAAATAGACCAGTTGAACTTCAAAAACCCAAGATTTCACTTAATTTGGCTTAAAATGAATCAAGGAAAAATCCTTTCGGTTGCCTCAAAATGACATTTTCACTTTTGACTTTTAAATCAATCTTGATATTTTGACTTTGGTGAGATTTAAGCTCACTTTAAGGACCTGATTATGATGTTAATGGTTGAAATGAGACTAACACAAGCTATGTCTATGGATTTTGAACACAAAACAAGTGATTTGATCTCCAAAAACACAACAGATAAACTGTTTGAGACAGTTGAAGTGGAATTTAACTTTGACAGGTTACAAGCACAAAAGTAAGACATATATGAGTTTAATACACTAAAAACATAGCACAACAAGCAATACCCATCGAACCAACCTCCAATGATGTTTAAATCTCAATTCCAAACACCCTTGTAACTCATCGATTTGTAACTTAAATGAGCTAACAACCGATTCAGTTGTTATGATTGATCAAACTAAGTCCTTATATCCTAAATACAACTTAATGAAAAGATTTAAACCGATTATAACTACAAATTAAGATTATGCAAAAGCCTAAAATTCACTTACAAGGGTCCTTAGCCACAATGGCTTGAAACTTGTGAAACCAGAACACTAACCTATATTATCCAACCCAATCACTTTAAATCAACCCAATTCCATGGCTGCTTCAACCCATGTCCATTTCCATTACCAAATTGACCCAGTTTGACTTTCTTTGACCAAGAACCACTTTTGCTTAAAACTGAAAGGTAAGCTTATAGAAAGCTATTAGAAGCTTGTATAAGCTTATTGGAACTGAGTAATGAGCTGTTTGAAGCTTTTGTATAAGAATTGGGAATGGAAAATTTCAACAGTAAGCTTTAAACATGAATTCTTAACATAACTTGAATTTATAACTGGAAATGGTTTATAATGATACAATACACTTAGTCTGATACAAAGAAACAAAATACAACAGGTTTTTCACTAAGTTAAATACTTTAAGTTAAAAACGACATTTTTGAGAAAATTAAGACTAGTAGTCTCTTCTCTTCTCCTCCTTTTGCTATCTTTTATAATCACTGAGTCTTCTCTCTCATCTCTGAATAATTCCCACTTGAAATGATAGCCATTGGATGGCTAAAAGTGATCCTGGCCTTTGAATGGATTTTTGGCGCCAAAACTAGATTTTAACAGTTGGGGTTGAGGGGGGAAGGTACATTTAATGCATCTTGGATGTTAGTTGAGGTGGAGGGGACATGGAAAGGAGATTGTGAGGTGGGTGGATGTGTTGGTGGTCGGATACGGGAGTAGCAGAGGCGGTGGGGAGGAAATGGGGAAAGGAGAAGAGGTTTGACGGTGTTTGACTAGCTTAATATATTATGAAGGGTTCAAAATGCTATTTGATGAGGGGTCCAAGGGATTAAGTGGCGTGGTCAAAAAGGGTTTATGATAGGGTCCAATTTGGTTTAAAGGCTTAAATACACAAGGACCTATTTGTAAATTCAAATTCAAGGGACCTAGGTCGCCAAATCGCAAAGTTGCTCCAAGGACTAAAAGTGACAAGCTTCCATAGTACAAGGACCAAATCGACATTTTCCAATTTTCAAGGACCATTTCGCCAAATTTCAAACTTCAAGGACTAATTTTGTAATTTCTCAAAACTTTTGATATTTTTCACCAAAGGACTAATTTTGACAACTTATGATTTTAAAAGGACCTTTGGTGACTTTTCTTTGAAATTATGCGCTCGGGGACCTGCTTTTGACAACTTTTGAAACTTGGGGATCGAAGCGCCAATTTCGCAAACTTAGCTCATTTTCATCCGATTTTAAACATTTTGCATCCGAAACATATAAATGCAATTTTGGAATATTTTCAAGATTTTGATGCATTTCGAGCATTTTTAGACGTTAGCTCAGATTAAACCAAAATGATGAGTATTTACACACTCATCGCCTAGTCTTGAAATAAACCTAACAAGGTTCTAGCTATGAAGTCTCGTAAGCATCAAGGGGTTGAAGAATGAAAAGAATTGAATGAGAAAGGGTGAAAACAAATAGCCCTCCAATTATTCAACCTTAGGCGAGATACCGTGTTCAATTCATATACATGGTGGTTACCAAGGTAACATCGGTATTAAAGAAAAGACGTCATGGACCCAAAGGATGCACCGCACTTCAACTTCCCAAACCACTCAAGTTCCTCTTAAAAGGACTTGTTTCATTCTCACGGGAACCAACATTATCTATCGACTTTCTCTTAGAGATTGTTGATATTGAAAAGGAGACCCTCTCCCTAGTCTCCGATATAGGATCCAAATATGCACAAATTGAGTCTAGAGCCACGAGATCATCAATAAATCTCATTAGGACACTTTCAATGAAGACTCTCTGCTTCACACAATGTGGAAAGAGAGATTATATCTCGAGTCCCACGCATTATCCTTGTGGTATTGCGGAATATCCGAGTGATATGCAAACATATTCACAATAAAGATGGAAAGCCTTCGAGCCAACATCAAACAAGCTCTCGGTAGGTGGCATGTGAGATCTACTCAATAGATCAACCATGTGACAACCGAATGAAACAATGGGCGATTCAATTTTTGAATCAATCTCGGTTCAGTTATGGATTGACGGATACCTTTGAAAACCGGTCTTTGTGCTTAAAACTCTTTTCTTTAGCACTTCGACCGTGTACGAATATTTCAAATCAAAAGGTGTTTATGATTGATAATTGATTTTCATTAAAACCTTCGTTGTATTGCAAAACAACTTCTCCGTACGATACACGATTGTTTTTCAAATCTCTTTTATCAATCGGTGAATCTCTATTCATTTGGTTCACTCACTCCGTGTTGTCTTCTTTGAGACGTTCGGTTTGAGAACGCCTAGAGTACCGCGAAACCTGTCAAGGAAATTCTTCGAATTATACCGATCATAGGCGAGACTTGTACCGATCAACGGGGAACCTTGGGCGTGTACTCAATTCAACGAAAGTGATCAAAGACACTTTCGCGCTTTATTGCTAATCGCTTTATGCGGTATGCCGACGCTTGCAAATGATCGTAATGATGCGGTCAATCCATAGCCGCATGCTCACTCAACATATTCATCTTAAAAGAAATCATGATTAGTGCATCAATGACTCGATATTTTCACTCCATGCTTTTGCTACAGCTGCCGCCAATATCATGAATCAACGAAGCTTCCACTACCGATGAGAATATATCATGATCCGTAATGTGAGCATGTCGGTCCGTATGTCACAACATCACATAATACCAATACCACAATGGATGAGTCAAAGATTGATGTTTCTCGATAATCTCAAAAGTCGGCTCAACAATTATTATCACGTGGATCGGAAAAAGACATCCACTTGGATTAACCATACATGCAATGTGAAGAATCGATGACTACGAGCTTTGAGCAAAGTACTACATCAAGAATGCAAGAACAATTTTAATGTAATATCTGCTTGTATTCAATGTAATTTTAGTATATGTTTGAGGTGACCTCCTAGGAGGAGATTGTTAGGATTTAGTAAATCCGGTTATTAAAGAGTCGGTCACCTCAAGTATATGTAATCGTAGAAAGCTCGTGAGTCGTAGATTACTATAAGTTAAGTAGTATTTACATTAAGTAACACCGTGGAGGACGAACGGGTCTTTACCCACCGTATGCCCGATCCGGCCCGATAGGTGGCGTTTATGTAAAGATTATAAATACTCTCTACCTTCCAAGGTAGAGTTGGAGCTCATAATAACACTTTTCTTTCTCTCACTAAAGTTCCCTAAACCTCTAACTTTCTCTCTCTAGAATCATATTGTACGCCTATTTGATCTTATGGTTTAGTGTGTTTATGAAATCCAATATGTTACACTTCGAATAAATTAGCATTGTTCTTGCGGCTTCCACAAGAGTTCGATTTCGTCTTTCAACTACACTGTTCTGTTGAGGAGTTCGTGGAACACTTCTTTGATGACCGATTCCAACACTTTCATAAACTCGAATTAAGTGTTTGTTAACAAACTCCGTGCCATTGTCGGCTCGACAATTACGATCGTATTGTTGAGTCGAACTCAAGTCGTTTGATTAGTTTGATGGTGACATCCGAGTTTCATCCTTTGTCCTCAAAACTTTACCCAAGTAAATCGAGAGTAGTCATCAACAACTACTAGAATGTATTTCTTCCCATTTATCGCTTGCACTCTCATTGGTCCGCATGCATCCATATGAAGGGTATGAAGAACTTCCATGATTGAATTTGTGGGTTTTGGTTTGTGGGCATATTTCCGCTTTTACCCAATTGGCAAGTCGAACAAAGATGATCTTTTTCATATTTTAACTGGTAAGCCTCGACAAGATCCTTTCGGAAAGGTTATTAATGGTGCCAAGTTCAAGTGATTGAGACGACGATGCCATAACCATGATTTTTAGAAGCCTTTGACGAGAAGCGGATAGGAGAAGACTTCATCATGTCTTTGATAGAGATGGTGTATAGGTTAGAACCACGAGTACCTCTTAATAATTCCACACCATCTAGTTCTCTAACGAAGCAAGTATGTTTTCTAAAGGCCACCTCTAGATCGGAATCACGAATCGACCAACAGAGAACAGTTGTGACCAAGACCTTCCACATAATATACCCCGAAATCACACTTTACCAACCACATAATCTCCATAACCCATAATAGCTCCAAATGGTCATTCCCGAATCTAACTGTCTCGATGAATTTACTCACGAAGTTCATGAGCGCGACCGGTCTCCAAGAATATGCTTGGAACATCTCGAGTCGTGTACCACGTAACGATTTGAACGATCAGTAGTTGAACATAGACAAGAATGGATAATCGATAATTGGGATCCCCATGCAAGAATGGGTTCCATTTGGTTAGTAACAATGATGATTGGAACACCCACATCGAAATAGAAACATCCATATCGTAAATAGAAGCAATGGAATCATTATGAATAGATGCAAGATTAGTGTCCGTATTTGCCCTATTCAAAGTATGTTCACTTCTTAAGGAATAGTTCTACCAAGAGGCATCCATTTTCTAGTAGGCATAGTCGATTAACCTTATGGCCAACAGTATCCATTGATAACCTATCTTACTAAATGTTCTTCCTGGGTTTCCACTATTTTCTAACTTTCTTTCGCCTTTGCCTTTTAGCCTTCTTAGAATGATATTTTGCATTAACAATATTAACTGGGGATATGACCGCATTAGACAAAGCATTCACGCCACAATCATGATTAGTAACAGAATTCACGCAGACATCATTACATGGTTTGCAAATAGTA
This sequence comes from Chrysanthemum lavandulifolium, assembly GCA_022545495.1. Classification (NCBI taxonomy): domain Eukaryota; kingdom Viridiplantae; phylum Streptophyta; class Magnoliopsida; order Asterales; family Asteraceae; genus Chrysanthemum; species Chrysanthemum lavandulifolium. Next base: position 202,418,103 of record CM040239.1, read on the forward strand.
TTAGAATTCGAATTAATTACAGTACGCTTATGGCTAATACTAGAATCAACACGATTTGTTTTATTCAAATTCTCCCTACGGTGATCTTCAACTTTCTTCCAATGCACATTCTTAGCTTGCGAGGCCCTATCATTCCTTGTATTGCCCGAGACTTTGACTTGCTCGCTTTAATGTCACCGATTACTCCTGTAGAGGAACAGGAACCTTAGTTGGTTTTGCTACTTTTGCCTTTCCTGTTTTGATGTGCCGATGTGAACTATTCAAGGCACATTGAGGTTCACTTTCTTAACACTGGAGGTGCTGGGATCTGAACTATTTGAGGGCCTACTAAAGTTCACATTCATAACATTGGGCATTGAATGATTTGTAAACTTGGCATTAGGCATAGAACATGGTATCAAAGGGTTGACTTGCTCACCTAGGGATTTAGGGCATATTGTAATTAAGCATTCTAGAAGTTCTTGAGATCGTTTGGCATATAAGCATGCATGGACAATTGCATTATCAAGTGGTTTCTCTAACTTATCCTCTTCTACAATCTCACGGAGACATTCTAGACTATCCTTAAGGTATGAGAAATATGTTTGAATGGCAAGTTTGTTATTCCTAAGGTGAGGAGGAACATAATTACGTACAAAGCATGTTGATTACAACCATGCACCTTGATGGACCATTCTCCCATTGGTCATTGGCATTTTCCCTTTACCCGACTCTTCGATTCTCAATTTCCTTTTGCAACGGGTTATTTGTTCATTATTTTTATTACGAGTGACTTTTATTGACTCAAATAACTCATTGAAATGACGTTTAACCTTTTCATTTTCTTCTAGAAAACTCTCATTTTCCTTTGTAAAGCATTGACCAAGTTTTGAAGATGAAAATTTTGAGAATTCGAGAATCTAAAGGAGGAGGCATTTGGGAGCCGACACATTGTTCATTTCACCCTTTAATTGAGAGATTTGGGCTTTCAACTTTCTCGATCGTGATACAATGAGCTCGAACATTCATCACGCTTGCTAATTTCAAAATCGATCAAATTCGTGAACATCTAAAGATGTCTTGATATTTGAGGTTTTAACATTTTCTTTCGATGTTGATATTTTAATTGCAAAGCAAGATGCTCAACTTCTAATTTAGAAAACTTTTACCGAGTTATCATGATCATCCTGCTCAACTTTATCATGCGCTTTAGAGTTAGTTTTTCAAGCTCAATGACACAATCATGGGAGACTTTCGAGCAATGTGATAATTCATGAAATCGAGAAGCATTAATGGAACAATTAGTAGCGATGTAAAACACATCTTGAGTAATACATTCGAGAAATAAGAGTCTCATTCAATGTATGCAAGTTCTTCCTCTCAATCTCATTGTATTTTAGTGCTCGCTCATAGTCACTAAGCTCAACTATCATTGCATCAAATTCCTTTTCCATTCCTTTAATATCCGAATCTATCCCCTTTTAAGACTCTCAAATTGATCTTTTAGTTGTTTACGAAGGCATGACCTCGCTTAGATAGCATTCTTTTGTTTGCTCAAAACCCTTTCCCTTCAAGAATCCCAGCTGGTGTGATCCTTTTCTTACAAGTTTTCTCAAAATCGACAAATAGTTGAAAAATAACATACCGACCGATTAAGGTCTTGCTCTTAGTGGCAATAGTCCTAGGAACTAAATGAATTGGTGTATTTGGAGGATACACGTCACTGCAGCATTTTCCTAAGGGAGGGTTTGTTTCAACAAGATTTTCGACTTTTGCTAATCTAAGTCCTTTTTCCGTAAAACTTGTTCGTGTGTCAACAACGTTTGAGGCTTAAATTTGTTTAAGGAGATCCAGCTTTTCCTTCTTGTAATCATGGGGTTTGATCATTATGTTATTCTTTTTACATTGTGGTCTTCAAGCTTCTTATTCATTTTCTCTAGATGCATCATCTAATTTTCTATCTTCCTCGGCACTCAACGTAACTAGGTCTCTGCCTAGGTTTAAGAATCTCATTGCCATCATAGATTACATTATGGGCAGCTCTAGCCTTTTAACAACCTCTGGATTTTGTTCCTCAACAAGAGGAGTACTATGCTTATCACTCAAAACTCGTGCTTAGTGATTAAGTGAGCAATCTGAATGGTATTTCCTTGTACGTACAACTTTTTTCAAGCTTATTTTCAAGGTTTTAGATTAGAAAATCATTCAAAAGTTTTGATTCCTTAGGTTGAATTCTTGCTTAAGCATTTTAACATTTTCTTGAAGTTCTTGTTTTGCTTAGCGCTTTAGAAAGCTTTTCTTGTAAGGAGTTTAACTCTTGTTTTAATACTTCTTCTCTAAACCTACTTTGTTTAATAGTTGTACGATTTGGTCATCCATTTCGCCACGAGTGGTTAACTCAAACTTAGCTCGTTGTTCATAAATAGCAACACGTTCTTTATAGGCATTAAGTTCGGAGATAACAGACTCATCAAAAGCACATGCAGCAGTATTCGTCAAAAGCATTGTCACACCCCAAATTACCTGCTTTGCAATGGAATGGAATTCTCGGGATTGACGGTCATAGCATCACAATCATTAGTTATATTGAACGACCTAAGGTGTCGTTTGGAAAATACATCGCTTGACTTAAAAAAAATAATCGAGTTACAAAGTATAGGTCCCAAATGAAAATCATCTTGTGCGTAATTAATTTTGTTACAAGCCAAACGATGTTCTAAAGTTCATAAAACCCAAGTGAGACGTCGTCACCGCGACTCTATGATGTGTCCAAATGCATGCCATGAATCGAATGTCTTAGATACCGAGATAAAACATGCTTAAAAGGTCAACACAAAGGTTGAGTGAAATCCATAGGTTTAATCAATTCGTTTGAACACAATAATCGTAGTGTGAGTTAAATGGTTTCACACTCATCGTTGAAAACAAAATCGTATTTATTTCACTAAGTTCATGACACCAAAGCGTAAACATCGCACCAATAAAATTGGTAATCATCGCTTCATCGCCGCCCTAATAGGTAAACTTGCCAATTTACTCATCGGTTCAATATAGTGCGCTCGATTTCCCTAACCGGGTCAATAAGAGCGGAGTGTTAATTCCAATAGGCCTATTCACAATATTCGCGCCACCGCAAGTGACTAATGGTTCATGATGTAGGGACTTCAACATGGCAAATACTTAGTGACAATAAAACATTCGGTTATAGCATACGCTCAAAGCATTTGTGTTCGGTTAAAATGTAGCATGTATCTCCCCAAGAGTTTGTAAAATAGTTAAAAGAGTAAAAGTGGCTATGAACTCACCATTGTAATGATTTACGATGACAAAAGTGGATACAATGAAATATAGCGTGAATCTAAAATGACCTATTATGAATGATATGATATGTAATGAGTTATGGTATAATGTTATGCATGCATTTCGTATGTTATTTATACCATTTGTGAGTTTTGAAAATAATACTTATCGTCGAAAAATACTCTTTTGACGCCTTGACCATTCTTAAATTACATTACAAGTATTTACGCCAAAATTTCATCCTACAATGGTTTCAGAATGATTTATTGTGAAATTTTAACTTTTCGTCGTAAAATAAAGTCGTCGAATTTTCATGAAAGTGACAAAATGACCTCGAAAAGCTAGTCAGTAAAATGGTGTACGTCGAACGTTAGGAAACGAACTCAACGGTTTTGGAAAGCTTGTATCAAAATATAGAAGTTTTAGTACATGAATTTTCGTCATAGAGGTCTCGAACATATAGATAATAGGGGTTAAATATGGTGATTTTGTCTAAAATGTGGTTTAAAAATGAGTTTCGGCAAAGTTTAAGCAACCGTAAATAATTTATTACAACTCCGCTATACAAACGGTTGATCGTTTTGGAAAGTATGCTTGGTGATCTAAATTTTATTAGAAGACATCTCGTTACAAAAAGATCTACGTCATCGTTAAAAACAGCCTTCAATATGGTCATTTTAGTTACCGTAACACTTATCTCAGAAAATAATATAGTTTTCTAAAAATAATAGTTACGGCAATTTTATGAAAACGTATATCTTAGTCGTTTCAAACTGCTTTCACGATTATACGTCCTTAGCTTCGTATCAAAGTATACTAATATATTTGTGATAAGTCGAAATAATTTATAAAGCTTAGGACTGCTTTTGACTCAGTACAAAACAATAATAAGTTGTCAAATTTTAAAATATATATTTCGTCGTCAAACTTGAAAATTCATAACTTCTTCGTTATAACTCCGCTTTAATCCGCTCAAGCGCCACGGATTCGCTTTTAAAGTATATTTTCTAAATATCAAGGCCAAAATTCGTGCCTCACGTCGGATTTTCCAGAAAAATAAAACGAGATCAGACCACTATATATATTTGTCGAAAATAGTTTTCTCGTACTAAACCTATTCCAATCCTTCAAATCAACTCCAAAGCTATTCTAATCCTACCATACACCTTCTTAGGCTGTCATGGGTTCCTAAACATCATCAAGACCCACATATACCAAGGGAATAATTATAGGATGACTTTGTATATCTAAAACTCTAAAAATCATGTAAAAATGGTATAAACAACACAAGTCTTGCATGTTTGCTCCAAATATGAAGAAATAAATATGAAATGAAAGTGAAAGATGTAAAATGATAGAAATATGCTTACAAGCTACAATGATGAGGTGATTAGAACAAGGTTTAACTTAAACACCCTAGGTTTTTATTTCAAAACCTTAATAAGAGTGTGATCTAGATTGTGTTAACACTTGAAATGGAAAACTTGATGATTTCTCTACAATCTCCTTATGGTGCCGGTTTTAGAGGGAAGGAAAACAAGAAAGAAACACAACTTCACCAACTATGAGTAAATGAGATGAAGGAATAAGTGAATGAAGTCAAGATAGTGTATAGATATATACAATTGAAAATTTTGTACCAACTCTTAAATGCATTGCCCCCCAAGCGGTTTTTGGGGATTATGTTTCTCAAAGATTTTTTTTTTTTCTTTTACTTGTACATAGATGATAAAAAGTGTAAGTAAAAAGGTTAATATTAATAACTTGTAAGGATTGTATATACTTTAGTGTATTTAAGGAAATTTTAGGTAAAAGAAATTTTTTTATAGATCAAAGTAGAGTATAATGATATCATAAAAATTGTAAAAATACATTCCTTGTAAAATTTGAGTGCTATAATAATTATCTCGTAGTTTTTAAGAAAAACGTCGTAATAATATAAATTTAACGATTTATATACAATATAAATTTAAAACACTAGGTAAACTAAAAATATAGTTTTTATAAACTAAATGTAAGTATAAAATATGTCGGGATCAGTTTGGAAGTAGCGGATTAAATGTTCAAAATAATAACTCACGCGATAACGCTTATTTAATATAAAATTTACGCTTAATGTGAAATGTAAAGTCATGAATGAACTAACATGATGCAAATGATGTTAATGAAATGTAGACTAAACTTAGTCCATATGAAATGTTCGTGATGATATGATCATGAATTCGCCGCTAAACCATTAATGGTTACGAATTTGGAACACGTAAACCTAGTTTACGATAAATGTTGAAATTGTAAAGCATGAATTGTTTCGAGAAATGACCGAAAGTTCGGGTTGTCACATTCACTATCTAAAAAGGAATTCGGTCCCCGAATTCGGCTCGTGTTAGTCTATCGAATTTTTGAGTTTGTGATGAATACCGAGGAAAGAAGACATGAAGAGGTGTCGTTACGGTTATTGATGATCGAGAGTGTACAAAACATCGTAGTAAAGAAAATATCGGATGAATCTATCATAAGTAACACTTTGACTTTGAAATATGTGAAGATTTTGCTTGCACTAAGATTTATAATTAATCGCTCCCAACATAACATGACCCTCCGCATTAGACATAGTTAGCTAGGCTATGTATAATTAAGGAACGATGATGTGACGCTCGGTTTAGTTGTTATAACTCTCGATGCTTACAAGGATTTAAACCGTGTCGTTAAAATGGTCGATAAAGTAAAAAGAAGTAAAATTTCGTAAGTAACAACAAATCGGAAAGAAAATAAGTACGATAGATGAGAATATTTTACAACGAGTGGTTTAAGGTAAGTAGTACATCTTAAGTCATAAGATCCGAATATGATGGAAGACATAAACTTAGTACAACATAGTACATAAGGAAAATTAAGACCGTTAGTTTCAAACTTCTTGATCCTCCGCGTTGTTGTGACCATGACGAAGTTCTCCTCCTCCTAACATGTATGCATTCCCATGAGCACCTTCAACTGGTTGACCTTGGTTTTGAGGACATTGATTCCGATAGTGTCCTTGTTCCCCACATCCAAGCATGTGACTACGGCTTTACCTTTACAATCCCCGGCTAGATGTCCCGGTGTTTGGCATTTGTGGCACTTTGGTGGCAAGGACCCGAGTGATGAAAATTACATCGATTACATAGTGGGTGTGTTCCAGCATACCCTCTACCTCTCATTGGTGCAGCGACATAAACCATTCCCGCTTCTTGCCTTCTATTTTGTTGTTGATGATGGTTAGTGTTACGATTTTGGTTGTTGTTATTATAACCTCCTTGGTCATTTTCCCATTTCCTTTGTTATTGTTGATTTGGTTATCATCGGTTGTTGGAATCACTCCTAAACCAAGATTTCAAGTATTTATATTTCATATGTAATAGGTAGCTTTATTATGGCCTTTATGTTTGTTTAAGGTCCAGCTTATGTAGAAGGCCCATGTCGAGGCCCAAGCCCAATAAGGAATAGGGAAGGAGAGGAGTGTTGCCCTAGCTCCTTGCCTATATAAACTATTGTAAACCCTCATTTGAGGGTTGGTTGTTCAAGTTATTCTTTCATTCACTCACCACGCCTAACCATAATACTCATATTGTGTGTTTGTGTTTGATACTTGTTCATCCGCCTTTATCTCTTCTCTTATAAGCTTGTGTTGTAAAACTTGTGACCTAGCAAAAGGTATCGAGCCAAATAGTTGGGTGTACTCGCTTGTTTTGAAGTTTTGTTTTGAATCTTACGCGTAGAGATAACGCTATCTTTGGTCATCTTAAAACTCATTTTTACATTTTTAATCCAAGATTCTTGTACTTTCAATGTTTTGAGGTGTTAAAATACTTGTTTTGGCAAAAGTTTCAAACTTTACGCTGGATTTACGCTTTTAAGCTTGTTTTGTTCGTGGGTGTCGCTTTTCGCAGAACCCGCTTAGCGCTTTGGTACATCAAAATTCACACTCTTGTGTTCTTTTGGTACTATTGAAGCTATTCCATAACAAAAACCGGTTTAGAAACACATTTGGGCGTAATCAAAGTTACGAGTAATCCTACGCGTAACAAAACCCTAATATTACGCCGTAAGACTCTCCTTGGTTTGATCTTCAATTTTTCGGTTTATTCCGTTTTCTTACTTGGATAAGTCCGAAAATACGTCGACTTTGGATATCTTTGCACCGTGAAGTGTAAAGATCATTTGGGCAAAACCTAATCTTACGCTTAAGCATAAAGCTTACGCAGAGAAAATCTTACGCTTAAGATTCATCTTACGCGTAGACCTAGTCCCACGACAAGGTAATCCCACGCCTAACTTTCACGCCTAACTTACATGCTTACGCATAATTTTAGTAGTTTTTCCCGCCACGCAGAAGCTAAAACCCACGCAGAACTCCTCTTTGTTACGCTGTAACATTTGGTGTTTTACGCATAAGTGCTACTTGGTTCTTGTCTTTCCTACGCCTAAGGATACTTCATCAACAAAGGTTCATTCGACTACAAAGATCCATCTTTACCACACAAGTTTATCATCATGTCTCAACCACCATACTCCAACTATTTCCCTCACACTTATAATCATCAACAACAACAACAATTAACTCCACAACATCAACAATGGAATCAACAACAAGCTATTTATCAACAACAATTTAATCAGCAACATACTCCACAACTTGGTGCAATTCCACAACCACAAATGGTTCAACCACAACCAAGCATTCAAGTTCAACCCTACACAACCGATTTCAATCAACATCCATCACGGACCACTATGAAGGAACCCACTTGGTTTGCTAAGATGTGTGAAGCTTTAAGCGACCAACAATCAATTCATGAAGCCGGATCACTGATAGACCTCCAATGCTCACTCCAGAAACTACGATCAATGGGTGATACGGTTCTTTAGGTTCCGTGATCCGAAGAAGCCACATGGAAAGTTCTTAAAGAAGGTTATCTTGAAGGTCCATTTGAGATGCCCATCACATCTGTACCGGAGATCAAACTGTTGTTCCACCAAGAGATGAACAAACCAACATTGCTATCAAGCAGATTTAAATCCTACGTAACTTCTACACTATGAAGTCGATGAACTTGCAATGGAATACATCCTCTTAGGATTACCAAACCCAATTCTACGTAGTGTTGATGCTCAAAAGATCGCACAAAAATGTGGGATCATATTCGCCTTCTTATGGAAGGATCGGGATCAATCGTGAGGATTTGGAATCCAAAATTTACTTGGCTTATGAACACTTCATGATTGAACCCGAGAGACACTCGAGTCATATCATCATCGATTTTCGAGACATCATCAATGATTTGGATAAACACAACATCATCATGCCAAGAATTGCGGTGAATACTAAGTTCCCGAGTAGTCTTGGTCCGTAATGGAGAAGTATGTCATTTTTCTCCGCTGCCGAAGAATATGCATCATTCTACTTATGGATTGTTGTACGATTACTTGAAGCCTCATGAGAAGGAAGTTGATCGAAAGGAGTCTCCGTGCTCAAATCGCTAAACAAACACAACCGGACAATCAACAACTTGCCTTGTATGCTCAATGTAATTATCCTCTCAACCAAAGAACTCAACCAATCGCTTCCAACACACCTTCACAAAGAATAACCTCAACCTCAACAAAATCAATTGGTTCCATACAAAGAACAATGCTCAAGCATATGTCGCTGAAGCCACCGAGGAAACAGATCCGTCAAGCATTGCAACAAGGATTTGTGATGATTGCTAATGCTTTTGGCCGTTACACCAACAAATCCAACAATCGATTCGCTCTCATCTAACACACGGACTCAAGTATTGTGAACAATGGACGGTTGAAGTTCGTAATCGTGATTATGGTCGCCGATGGGCGGTGGTCAAGGGTTCAATGTCGTGGGTAGGAATAACAACAGAGCTCAAGTGGTGGAACCGGAAATGCTCAAAATCGGTTAAATGGTCTTCGATGCTACAACCGCAATGAGAAGGACACTGCTAATGCATGCCCAAAGCCAAGGACTAGGGGCAGTGCTTATTTCAAAGAGGCCTTACTTTTGGCTCTTAAGGATGAAGTGGTGGATCTCTCACAACCAAAGAATGAGCTTTATGGCGTATGCGATTCGATGATGATATGGAGGATTTGCAGCTAATGCATTTGTTATGTTGATGGCTAATATGCATGAGCCGCACATGAGTGATACAGCCCAGTAGATGACATCGATGGCTTGTCTCGTGTACCAACAAACCATCATCATATCTCGAACCAATATCTCCGCCTAATATCCGAATCCGCACGGATCGATCGCTCAAATGAGTCTTCTACATCTTCTTCGATGATTTTCGTTAACCTCAGAGTTACATTTGACGATCAAGATGACCTTATGGTCTCCTTTGATAATCAAATTGACTCGTGGTCGCATTTGAGGATCTAAAGAATGATCATGTTGAGACTCACGTTGAACAAGATGATCTGTTGCCTCATCCGGATTTTTTTGTTAATTCAAGACCATAAAATCAAAATGGAGGAATGTTATGCATTAAATCAATCCTTAAAAAGTAAAATGCATCGTTAACCAAGGATTTTGAATGTTTACAAATGCAACTCAACTTTTTCAAAACTCAAGAAAACTGTGAAAAGGTTTTGAAGCCGCTTTGCAAAATCTCATCAAAACGAAAAATATTTAGAGAAACAGATCGTGATCTAGCCGCCTCAAGAATGCTTTGTTGTCCGAATTAGAACAATCAAACATGAACATAAAAAGCAAATTAACGCCTCACCTTGGAAAATCAAAATGCTAAGGTCGAGTTGTTAAATTGTCAAAACAGCCTCGCGATACAAAAAGCATTCAACGAATCGGTAGATGACCTTCTTGCAGAAATTCTCGGTTTGCAAAACAAACTTAAAGAGTTTAAAACGTTGTTTACAAACATGGTGAATCAAGAATGACTATTGAAAAGTTTACCTTAAAACCTAATCCAAATGGATATGGAAAAATCTAGTCGACATAAACCAAAGCTTTCACTAAAACATTCAAACCAACTCCTCAAGTTTCCAAAGGTAATACAAAATTGATAATATTGTCATGAGTGTTGTTGAATATCATCGCCAAGAGGAATTAGATGCGTAAGACGAGAGTCGATCAAAATTAAAAATGTTGTTTACAACAAACCTTTTAATTATAAAACGCGGTCACTTTCACACACCAACGGATTCCTCTAACACACCAAGGGTTATCATCAAAACACTCGAGTCTTCTATTGTTAATCCCAAAATGCCTTTTGCACAAACTTATGGTCCTTTACCTTCCATTAGCAAAGTAAACTCACAACCCGAAAATCGAAAAATTCTTCGATATTTTGACATTTTCATGGTCGACCTCAAAATTTTACAACATGAGATAGAATATCGATCCGAAATCAAAGTTGAACATTTTCAATCGCCGCGCGAGAACAAAGTGACATTTTTCGTAAAAATCTTTACCTAATGTTAAAAACTTGAAAAGTTGTGCAATTGCTCGGGAAAAGGATTTCATAAGGAACTGGGGTAATGAAAACGCCGAGAAAATGTAAACATCTATTACTAACACAAAACACAAAAGAAACTGTTGAGAAAAGATGTTGATCGACTCTTGAATATGTTATCTCAGGCCGATATCCATAATGTTGTGCTATTCTATTCGCTACATATGCATCCGATCATATCTCTCGCCGATATTGTTGACATGTTGTAATCATGAAAACACCGATAATGTGCTTCGATCGAGTCTTTAAAAGTCGAAAATAAACGACACACACGGAAATTTACAATGCAAAACGTCGTTTTCATTGGTGTGAAAAGATATTCACAACCATCAACTTAGTTTTCAAAAGAAAATCGCCACTTGAGTGCAAAGTCTTCGATCCTAAACTTGAGCAACTGGATGATCAAAACGGTCGTTGAAAAGTCAAATCTCAAAATATGAACAAGAACTTTAAAAGTTAAACAGAATATGGTGTCATATTTGATTTACTCAAAAGACTCGAGATGAAGCATCTAATGAAATTGATCACTATCTTGCTCACACTAGAGAAGTCATGAATTTTGCCGGTAATATTCGCTCAAAATCAAGATCCGATTCACACCATCTCTAAGTTACGGAAATGTTAGAAAGTATGAACAACTCCCGCCATCGTGATTAAGAGATTAGCACCAACACACTTAGTAATCGTGAACCTAGAATTCCCACCGCCAAATCACAAGTTGCTAATGTGTTTCCTCATCAAACAGAATAGTTGCATCTTTCCAAACGTCCGCACTTCACGCCCAGAGCACTCAAACGAAGAATAGGAAGTTGCGACCTAAGAAAAGATCAATAAGGAATGCTAAAGTAGAAGAACACCCTAGGACTCGAATAAAACTCATGTTACTTCCACTATAGATGTTATGTCTCGCAAATGTAATAGCAATAGTGATGTAACGAATGCTAAACCGTTAAGTACCTTTGATATTCAACCGATACACCTTGTGATATTTGTCAAAAGAGTATGAATTCGATTGTCATGACAAATGTGTTGCTAAAGCTATAATCTCTAGATTACGGAATCCTAAGAATCGAATACCTCTAGGCCCACTAATCATTCTAAGTCCGTGCTTGGTAAACCACCATCTTTAGATTCTAAGGCAACCATTGCTATCACAAGAGCTCTCGCTCACCTCCTAAGAATGTAGTACCACCTAGTGCTTTCACTAAGACTAAAGCAAAGAGTAGTTATAGATGGCGTAAATGGATATATAACACACTAGGATTTAAATGGATGCCTAAAATTATAAATGTGTGTCTGCTCAACAGATCGCTCGAACCCTCTCACATTTCGGGTTCCACATCTACTTTATTCCATCGTCGCCTCGTGTAATGCAGTGATACGATCATTCTCTCGGATTGTTGATAGCGGATGTTCCCCATACATGACAGCAATCTCAAACTGTTATCAAACTTTATTGCAAAGTTCATTGGCACCGCCGATTCGAACGATCACTTCGCAGCCCATCATGGGCTACGGAGATGATGTTAATGGGAACATCGAACAAGGTGGTTTACTATGTGGAAGGCCCCGGTCACAACTGTTTTCCGAGGTCAATTTTGTGATGGAGATTTGAGGTTGCTTTCGTGGAGAAAACTTGTTTCATTCGTGATCTACAAGGAAACGATCTCATGTCCGCCCGTAATTCTAGTCTCTACACTATCTCTATGCAAGACATGGTTGCTTCCTCTCCCATCTCGCTACTTTCTAAGGCAACATCAACAAAATCCTCGGCTATGGCACCGCTGCTCTCACATCTAAACTTTCAAACCATCACCAACCTTGCTCGACACAAACTAATCAAGGACTCCCACGATTCCTAAGATTCAAAAGATCACCTTGCTCACCGTGAACAAGGGAAAAGCACTCGTGCTCATTTTCCTTCAAAGGTGGAACACGCCTCAAAGATGTGCTTCATCTTCTTCACATGGATTTGTGTGGCCCGGCGCGGCAAACGATCAATGGAAAACGCCACATCTTAGTAATTGTTGATGACTACTCACGATGGACTTGGGTCTACTTTCTTCGTAGCAAAGACCAAGCTCCACAAATGATCATCACCTTCTCACAAAGATATGTGTTCACCGCAACACCGCCGTAATCATCGTAATGCATAAAGGAACCGAATTTGTTAACAAAACCCTTCGTGAATTTTATGAGAAAGTGGAATTCAAAGATCAAACATCTATTGCACGGACACCGAACAAAACGGAGTTGTTGAAAGACTAAACCGAACGTTAGTGGAAGCTGCAAGAACAATGTTAATCAATGCTAAACTTCCAGATTACTTATGGGCGTGTCGATTCATCGTGATGCTATACTCAAAACCGCTCTATGATCACAAACGCCACAACAAAACACCTTTCGAGCTTGTCCACAACTATAAACCGAACCTCAAACACTTTCATGTATTTGGATCCCTTTGCTATCCAAATAATGATCGTGATGATTTTGGAAAGCTAAAAGCCAAAGTCGATATTGAGTTTTTATTGATATCGTGACAATTCTAAAGGTTTCCGAACTGAATCGTCGAACCAAGGAGGTAATGGAAACGATTCATGCTCATTTCGATGAACTCACGGAAATGGCTTCGAGTATAACAACTTAGAACCCGGTCACAACCGCTTAAACTTCCTCAACCCCATCATCACCGCAGAAAGCCCTCGCCTAACTCACAACAAATGGAAAGGTTATTTGCTCCTCCGCTCGTGATGATATTGATGAACGTGCCTCGTGTATCCGCCGCTCACCGCACAACCCGATAATATTCCTATACCGATACACCGCTACAACAACCATCGCTGAAGATGCACCTACACCAATTGACTCAAACACAACAGCTTGAACACACCGCCCAACAATGATGAACCACCGATGATATCTCAATGAAGTACCCCACCGCAGATTTTGATCCAAATGCTTCAACCCGCTTGCCAATGAGATCGTTGCACCGTGATGTTATGAATCTTCAACAAACCATTTGAATCCTCGTAACCGCACAATGTATACCAACATCAACCTCTACACATAGATGGACAAAAGACCATCCTCTCGCTAACATTATTGGCAACCCGAATCAACCAACCGTTACGAGACAACGCCTTCACTCAGACGGTGAACATTGCATTTATGCACTCACCGTCCGCTAACTGAGCCTAAAACATTAAAGACGCAATGACAAAAGACAACCGGATTGAATCCATGCAGAAGAACTCAACCAATTCAAACGCCTTGAAGTATGGAATCGTTGAAAGACCAACAGGGTCTACGCCATTGGTCTAAAATGGATTTGGAAAACAAATTGATGTCAAGGAATGTCATCCAAACAAGTCACGCTAGTTGCTAGGGTTATCGCCGTAGAAGAAGGGATAGACTTTGAAGAATCTTTTGTCGGCTGCTCGCCTTGATGTTGTTCGATATTTCTCGCGTCATGCTCATATGAATATGACGGTTCATCGATGGATGTCAAACGCGCTTTCAATGGCCAACTTAAAGAAACGGTCTATGTCACCAACCGATGGATTCGTTGATCCCGAGTTCCCGAACCATGTTTACAAACCGAACAAAGCTCTTTATGGTCTCAAACAAGCCCCTGCATGGTACGATAAGCTATCATCTTTTCTCATTGCCAATAATTTCACCAAAGGCTCGGTTGACCCAACTCTTTTATACAATATCACGGGCACACATCTTAGTTGTTCAAATTTACGTGGTTTTTTCGAGTCACCCAAATATGCCCTTGAACTGTTAAACAAATTTGGAATGATTACCCGTGATACTTATGCCACACCAATGGCTCATACCAAGAAATTAGATGTCGATTTACATGGAAATTGGTTGACCCTACCAAATAATCAAGTATTATTGGTCTCTCATGTATCTAAATGAAGCGACTCGACATTGTCTTTGCCGCTTATCTATGCTCCCTTATCACGTGACCAATCGAAACCCACCTCTCTCGAGGCTAAAAGAATCCTCCGATACATCAAGGGAACCATTAATTTGGGATCCGTATCCGAAGGATTCTCGTTTTGAACTAATAGCTTTTTCAGACACGATCACGCAGGATGCTTAGACTCAAGGTAAAGTACTTCAGAGCTCTACAATTTCGTGATAAACCGTGTCTTGGCAATCTAAGAAATAGGATCTGTACATCACCGCCATCAACCAAGGTAATATGTAGCCATGTCCGCGTGTTGTGCTCAAGTCATTTGGATGAGAACACAACTCAAAGACTATGGTTATGTATTTGATGTAATCCCGATGTATCATGACAATCGGAGTGTTATTGCAATCTCGCAACCCGCTCAAGACCAAATCAAAGCACATCGATCACGCTATCATTTCATCAAGGACCACGTGGAATGTGGTACCATTGAATTATATATGGGTATCGAATACCAATCGCATGATCTGCCACCAAAGCCTTGCCTCCCGCAAGGTTTAATGAGTTGGTCCATCGAATTGGTATGCGTGTTTCACCAAGAGGAATTGATGACCTCTTAAAACAGCCTTAAAAACTGTCAAACACCAAAACATCTTTTGTACATAAAATTTTCAAAACAAAATACAAAAATATAAAACCGATAAAACAACAAAATATTCTTCGAATCTATATTTCTTTCAACATGGCAAGTACATTTTTTCCACAACACTTTTATCTTTCAAAATTCAAGATTTTTCGATCAAGTGTCGAGGGGAGAAAATAATCCATTAACTGCTTCAAAACAACTGTGTACTTGCATGTTATCACATCTCGGTTGATTTTTCTACAAATGGTGGTAAATTTCGTTCATTGACACTCCTGACTTTAATTAATATCCTTTCATTATTTTCTCAAGTCGAGGGGAGTGTCACAAGTTTCTTTCCCAAAATCTTCATTTGGTAACCAAAATTGGAAGTTAAAAGGCTTTGATGAAAATGAAAAGTGGAGGGACCAAACTCACAAAATCTTAAAGTTATTTTAATAAAACCTCCACCTAACTTAACTCTTCTCATTTATTACAATCAACCAAACATATCCTACGATAAGAATCAATCTTCAAATATGTGTTTTGATCATCATCTTGTAAGTTGATCATAATCTTAACATGTTTTCAAACACCGGTTTTGATTTTTACGTGAATCCAACGGTCAAAGATGTATAATCTTGGTTTTGTGTTCTACGATATGCGTATGAACACATAATCAAGATTGTGTGTTTGTGGTTAAAAGATTGTTTCAAAACGTGTTTTTAGCATCAATGATAATATCTTTATCCTCAAATCTTACCCAGAAACATGAATTGATTGATTTTGAAACTTAGGGTTTATGCGTGGATTTCGGTTCTTCCAAATGTGAAGTGTTTTTGGTCTAAATATTGCTGGGTTATGTTCATATGATGTTGAATTAATCATATCCGTGCTTTATAACTACCCAGAAACACTGATTAATTCAGATTGTGAAATTAGGGTTTAAGGTTCATAAGTTTGGGTATTTTTGATTCACCATGAGTTAGATGTTAATACTTGGTATATAAGCTCATACAACTCTCTTGAACTACCAGAATAAGTTTGGTGCAAATCCTATGGTTAGAAAACTTACGCGTAATTCATAACCCTTAGGGTTTTGACTTACGCGTATGACTTTCACGCTTAATCGCATATGAATGATTCATACCATGTTTTGTTGATAAAATGAATGATATGTGTTTAACTTGATGATATGATGTCTTATTTCGTGCTTGCTACACGTAATATTCGTAATCAAGGTGGTTACTAATTCACGATAAGGATCACCTTACGCGTAGCTTGTTATGCGCGAAGACTTGTCTTACGCGTAGCTTCTACGCACAAGGTTCTACAATGGACTACGCAGATCCCGTGAAGGATATGCGAACAAGATACCCCACGCTTAAGGTCAACTCTTACGAGTAGCCTTACGCAGAAGTTTAATATATGCTCACGCATAAGCTCCACGCATAAGGTCTCCTTTTCCCACGCTGTAACATTTCTTACGCCGAAGATAGATTCTACGCGAAGTCTACGCCTAAGCATATATCATGCCCGCTCACGCATAACTTTGCCAAAACTACGCTTAACCCTCGGATTGACCTTCATGATGAATTGTTACTTGTACAAACTTGTAAATAAACTAATCATATCATCACGAATCCAAAATGTCACTAATAAACTTAAATCGCTTGATATGTTGTGAACAATAAGTGATAAAATAAACTTTAAAACTTAAAGTTAACTAACTCACTAAACATTTCACGATAGCATTGAACTATTGAACATACAAGTGACTTAGGACTCAGAACAATCATTATCACTATACATTCAATAACTAAACAATAAGGCCTTCGTTGACTAACATTATGTCTTTCGATATGTTGGTTCTTTTGGCTAATGTTATTTCGCATCACGACATGGTCGAACAAATGAATGTGGATGCACCAAGTTCTCTCCATTGTCGATATCTATCCTCATGGCTATCCAATGAAGATAGGAAAGAATAACCTCCGTGTTGACTTTGACACCCTTACTTGCTCAATCTTCATGTCTTATTGCTATCGATATTCGAGGACTCATCCAGATCGTAACATGCTTACTCACTCGCAACCATTCCCGAGATCTACATCCAACAGCTCGAACACTATGGAACGGGTCAAAGGAAGGATCACGCGACGGTGACTCGAACCACAAACAAGTCACCATTACACCTGCAGACTTAAGGTCGCTCTCCTTATTCCTCAAGTCAATCCAACCAAACTTTATGCCACACCGTCAAGAGTTAACTCTCCAATTCTTAATCAATATCGGTTATGACGAGGCTACTGTGAGTAATCACCAAGCACTCTCACGTGGAGCTTAAGAGTATTCCTCAACCATGGAGAACACTCTACATGATCATCACCAAGTCTGCTTTCGTCGTGATAGCGGCTATGAGCATCCTAAGCTCATAGAACCGCAAATATTTTGGGCATTCGTCAACATGAAACACATCGCTATTGAAGCTCGATTTGGGATGACATGATGTCATTTCTCAACAAACTTGGCTCAAAGATTCCCTACATCGATATACTAAATCGTTGATAGAGAGCACTTGGACTTCATCCCGATATTCCCAAGAGGCTCCATGACCCCGATAATCACGACATGTTGACGGAACCTATTCTCTCGCCGTAATCAAGGAAACGCCCACAAAGAAACAAGGTGTTTGTCGCTGATTTTTCTAATCAAGATGTCGAAAGCTCAAACGCACAAGAGATATCCGAAGCTAGACAAGGCAAAGTTGGTCATCTTGATTTAAAAATCTTCGAACACCGTCAGAGAACTGTAAGAGGAAGTGCAGAAGCACAACAAGTTCGTGAGTCAAAGGAAGGTACCTAAAAGGAAAGTTCCTTCTAAAAGGATTGTTCCCGTAGCGAAGCCGAACCTATTCCCACACTTGAACCTCAAAGACAACTTAGGGATGAGAGCTCAAGATATCGAGATGATGAAGAGGTTCATTACTCGCCATCGCAACCAAACACCGCCTCGGTGACAAAACCTCCAAGTCCTCAAATTGTCCATGAAAAGGGAAGACTCAAACTATTGTACCTTATGATGAGAGCTCAAGAAGAAGACGAAGAGCAATTGATAAATCATACAGAAAAAGTTTCACAACGTCCGACACACTCAAAAGGTCACCGAATTTGCTAAAGATCAAATGGTGGCCCCGAGGATCAAGTGGTGCCGCCCTCCTCTCCGCATCCCGATGCGTTAATCAACCCGATAAGGATCCGTGCCACCACTCTTCTCGCAACAACAACCGCCTGTTGAAGACACCATTGTGTATGATTTTGAGAAACAGAAACCGAGAAAGAAAAGTCTAAGGATGACGAGGATGATTATACAAAGTTTCTTCTAGACAACCAACTCACTCAAAGGAGAAAACCTCGAAACTCCTAAGGACATGAACTCTCCTCATGTCTCCTCATCATCGGACTCTTCATCTCATTCATCACCACCACCATCAACTAAGTCAACCGATCATCATCCAAACCGTGAAGAAACCACCAAAATCTTGGATTTCTCAAACACATGCAAGAATTGTGAAAGTCACAAACAAGTTAGAAAGAAGGATATGCTTCAAAGAAAACTTAATTGGTATGTCAACAAATGCAAGATTACATGATGAGAATGACGAGATAAAAGATAGGAAAGCTATTCAGAATTCATGAGAAGTCATCGCTGGGGAACTAAATGAAATGATTGAAGGTTACACTCAAAAGTACCTTCATGATATCGCTCCAAAAGTCCAAAAGGAACCGGAAAAGTCGCTAAGAGATCAAACTCACAAGTTTCTTCTCGACATCGCCCCCGTGTGACTAGAGAAGTATTCTCCGCATAACTCACCCCAACATCGCCGCATTGGTTAAACATACAATGGCCAAAGAAGTCGATCTCTAACTGAAAGTTAATCACTAAACTAGTGATGCAAATGTCAAAGCGATCTCGAACGCTTACTTCAGATGAAGCTAAATTTTTCAAGGTCTACTTGCTTTTCAACTCGCTCATCATGCAAGGAGTCACCGATCAACCCAAACGACCAATAGATGACGATGATAAGGATAAGGACTCGCACCTAAACGCCGTAAGCGCCCGGGTCAATCTACATCTATGCCACCTCCTCCACATCGGACTTCTTCTCAACATAAATCTCCATCACCTCGGCCTTCATCGATAAACCTCAGACGATTCCGAGTTACCACCCCGACTCATAAAACGGTGATCACTTTGAGTATACGGGTGGTGATGATGAAGAGGTCCCCGAGCCCCGACAACAACCCACCTCACCAAAACAAGTACAGAAACCAACATCATCATCAAGGCCTTCAAAAAGAAGAAGAAAACGACTCAATGACGCCGTATCATGGCTTGATGACGATAAACCGCAGAATTTGATTGGTTTTCTACTTGTTAACGACACTCCTACCCCAAGAAGGTCAAGAATTGGTAGACGGTAGTACTTTGAGCATGCAAAATCTTGCAAGAAAGATTCCGTGAAGAAGATGACGAACCGAGTTGAAGCGCATCAAGAATGATGCATTCCTCTCTTGAAAAACGACTCGGAAAGTGCAATCGAGGTTGAATATCACCTTGAAAACATTGCTCGAGCCATGTCTAACAACATGGATTGGCTCAACCTGTAGCAAACATCGACTTCACTAAACGGAACAACCCTCCATACTACATCGATCGACCAAACCTCTACCAACAATCGCCAACCAGATGAACCAAGGATTCCTTCAGATATTTCTTCAACACAGACCGGAATTTCTTCTCCATGGTGGCGATGGTTCAAGAAAATACGCTACATCATTAACTCTTCCATTCCCAAAGCAGCTACCTACTCAAACCGCATAGCTATCGAGGAACGTGCAAATCACTTGTTTTCCGACAAAGTGCAAGCATACGACCAAGATGCATTGTATGGGATTCATCATTGGCCCGAACGTCAAGAATCTACTATGTGGTCGCCGGGTTGTAAGTCTCAACATGAAGTGTATTGCTCCAAGAACATCGTGGCCATCAAACACATTGATCTCAAGTCTAAATGGGACTACACATTCTTGAAGAATATCATAGTCAAACGACAAGATGAACAAGACTATGAATTCTCGTGAGGTCGACTTTGAGAACTTGTCACTCAACGACATCAAGACATGTACCTTGCCAAAGCATGTGGTCATATGAGACAATTCTCGATCAAATTCAACGTGAATTTATCAAGTCGGCTCATCTTCATTAGACGATTGTGATCAAAGAACGGTCAAGATATCCGATGGTCGTTGAATCATATCGTAAACGGTAAACTTCACTCCACCACGCCTTGATCTTCCCGACATCAACCGGCTCAAACAACTTACACTCATCAAGAAACCTTTCGGCATTGTTTATCAGCAGTGAACTCCGCAGAACCGCTTAATGGCGTGTAGTGAGCTCCATAAATTCGGGATCATACCTTGAAGATGGTTAGGGATGGATTAGCGCATGATTGAAGGATATACCGAAAGTTGGGAATCCTAAGCCACTGGAACTCGTGATAGAAGGGATGTGAGAAGGATCATCACCATGATTGATGAACGGTTGTTCGGGGATCGCCAGACGCTTGAGAGCTATGTTGGTGGTAGACCCAGATAAACATCACCGCTTTCAACGCCTGCAAGCACTCGGGAACATCACCGCACTTCCCGGTACCCCTTGAATTGTTTCCTTCACATGATTTTGGATGAATGATTTTATATGTGAATGGCTTGTGCACACATAACAAAGGTACAACCCGTAATGGTCAAGAAAGGACCCCGTGGTACGCCTCAGTGCCACAATCCTTATAAAAGGAGCGAAAGCTTCTTATTTTTGAGTAAAACCTATCAAACCTTTCATTTTCAAGGTTTTGCTCAAAAAGACAAGTACTTCCCATATGATTTCAAAACCTCAACCGCTTATATCACTAGTCGAGGGGAGTATTTGATGAAAACTTTGTTCACAAATTGTTCACAAGTGGTCACTCTTCCGCAACACTCAAAATGGTCATATTTATTTCGAAATGTTTCAAAATAACATCTTATATGCCATTTTTGAGGGGAGAAAATTATGTGATAAGAAATATGTTGTACAAAATGCAAATGAATCTGTACTTTGACTCAACCTACGAATTGACGGTACTAAACTCGTTAGTAACTCGAAAAGACTTGTCCCGGACGGTAATAATTTCAAGCTAGTTCGCTAGTGATGTAAACGTGTCTCGCAAAGGACTTGTCGAGTAGAAAGTACCATTCGAGAAACTTTTGATAGACATGAACTCGACGGGTTTGACAACCTTCCAAGGTTTGTCTACACCTTCAAGGTAGTTATTAGAGCTAGTTGTCACCTAAAAGTCGACAATGTATCTCGTTAACTATTCAACGAATCGTGTCTCGCGGAGATTGTCTATCTTTAGTGGATTAATTCAAAAGTGCGCGCTTTTCCTCACTTGTGCATTTAAACCATTAAAACTCCTTAGCACATGTGGAGGGGGAGTATTATGCAAAAACTTATCTCTCATAGTGGTTCAAACATGTTTTCATTCACAAACCCTTTGAGAGATATTTTAACTTACAAAGGGTTATAATGGCAAACATAGGTTAGTCATGGAGTTATAAGGTGACTAAGGTTAGGAATAACTGCCCTATGATCCGCCAGAGTCGGAGGGATTCACCCAAGGACACTACCATTAGTTAGTGTTAGAAGTCCTTAGGAATGATTATAAAAGGAGAAAATGAGAATCGGAGAAAGAAGGAGTTGAAGAATCAAAAGAAATGTAAAGTAAAGGGTGAAAAGAAATAGCCTCCGATTATTCAACTTAGGCGCATAATCGGTTCAATTCATATGCTACTGGTTGTCACTTAGTGACACCGGTATTGAAGATTAAAAGTCGCCATGGACCCAAAGGACGCATGCACTAAACCTTCTTAGCCACTCAAGTTTCTCTCAATGTAAACTTGTTTCATTCTCACAGGAACCCTACATTAACTATTAGCTTTCTTAGAGATCACCGATATTGAAGAAGGAGACCTCTCCTAGTCTCCGCCAGAAAACCAAAACGCACTGCTGAGTCTAGAGCCATGAGATTCATCAAAAGATCTCTTAGGAACACTTGACATTTATCACTTGTTGATCAATATATAAGATCTTCAATGATTCGCTGGTTCATATCGAGTCCTTCACAGATCTTAGCAACTGTCGAGAACATTTATGAGAGGTTCACATCGTGATCCTCAATGATTGAATGGAAACTCCCGCCAGGTCAACATCAAAGCGCTCGACAAAGAAGTCGCTTCGGTAACTCCCCGTGGATTACGCGGAGGTGTCTCAAACGGTCTACACAGTCGAGGTGACGCTTGGTGTACCTCAATGACTATCTCGAATCGTAGATGTACTTCGTACATCGCGTTATCTCACTTGTGGGACTCAGTTCAGAACGGCCTTTGTAAGAATTAGAGTTGTGTTTTCACACTATGTCGTTGACACTCTCAAGTTCAAACTTGTAAGTGCCGGAAACCGCTTATTACTAACCGCTTGCAATGTTTTCTTATGGAAGCTCCGAGCGGGATGATCGTGCCGATTCTTCTCATGTTCACACCAACATCATCACTAATGGAAGTTCTATTCAAAAGCAACACAATCACGTAATGATTCTTCGTCAAACCAAAGAATCTACAAAGTTAAAGACTTAGAGAACTTCATCAAGATTGAATTCCAACGCCATAGAGCGTGTGAGCATGTTGAAGAATGACGTGGATACACCGGAGCAAACAAGGCACTGAGGCGCATCGATGCGCATAACAACATACTATCACTTTCACCACAAAGAACAATGATCAAAGAACCAAGTCAATGATGACGCCAAAGCGTAACTGCTCAAAGTTAACGATCTCTACACCGGGAGATTGTTCGAATCAAGACTATTCCTCTCACAAGAAAGAAGAATGTCGATGATCGCCATCGCATTATTACATCAACGCCTTCACCGCTTACATTCATATATACTGAGGGGAGATTGTTGGAATCACTCCAAACAAGATTTCAAGTATTTATATTTCATATGTAATAGGTAGCTTTATTATGGCCTTTATGTTTGTTTAAGGTCCACTTATGTAGAAGGCCCATGTCGAGGCCCAAGCCCAATAAGGAATAGGGAAGGAGAGGAGTGTTGCCCTAGCTCCTCGCCTATATAAACTATTGTAAACCCTCATTTGAGGGTTGGTTGTTCAAGTTATTCTTTCATTCACTCTCACTACGCCTAACCATAATACTCATATTGTGTGTTTGTGTTTGATACTTGTTCATCCGCCTTTATCTCTTCTCTTATAAGCTTGTGTTGTAAAACTTGGTTGTTGTTGTTTTGGTTATTGTTGTAGTTGGTGCGGTTGTTGGGGTTGTTGTTGTTTTGGTTAGTGTTGGTGTACTTACCTCTCTTCACTACCTGGGCCATGAGCTTTTGAGTCACCCTAATAGCTTCCTCGATTGTTTGTGGATCAAACGAAGTCACATCTCCTTGAATAACCTCGGAAGTCCCCGATAAAAGCCTCTAGTAACTTCTCGCTATCCCAAACCATAGACGGGCATAACGCGCCAATTCTTGGAATCTCCGAATGTAAGTGTCAATATCATACCCAATTGTTACTAGTTCATAGAATTGCTCCAACTTTTCACTTCCGCACGAGGACAAAATTTCTTAGTTACCAAACCCTTGAATTGCTCCCAAGTAAGCTTGAAAGCATTCTCCATTCCCATCGGTTGAGCATATGAGTTCCACCCACAATGCTCCATCGAGTAGTGTACTGTAGCAAACTTGACCTTACTATCATCCGGCAATTACACAAAGAAAACACGGACTCCAATTTCTCGAACCATCGCACCATGGCAGTGGCTCCTTCAAATCCCTTTAAACTTGGTGGGATCTCCACTTTGAAATCCTTGTAAGAACACTCTTACTCCTGATCCTCCCGCATTTCAAAGAGAAAGAAGAAGCCTTGCGGCTTCAAAGAAGAATAGCGGCCTCGGCAGCAGCAGCAGCCCACCGCTTCCTTTCAATTCTTAGAGCATCGGCTATGCTATCATTCACCAACTTTTGAATAGCCGCTTTGGTCATTTCACCGTGGCTTTCTTGATGCCATATCTTCTTCAAAACAAGAGGAAATGTGAGACGAGCAAAATCCGATGTTAATAATAAACGCCCAAAGAAATGTGATAAGAATGATAAGTTTGAGGTTATCTTTCAAAATAATCGACGGTTTCCTAAGAAATGGGTTATAAGATGTCGTAAGTGCTTCAAATGTATGATGGTTTAGTGACTAAGTGTGAATAGCGTGTAACTCGACATGTTAGTGATGAAACAAAGGAGCGAGAGTGACTTTGCCGTATTTAAAGGTTTATCTCAAGATTCGACGCGTTATCGGTGATGAGTCAATGATATAAAAATTATGATAGGAATGACAAGGAATTCTCCACATTAGAGTATGAAGAAAGAATAATGGAATGGGCATTTAAAGGCATCCATGTGACAATCGATATGAAATGAAAGTAATTAACTCGAAAAATGTACGATAAATCGCATGCAAAGTGAACATGCACTTGTGATGAAATGATGAGATGCTATGATGATGTAGTTATAGTCTAGGGTCAATGATGCAACCTAGTTCTCTATAATCAAGCTCGATGCCAATCACACCCCAAATTACCTGCTTTGCAATGAATGGAATACCGGAGATTGACGGTCATAGCATCACAATCACAGTTATATTGAACGACCTAAGGTGTCGTTTGGAAAATACATCGTTTGATTTAAAAAATAATCGAGTTACAAAGTATAGGTCCCAAATGAAAATCATCTTGTGCGTAATTAATTTTGTTACAAGCCAAATGATGTTCTAAAGTTCATAAAACCCAGTGAGACGCTGGCGTCACCGCGACTCTATGATGTGTCCAAATGCATGCCATGAATCGAATGTCTTAGATACCGAGATAAAACATGCTTAAAAAGGTCAACACAAAGGTTGAGTGAAATCCATAGGTTTAATCAATTCGTTTGAACACAATAATCGTAGTGTGAGTTAAATGGTTTCACACTCATCGTTGAAAACAAAATCGTATTTATTTCACTAAGTTCATGACACCAAAGCGTAAACATCGCACCAATAAAATTGGTAATCATCGCTTCATCGCCGCCCTAATAGGTAAACTTGCCAATTTACCTTCATCGGTTCAATATAGTGCGCTCGATTTCCCTAACGGGTCAATAAGAGCGGGAGTGTTAATTCCAATAGGCCTATTCACAATATTCGCCACCGCAAGTGACTAATGGTTCATGATGTAGGGACTTGAACATGGAAAATACTTAGTGACAATAAAACATTCGGTTATAGCATAGCTCAAAGCATTTGTGTTCGGTTAAAATGTAGCATGTATCTCCCCAAGAGTTTGTAAAAGCAGTTAAAAGAGTAAAAGTGGGGCTATGAACTCACCTGTTGTAATGATTTACGATGACAAAAGTGGATACAATCAAATATAGCGTGAATCTCAAAATGACCTATTATGAATGATATGATATGTAATGAGTTATGGTATAATGTTATGCATGCATTTCAGATGTTATTTATACCATTTGTGAGTTTTGAAAATAATACTTATCGTCGAAAAATATTCTTTTGACGTCTTGACCATTCTTAAATTACATTACAAGTATTTACGCCAAAATTTCATCCTACAATGGTTTCAGAATGATTTATTGTGAAATTTTAACTTTTCGTCATAAAATAAAGTCGCCGGAATTTTCATGAAAGTGACAAAATGACCTCGAAAAGCTAGTCGTAAAATGGTGTACGTCGAACGTTAGGAAACGAACTCAACGGTTTTGGAAAGCTTGTATCAAAATCTAGAAGTTTTAGTACATGAATTTTCGTCATAGAGGTTTCGAACATATAGATAATAGGGGTTAAATATGGTGATTTTGTCTAAAATGTGGTTTAAAAATGAGTTTCGGCAAAGTTTAAGCAACCGTAAATAATTTATTACAACTCCACTATACAAACGGTTGATCGTTTTGGAAAGTATGCTTGGTGATCTAAATTTTATTAGAAGACATCTCGTTACAAAAGTTCTACGTCATCATTAAAAAACACCTTCAATATGGTCATTTTAGTTACCGTAACACTTATCTCGTAAAATAATATAGTTTTCTAAAAATAATCGTGACGGCAATTTTATGAAAACGTGTATATCTTAGTCGTTTCAAACCGCTTTCTACGTATTATACGTCCTTAGCTTCAGATCAAAGTATACTAATATATTTGTGATAAGTCGAAATAATTTATAAAGCTTAGGACTCGCTTTTGACTCGTACAAAACAATAATAAGTTGTGAAATTTCGTAAAATATATATTTTCGTCAAACTTGAAAATTCATAACTTCTTCGTTATAACTCCGCTTTAATCCGCTCAAGCCGCCACGGATTCGTTTTAAAGTATATTTTCTAAATATCAAGGCCAAAAATTAGTGCCTACTGTCGGATTTTCCAGAAAAACAAAACGAGATCAGACCACTATATATATTTGTCGAAAATAGTTTTTCTCGTACTAAACCTATTCCAATCCCTTCAAATCAACTCCAAAGCTATTCTAATCCTACCATACACCTTCTTAGGGTGTCATGGGTTCCTAAACATCATCAAGACCCACATATACCAAGGGAATAATTATAGGATGACTTTGTATATCTAAAACTCTAAAAATCATGTAAAAATGGTATAAACAACACAAGTCTTGCATGTTTGCTCCAAATATGAAGAAATAAATATGAAATGAAAGTGAAAGATGTAAAATGATAGAAATATGCTTACAAGCTACAATGATGAGGTGATTAGAACAAGGTTTAACTTAAACACCCTAGGTTTTTATTTCAAAACCTTAATAAGAGTGTGATCTAGATTGTGTTAACACTTGGAAATGGAAAACTTGATGATTTCTCTACAATCTCCTTATGGTGCCGGTTTTAGAGGGAAGGAAAACAAGAAAGAAACACAACTTCACCAACTATGAGTAAATGAGATGAAGGAATAAGTGAATGAAGTCAAGATAGTGTATAGATATATACAATTGAAAATTTTGTACCAACTCTTAAATGCATTGCCCCCCCCCCTAGCCGGTTTTTGGGGATTATGTTTCTCAAAGATATTTTTTTTTTCTTTTACTTGTACATAGATGATAAAAAGTGTAAGTAAAAAGGTTAAGATTAATAACTTGTAAGGATTGTATATACTTTAGTGTATTTAAGGAAATTTTAGGTAAAAGAAATTTTTTTTTATAGATCAAAGTAGAGTATAATGATATCATAAAAATTGTAAAAATACATTCCTTGTAAAATTTGAGTGCTATGATAATTATCTCGTAGTTTTTAAGAAAAACGTCGTAATAATATAAATTTAACGATTTATATACAATATAAATTTAAAACACTAGGTAAACTAAAAATATAGTTTTTATAAACTAAATGTAAGTATAAAATATGTCGGGATCATTTTTGGAAGTAGCGGATTAAATGTTCAAAATAATAACTCACGCGATAACGTTTATTTAATATAAAATTTACGCGTTTAATGTGAAATGTAAAGTCATGAATGAACTAACATGATGCAAATGATGTTAATGAAATGTAGACTAAACTTAGTCCATATGAAATGTTCGTGATGATATGATCATGAATTCGCCGCTAAACCATTAATGGTTACGCGAATTTGGAACACGTAAACCTAGTTTACGATAAATGTTGAAATTGTAAAGCATGAATTGTTTCGAGAAATGACCTGAAAGTTCGGGTTGTCACAAGCATAGTCATCATTGACTGCATAAGATACATCACTTGGTACAATCTCACTTTCACTTTGTTTCACATATTGATCATATGGGACAACATTGACATTACCCATATTTTCAGTATCTGACTCAATAATTACACTTGATTGTACTTCATCATGTATCTTTTGCTCATCAACTTCATCATATAGTTTTAGTACCTCAGAAATGATTTTGTCTTTGGATGGACCAGTTTGTGGTGATGAAGAAACTTTAGAAGGGACCATTGGAGAAATGCTAGCCATGAAAATTGTTTGCAAGAGGTTCATCATCAACGCCGTAGTCGTATGCATCACAATCACTACTTGAAAGGCATTCTTATGATTGTGGCCTATCTCCGAATTGGTCGCTCATCCACATCCGCATCATATGTCTTGGCATTTCCTCAAGAAGAAACAACAATTCCTCTTCATCCAAAGTCGCACCATTATCCCGAGCTTGCACAAGCAACATCTTATTCTCAAGTACTCGGCATTTTGAGGCGTTTTGGTGATGTGCGCCTTGCAATATGTCCTCACCACCACGGTGGTAACACTTGATCGGCTTTGTTTGTCCTTGATTTCCATTCCTTCCTCTATTCGATTTGCCACATATCCTCTACCAACTCCACCTCTTCCTTTTTCATACCGCTCTTTCTTGAACCGGGTTGTACCATAACCTTCCCATCTCCGCGGTGGCTTGATTGTGTGGATTAGACGTTGTTCGAGGTTGTTGTTGGTGTGTGGGAGAGTTTATGTTTTGACCGATCATGAGAGCCATTGATTAATGAAGTTTCCACGTGTGCATCAAGATCGCCTTGTTTGAACATTGGATCGGGAATGAGTTTGTGATTACCATTACCCATGGGTATGACTTGTGACGCTTGGTTGTGATTCCAATGTTTGAGTAGAAGGCGTTGAATCATTCGATGAGCTTGTCTCTCCTCAGTTGGTTTTGAACTGATTAAGAATCCTTTTTCAAACATAGCATGTCTCTATTCTAAAGAAGGAAGGCATAAAGTTGCTCATAGTTTGTATTCTTCAATCCTTTGGTTAGTTTCACGAATTGACAAACTTGTGCCATTCGGGATTCATGTTGTTTACAAACTTTGAGTTCAAATTAATGTTTGGCATAGTCATTCGATGTTCCTCATATCATTAACAAGCTTGTGGAATCTCACGTAATACTCATAGACACTCTCATCCGGTTTCATCTTGAAGTGTTCAAATTTATCATCGAGTTGTGATTCTCTGTCTTCCATAGTTAATTGTAACGAGAGAAGCATCTTGACATTATCCCACACCGCCTTGGCTTGCGTGTTGTGATTGATCACCTTGTAGATGTCACACCCCAAATTACTGCTTTTTGTCCGCTTGTCTCTAAAGGAATGGAATTCGTGAATGGATTTCGGGATTTGTCATAGCATCACAATCACAGTTATATTGAACGACCTAAAGTGTCATTTGGAAAATACATCGTTTGATTTAATAAAATAATCGAGTTTACAAAGTAGGTCCCAAATGTAAATCAACTTGTGCGGAAATAAGTTTGTTACAATTCAAACGATGTTTTAAAGCACGTAAAACCCAAGTGAGACGCGTCGTCATCGCGACTCCATGATGTGTCCAAATGCATGCCATGAAGTGAATGCCTTAGATACCGAGATAAAACATGCTAAAAGTGTCAACACAAAGGTTGAGTGAGTTCATAGAGTTTGTGTTGAAATGTAAAGCCTTCGAAATCGTTTATGCAAAGAAAGGCATCAGAATCCACTCGGCCCAAGTTCCGCCCATACAAAACTTGCAACCGTGTATTCACAACCCATTGCCAAAATGTATATAGTTTATGTTCAAGCGCATGATGTCAAATGAATTCACATAATAATGCATGACTTAATGTATCAATGTTTACTTGACATAATATAACACCTAATTAAAGACGGTTTCAAATTATTCCATGACCATTAGTGCAATGATTATACCAAGACCATCAGTTCAATGAATGTACCAAGACCATCATCCAATGAATATACCAAGACCATCGGTCCAATGAATATACCAAGACCATCGGTCCAATGAATATACCAAGACCATCAATGAATATACCAAGACCATCATCCAATGAATATACTATGGAAATACTACGATGGTAATACGGTTACTTTGCATGACTAAACATTCATTCGGATAAACATATAATTTGCAAATAGTCATGAATGTAATAAAATTATTGAGCATGCATCTCCCCAAAGAGTTTCATAAATAATTAAAACGAGAAAAAGTGGGGCTATGACTCACTTGGTAAACCTGGAATGATGGCAAAAGTGAGTACACCGAGGTATAATGTGATGCGTTAACGGGACCTATTATCAATGATATGATATGTCATGAGTTGCAATGTAATGTTATGCATGCACTTCATATGTTATTTATACCATTTGCGGGTTTTGAAAATATTACTCGTCGTCAAAAAATACTCTTTTGACGTCTTGACCCTTCAAAAATGACTTTACATGTTTTTACGTCAAAATGTCATCCTACAATGGTTTTATAATGATTTATGGTGAAATTTTCACTTTTCGTCGCAAAACAATGTCGTCGGAATTTTCATGAAATTAACAAAAATGGCTTCGAAAAACTAGTCGTAAAACGGTGTACGTCGATCGTTAGAGAACGAACTCGACTGTTTTGGAAAGTTTGTATCGATATCTAGAAGTTTCAGTTCAGGAGTTTTCATCCAAAAGGTCTCGAACATAAAGATAATAAGGGCTAAAGATAGTGGTTTTGGCTAATTGTTGTGCAAAAAGTGAGTTTCGCCAAGTTTGAACATCCGTAAATAATTTACTACAACTCCGCTATACAAACGGCTTGTCGCTTTGAAAAATATGGCCGGTGAACTTGATTTTACTAGAAGACATTTCGTTCCAAAAGTTTCACAACCTCGTTAAAAACAAACAGAAACATGGTCATTACAACTAATGTAACACTTGTAACGTAAAGATAATATAGTTTTTCGAAAATAATAGTTACGGCAACTTTATGAAAACGTGCATATCTTTGTCGTTTCAAACCGCTTTCACGATAATACGTCCTTAGCTTCGTATCAAGTAAACTAATATATTTTTGATAAGTCGAAATAATTTGTGAAGCTTAAGGCTGTTTTGACTCGAATAAAACAAAAATATGAAGTGAAATTTCGAAAATTATATTTTCGTCGTCAAACTTTAAAAATTCACCACGGCTTCGTTATAACTCCGCTTTAATCCGTTCAAGCGGCCACGGATTCGTTTTAAAGTATATTTTCTAAATATCAAGGCCAAAGTTTCGTACCAACTGCCGGTTTTCCAGAAAAATGAAACAAGGACAGAACATAATTTATAGTTATCGAAAATAGTTTTCTCGGACAAAACCTATTCTAATCCCTTCAAATCAACTCCAAAGCTAATCTAATCCTACCATACACCTTCTTAGGGTGTCATGGGTTCCTAATCACCATCAAGACCAAAGAATACCATGGGGATAATTATAGGATGACCAAATAATATATATATATAACTCTTAAAATCATGAAAATGGTATAAATCACATATGTCTTGCATGTTGCTCCAAAATGAAAGGATACATATGAAATGAAAAGGAAACATGAAAATGAAAGAAACAAGCTTACAAGTGAAAATGATGAGGTGCAAGTAACAAGGTTAAGCCTAAATACTCTTGGTTTTATTTCAAAACCTAATAAAGAGTGTGTTCTAGATTGATTAAAACTTGATTAGCAAAATTTTGATGAAATCTTCTATATCTTGAGGCTTGGTCGGTTTGTAGAAGGAGAATAAAGAGAGAAAACAAGACTTTTGCTACTTTGAAGTATGAGAATCAAATGAGTGAAAGTACTTTGATAGTGTATAAATTTGTACAATGTAGAAAACATTTACCAACCATATCAAATGCAATCCTTATGGACCGGATTTTAGGGGACTTTGTTTCCCAATTATCTTTTTTTTTTTCTAAAATGTTATATAAATGTTTACTTGAATAAATTGGTAAGAAAGTGTAAGTAATTATGTAGAAAATGTACAAGTAAAGGTAAATAGAAATTTTTGGTACAAGTAAGTTTTAATAGGTCAAAATAGAATGTAATGAGATAATAAAATTGTTAAAATACATTCCTTGTGAAATTTGGGTGATAAAATAATTATCGTGTAGTTTTAAAGAAAACGTCGTAATAATTTAACTTTAACGATTTATATACAAAATAAATTTAAAACACTAGGTAAACTCAAAATATAGTTTTATAAACTAAATGTAAGTTTAGAAATACATCGGGATCATTTTTGAAAGTAATGGATTAAATATACAAAATAATAACTCACGCGATAACGTTTATTAAATATAAAATTACGCGATAAATGTGAAATGAAATGTCATGAATGAACTAATGAGGTGCAAATGATGTCAATGAAATGTAGACTAATCTTAGTCCGTATGAAATGTACGTGATGTTATGATCATGAATTCGCCGCTAAACCTTTAAGGTTACGCGAATTTGAAACAAGTAAACCAAGTTTACAATAAATGTTGAAATAGTGAAGCATAAATTGTGTCAAGAAATGACCTGAAAGTACGGGTTGTCACATTCGCCCATCCAAAAAGGAATTCAGTCCCTGAATTCAATCGTTGTTAGTCTATCGGGTTTAGGGTTTGATGTGGCAAACTTTCCCATTCCCGAGCAAAACCCTCAAAAGACTTTTTACCAACCAATTTTCACTTAATCTCACAACTCATCAAACAAGAACTGTCATGAGATTAGGCTAAATTGGTTTGAAGGAGGACTTTTGAAAATTTGGCTCGACACGAATTGCTTACACATATAAGCCTACTACTCCCTTCATCGCATGATTCTTCCCGAATTAGACATAGGTGATCGCTATGTATAATTTAGGAGTAACTATGCAATGCTTGGACTAATCGACTCATATGTTGTTTGGTGTTGAGTCAACTGATGTTAAAATTGTGATGAACATCGAGGAGAGAAGACATGGAGAAGTGTCGTTAAAATGATAGTTAAAGTAAAAAGAATTAAAATCCTCGTAAATGATAACAAATCGGAAAGAAAATAAAGTACGATAGATGAGAATATTTTACAACGAGTGATTTAGCAAAAGTAGTACATCTTAAGTTATAAAGATTCGGATACGATGGAAAACATAAACTTTGTACAACATAGTACATAAGAAAAAATTAAGACTGTTAGTTTCCAAACTTCTTCAGTCTTCCGCGTTGTTGTGACCATGACGAGCTTCTCCTCCTCCTAACATGTATGCATTCCCATGAGCACCTTCGACTGGTTGACCTTGATTTTGAGGACATTGATTCCGATAGTGTCCTTGCTCCCCGCATCTGTAACATGTAACCATGGCCTTGCCTCTACAATTCCTGGCAAGGTGTCCCAGTTGTTGACACTTGTAGCACTTAGCAGGACAAAGACCCGTGTGATGATACTTACATCGATTACATAGTGGGTAGGTTCCAGCATAACCTCTGCCTTCTATTGGTGCAGTAACATATACCATTGCAGTTTCTTGCCCTCTTTTCTGTTGTTGATGATGGTTAGTGTTGCGGTTTTGGTTGTTGTTGTTATAACCTCCTTGGTCGTCTTCCCATTTCCTTTTGTTGTTGTTTAGTTGGTTATCGTCGTTGTTGTTGTTGTTTTGGTCATTGTTGTAGTTGGTGCGGTTGTTGGGGTTGTTGTTGTTTTGGTTGGTGTTGGTGTACTTACCTTTCTTCACTACCTGGGCCATGAGCTTTTGAGTCACCCTAATAGCTTCCTCGATTGTTTGTGGATCAAACGAAGTCACATCTCCTTGAATAACCTCGGGAAGTCCCCCGATAAAAGCCTCTAGTAATTTCTCGTTATCGGAAACCATAGACGGGCATAACGCGGCCAATTCTTGAAATCTCCGAATGTAAGTGTCAATATCATACCCAATTGTTACTAGTTCATAGAATTCTGTCTCCAACTTTTTCACTTCCGTACGCGGACAAAATTTCTTAGTTACCAAACCTTTAAATTGCTCCCAAGTGAGCTTGAAAGCATTCTCCATTCCCATCGGTTGAGCATATGAGTTCCACCACGACAATGCCCCATCGAGTAGTGTACTTGTAGCAAACTTGACCTTACTATCATCCGGCAATTACACAAAGAAAACACGGACTCCAATTTCTCGAACCATCGCACCATGGCGGTGGCTCCTTCATCCCTTTAAACTTGGTGGGATCTCCACTTTGAAATCCTTATACGAGCAGATTTTAACTCCGGACCCTCCGCATTTCTGCAGAAGAATAAAGAAGCCTAGCGGCTTCAAAGAAGACCACGGCCTCAAAGAACAAAGAAGAACCACCGCTTCCTTTCAATCCTTAGAGCATCGGCCACGCTTATCCATTACCAACTTTTGAATAGCCGCTTGTGTCCATTCGGTGCGACTTTCTTGCGCCATAACTCTTCAAAATAAGAGGAAAATGAGACGAGTCAAATCGTATGTTAGGAATAAGCGCCTAAAGAGAAGTGATAAGAAATGATAAGTTTGAGGTTATTTTTGAAATGATCGACGGGTTCCATAAAGGTGGGTTATGAGGTGTCGTAAGTGCTTCAAGTGTATAATGGTTTAGTGACTTAATGTGTGAATAAAGTGTAACTCGACATGTTAGTGGTGAAACAAAAGGAGTGAGAGTGACTTCGCCCTATTTAAAGGTTTATCTCGGTATTCGACGTTATCGGTGATGAGTCAATTGATGTGAAAATTGTGATAGGGAATGACAAGGAATTCTCCACATTAGAGTATGAAGAAAGAATAATGGAATGGGCATTTAAGAGCATCCATGTGACAATCGATATGAAATGAAAGTAAATAACTCGAAAAATGTACGTATAAACCGCATGTAAAGTGAACATGCACTTATGATGAAATGATGAGATGCTATGATAATGTAGTTATAGTCTAGGGTCAATGATGCAACCTAGTTCTCTATAATCAAGCTCGATGCCAATGTCACACCCCAAATTACTGCTTTGCGGCGGAATGGAATTCACGGGATTGATCGTCATAGCATCACAATCACAGTTATATTGAACGACCTAAAGTGTCGTTTGGAAAATACATCGTTTGATTTAATAAAATAATCGAGTTTACAAAGTAGGTCCCAAATGTAAATCAACTTGTGCGGAAATAAGTTTGTTACAATTCAAACGATGTTTTAAAGCACGTAAAACCCAAGTGAGACGCGTCGTCATCGCGACTCCATGATGTGTCCAAATGCATGCCATGAAGTGAATGCCTTAGATACCGAGATAAAACATGCTAAAAAGTGTCAACACAAAGGTTGAGTGAGTTCATAGAGTTTGTGTTGAAATGTAAAGCCTTCGAAATCGTTTATGCAAAGAAAGGCATCGAATCCACTCGGCCCAAGTTCCGCCCATACAAAACTTGCAACCTGTGTATTCACAACCCATTGCCAAAATGTATATAGTTTATGTTCAAGCGCATGATGTCAAATGAATTCACATAATAATGCATGACTTAATGTATCAATGTTTACTTGACATAATATAACACCTAATTCGTACGGTTTCAAATTATTCCATGACCATTAGTGCAATGATTATACCAAGACCATCAGTTCAATGAATGTACCAAGACCATCAGTCCAATGAATATACCAAGACCATCAGTCCAATGAATATACCAAGACCATCAGTCCAATGAATATACCAAGACCATCAGTCCAATGAATATACCAAGACCATCAGTCCAATGAATATACTATGGAAATACTACGATGGTAATACGGTTACTTTGCATGACTAAACATTCGATTCGGATAAACATATAATTTGCAAATAGTCATGAATGTAATAAAAATTATTGAGCATGCATCTCCCCAAAGAGTTTCATAAATAATTAAAACGAGAAAAAGTGGGGCTATGACTCACTTGGTAAACTGAATGATGGCAAAAGTGAGTACACCGAGGTATAATGTGATGCGTTAACGGGACCTATTATCAATGATATGATATGTCATGAGTTGCAATGTAATGTTATGCATGCACTTCATATGTTATTTATACCATTTGCGGGTTTTGAAAATATTACTCGTCGTCGAAAAATACTCTTTTGACGTCTTGACCCTTCAAAATGACTTTACATGTTTTACGTCAAAATGTCATCCTACAATGGTTTTATAATGATTTATGGTGAAATTTTCACTTTTCGCCGTAAAACAATGTCGTCGGAATTTTCTTGAAACTAACAAAATGGCTCAGAAAAACTAGTCGAACGGTGTACGCCGATCGTTAGAGAACGAACTCGACGGTTTTGGAAAGTTTGTATCGATATCTAGAAGTTTCGATTCAGGAGTTTTCGTCAAAAGGTCTCGAACATAAAGATAATAAGGGTTAAAGGTAGTGGTTTTGGCTAATTGTTGTGCGAAAAAAAAAATGAGTTTCGCCAAGTTTGAACATCCGTAAATAATTTACTACAACTCCGCTATACAAACGGCTTGTCGCTTTGAAAAATATGGCGGTGAACTTGATTTTACTAGAAGACATTTCGCTCCAAAAGTTTCACAACCTCGTTAAAAACAACAGAAACATGGTCGTTATGACTAATGTAACACTTGTAACGTAAAGATAATATAGTTTTTCGTAAAATAATAGTTACGGCAACTTTATGAAAACGTGCATATCTTTGTCGTTTCAAATCCGTTTTTCACGTATAATACGTCCTTAGCTTCGTATCAAGTAAACTAATATATTTTGATAAGTCGAAATAATTTGTGAAGCTTAAGGCTCGTTTTGACTCGAATAAACTAAAAATATGAAGTGAAATTTCGAAAATTATATTTTCGTCGTCAAACTTTAAAAATTCACCACGGCTTCGTTATAACTCCGCTTTAATCCGTTCAAGCGCCACGGATTCGTTTTAAAGTATATTTTCTAAATATCAAGGCCAAAGTTTCGTACCAACTGCCGGTTTTTCCAGAAAAATGAAACAAGGACAGAACATAATTTATAGTTATCGAAAATAGTTTTTCTCGGACAAAACCTATTCTAATCCCTTCAAATCAACTCCAAAGCTAATCTAATCCTACCATACACCTTCTTAGGGTGTCATGGGTTCCTAATCACCATCAAGACCAAAGAATACCATGGGGATAATTATAGGATGACCAAATATATATATATAACTCTTAAAATCATGAAAATGGTATAAATCACATATGTCTTGCATGTTGCTCCAAAATGAAAGGATACATATGAAATGAAAAGGAAACATGAAAATGAAAGAAACAAGCTTACAAGTGAAAATGATGAGGTGCAAGTAACAAGGTTAAGCCTAAATACTCTTGGTTTTTATTTCAAAACCTAATAAAGAGTGTGTTCTAGATTGATTAAAACTTGATTAGCAAAATTTTGATGAAATCTTCTATATCTTGAGGCTTGGTCGGTTTGTAGAAGGAGAATAAAGAGAGAAAACAAGACTTTACTTTGAAGTATGAGAATCAAATGAGTGAAAGCACTTTGATAGTGTATAAATTTGTACAATGTAGAAAAACATTTACCAACCATATCAAATGCAATCCTTATGGACCGGATTTTAGGGGGACTTTGTTTCCCAATTATCTTTTTTTTTTCTAAAATGTTATATAAATGTTTACTTGAATAAATTGGTAAGAAAGTGTAAGTAATTATGTAGAAAATGTACAAGTAAAGGTAAATAGAAATTTTTGGTACAAGTAAGTTTTTAATAGGTCAAAATAGAATGTAATGAGATAATAAAATTGTTAAAATACATTCCTTGTGAAATTTGGGTGATAAAATAATTATCGTGTAGTTTTAAAGAAAACGTCGTAATAATTTAACTTTAACGATTTATATACAAAATAAATTTAAAACACTAGGTAAACTCAAAATATAGTTTTATAAACTAAATGTAAGTTTAGAAATACATCGGGATCATTTTGAAAGTAATGGATTAAATATACAAAATAATAACTCACGCGATAACGTTTATTAAATATAAAATTACGCGATAAATGTGAAATGAAATGTCATGAATGAACTAATGAGGTGCAAATGATGTCAATGAAATGTAGACTAATCTTAGTCCGTATGAAATGTACGTGATGTTATGATCATGAATTAAACCTTTAAGGCCGCTAAACCTTTAAGGTTACGCGAAAATTTGAAACAAGTAAACCAAGTTTACAATAAATGTTGAAATAGTGAAGCATAAATTGTGTCAAGAAATGACCGAAAGTATGATGGTTGTCACAGTAGCATGGATTAGGCATACATGTGGTAAAGACCCGTCGTCCTCCACGGTGTTACTTAAACTAAATACTACTTAACTTATATTAATCTCGACTACGAGGTTACTAACGATTACATATACTTGAGGTGACTGACTCTTTAATACTTGGATTTACTAAATCATAACAACTCGTACATCTAATACCAATCTAGGGGTCCTTTTATAGGCTCAAGGATAACCCTAGTCGGTTTACAATTTGTATCCTTGTACGACAAGTAATCTAACCAAAAAATATTCTAGAATAAACAAAGCTTTCCATAAACGAATATAGCAGTTCTTTAGCTTTTCAAGCTTTGACTTGACAAAGATTTTGACTTCTTCTTTAGCGAAGCTTTGACTTTTCCAATGCTTTGTCATTCTTGACACTTTCATATCCCAACAATCCTCCCTAACTTGAATTCTACTTGCTTGACTTCAAGTTCTTTTGTAATTTATCTTTAACAACTCCATCTTCAAGGAAAGATTGTCTCTTTGTCTTTGGATTGTATATTTGTAGACTCTGTGCTTATATCAACATTATCAAAGTATTATTTAGAAATTATTCTTTACAGCATCATCCAGCAAACTCCATCTTTTCAGCAACACAACAACATAAGACAATTTGTACATTAATTCAGTTTAAGTTGCAATCTATTCTCATCACTTCCAGGTGTGTAAACTCCTGTGAGAGGTGAATCATTGAAAATTTAATGGATTTGAGTTCTCTTTACCAAAGCCATTAACTCTGGAGTAGCCAAATGTTTTGGTGTGTAAGACCATGGTACATTGATAACCATATGATTTTTAGCAAATCATCGCCTATCAATGATTTGATTTGTCTTTACCAAAAGTCGCACTTTTGGACTAGTTAGTTCTTTCATCTATGGTGAAATAATTACCAAATAATGGTTTTTCCACAGCCTTTACCACAAGCCATTTTCTTGTGGGCTAGCCAACTCTTCACATTTACTGATATGGTGAGTTGATTACCATCCAAATTATTAGCAAGTTGTCAACTATAAAATGGATTTGAGATATCTTTACCAGAGCCGTTTGCTCATGGATTAGCCAATCCTTTTGTAACAATGGTGGATTGATAACCTATGGATGTTACCATCTTAAAAACCATTTATATCTTTTAGCCTTTGTTTCAAAATATTTGTCACTTAACAAAAGTTTTCAAAATCATTAACTCGGTTTAAAGTCGCAATCGAAGACTTTGATGAAAGTCTTGTTTGATCAAGATACTTTGAATAAAGTCTTGATATATCAAAATTTATTTAATTAAAATTCATACCGCTTATTCATCATCATTAGCCATAGTAGTCCATCCGATAAACAATTTGATGACCATAAGAGCAATTTCACTTTGCCTTCTTCAACTTCCATTCCATGCTCTAGCATTCTTCTCATAAGATCTGCTGTAAGTGGATATCTTCTATCTCGCTAGCATATTAATCATAGTCCCATCTTCTAACTCTAGAACATGTACTCCAGTTCTTCAAAAATCTCCGGTGATAATCTCCCAAGCTTCTTGGTTCTTCCAAATCTCAAGAAGGCTTTGTTCTTCACTTTCCCAAATAGTTGTGAGATCCCCAAGTAAAACTAAACCAACTCCTTCTGATGTATCATGTTCAAAATAATCTCGCACCAAATGATATAAATGAAATAAATCCACCCTATCTATTATGTGCAATAGATCCCATAACATGTTGAATGTCTCAAGCTTTCATCTTCTCTACGTGAAACATCGATAACTTCCATCCTTTGACTCTACAATGTCAAAAGTGGTTATTGGAGATTTGTTCATCTTCATTTCATCATCATCTTTAGAATACTCAAATTCTACTATTCTTAAGTAATTCCTTAGTTCATCATCAAGATTTAGACCTTAACTCAACTTTCTTTAATGGTTGTGTGTCTTCAACCTTAGTCAATCTTTTTCTTTTAAGCTTTATTTTCTTTTATCTTCTTTCCGAGCAAAGACCTCTTTATAATCTTTGATACTATCAACCTTTTCTCGATAATCTTCTAATGACTTCATACAAACCTTTCATCTCAACATAATTTAACTTATTCAATCCAATATACCCTTGACCTTTCAAATATGCCATCATTGCATTCCTTTGTTTTGCAAGATTTGGTCTTCTTGGTAGAGCGTAAAACAGAATAGGTGACTTCAATGGTACAATGACTTCAACATTTAATTCTTCTTGTAGTTTCCTAGTCGCTTCTTCATTCATAGCCTCTTCATTAACAACTTCAAGATTTAATTCTTCCCAGTATCTTTCTAGCCGCTTCCTCATTCATAGCAACTTGAGCAACCCTTATCTCGTGCTAAATTAGGTTTCTTTTTCTTCTTTGTCTCTACCAATTTACTTTTCCTTTATCCTTAGGATCTATAGTGGATTGAGAAGCTCTTGGTTGTTCTTCTTGTACTCTGGAATGCTAACACCCTTGGCTTTGATAAATCATGCAAGATCTCGACAATGGTTTCATCATCACTTGCGTATGTATAGGTTTGGGTGTTTGACTTCTTCTTCTTGTGGAATTATTGAAGGACCAGCTTCTTCTTCAAAATCTAACACCCTTGGTGTAATTAATTTTGTCGAGATGTTTCATGAAAGCCAAGATTTTGATCAACAAGACCTTGATCATCGAGACTTTTAACATCAGTTCCTTCACGCCAAGACTTTGAAGATTTAAATGTGCTCAAGACTTTCGTGTTCATACTCCTTTTCTTCATGAATTTCAAGATCTTCTTTCAAATTCTCTTCTTCTAAATTCCTCCCCAATTGGACGAAGAAATTGTTGAACCTTTTTGCCTTTGGTGGTCTTCTTTAAATGCCTTCGCTTCTTCTTTTCAACTTTGAATTATCAAAAGATTTGGAATCGACAACCGCCCTTGTCGAATATGATTATCCAACACTAATCTTTCGGGGGTATAGGAATATCTCTTCCGAAGATGATGAGAAAACAGAACATCTTGTTCCGTGATTCCATAGAAGGAGAAGTATGATGGTGGGATGAGGTGGGAGAAACTTCAAGACCTTCATTATCATCGATTACTTGGGAAGCAAAGACTTGTGTTGAAGTTTCTTGAGATGTAGAGCGTGAGAAGCGGTACCTTTAGAAGCAAGACCTTGAGTAGCAGTACCATCAAGCAATACCTTCTCTTTCATCACTAGCTTCACCTCATCTCTAATAGCTTGAACAATCTCCATCATTGAAGTAGTCAATGAAGTGTCCCGTCTAGTGAATAAATCACTCTTCCTAGCCATGAAAGTGAAAATCTTGGCTGGTTGCACCACAACAGGTAGTAGATCAGTAGGCTTTGGTACATCAGCAAGTTGTTTTTTCAGAAACACTTGAATAAAACTTGGATACATCAACCATTTGGATCCATGTGAGATGTGTGAGAGCATTCCATCTAGAATTAGCCTTGAAAAGTTGAAAATTTGATTTGTAGCTAAACCCACTATAGCAGATGCTATGTTTGAACCAAATTGCTCCCATGATGTACTTTTAGCACTAATACAATGAAGCAAGACATGAACTAAATACTTCCAGTGAGGACAAAATAAGGGTTTCTTGAATGTTTGCTCAGTTAAGGACCCTTCATAGCCAATGTCTCGAATGTATCCCAAATCGGTTGTTTATCAAACCGAGCATACTCTCGCATCATCAAACAATAAGTCATCACGTATAGAGGCTTCAGAATCCTCATAGTTCTCCAAGAATGTTGCTTGAATATACAAATCAAGATGCTCCATATGAACCCTAGCGAGCTACCAAAATTGTTGAATCCATGGCTCAATGATATCGGTTCCACTAAAGTGCATAACTAATCGGTGACCCGGTGAGAAAATCAATGATATCATGAAAGATCACATTAGCTTCATCTTTTCTAAATTCGCCACCATGTTATGTTTTGAAACGTAGACACGATTTGCCATTGATGATATGTGTTCACTGAGAAAGTGATATGACGAATAATATGGGTGAAAAGAGAGATATGGAAAAGATTATAAGTTATCAATATGAGAGGAAATTCGAGAGTAGTTATTTGTAGATGAGATTTAAAAATCACAACCCTTAATAACAAAGTTACCGTTAGCGATGGTTACCCTTGATGAGTGTGTAAATACTCATCATTTTTGGTTAAT
This sequence comes from Chrysanthemum lavandulifolium, assembly GCA_022545495.1. NCBI lineage: Eukaryota > Viridiplantae > Streptophyta > Magnoliopsida > Asterales > Asteraceae > Chrysanthemum > Chrysanthemum lavandulifolium. The sequence goes on from CM040239.1 coordinate 202,460,847, forward strand.
CTGAACGCAAAACGTTTAAAATGCTCGAAATGCATCAAAATACCTGAAAATATTCCAAAATTTCATTTTATATGTTTGGATGCAAAATGTTTAAAATCGATGAAAAATGAGCTAAGTTTGCATAATTGGCGTTTCATCCCCAGTTTCAAAATTTGTCGAAATAGTCCCCGAGCCCTTAATTTCAAAAGAAAAGTCACCAAAGGTCCTTTTAAAATCATAACTTGTCAAAATTAGTCCTTTGGTGAAAATGTCAAAAGTTTTGAGAAATTACAAAATTGGTCCTTCAAGTTTAAAATTGGCAAAATTGGTCCTTGGAAATTGGAAAATGTCAAGTTTGGTCCTTGTATTATGGAAGCTTGTCACTTTTAGTCCTTTGGAGCAACTTTGCAAATATGGCGTATAGTCCCTTGATTTTCGAAATTGCATAATAAGTCCTTGTCATTAAACCCTTTACACCCATTTGGACCTACCACTACCCTTGGACCCGCCAAACCCTTTTGGACCCCTTGTTTTGACCCCTTCCCTTTAATATTATCTTGGTCAAATCCCGGTCAAACAAGCCAAAGCAGCCTTTTCTTCTTCCTCCCACTTGCTTCCTCGCAACTCGCACAAACCCATCCCCTCCTCACCTTTACACTACCTTGTTCCCTCCACCTCCACCTCCTTCCAAAAGGCATTAAATGCACCTTCAACCCCCTCACTCAACCCCAACTGTCAAAATACCATTTTCCCGCCAAAACCTAATCTATGGCCAATATTACTTGAAGTGATCCAATGGCTCTTAAGACATGTGGGATTTGCTAAGAGAGAGAAGGGAAGACCTATTGGAGTATAAAAGGGAATGAAGAGAGAAGAAAAGAGTAGTAGTTAGTTTTATAATTTTTCTTAATGTCGTTTTTTTAAATAAATGTCTTAGTTTAAATCAAAGTTGTAATTTCAAGTTGAAGTGTATCAAGTTAAGTTATTCCATTGTATTAAGATTTGTTTTCAAGTGATAATTCAAGTTGTATTAAAGTTTCATGTTTTAAGGTTTCTCGTTGAAAAGTCCAATTTCAAACTCCTGTTTCCAAGTTTCTAATGGCTTGTTTTTAAGTTCAAAAGGCTTAGGTAAGTTATTTATAGCTTTTGAAAAGCTATTGAATCGATTCAACAATATTTCATGTGGGTCAACAAAAGTCAAACTGGGCTCAATTTGAAATGAAAATGGTTATGGATGATGCGAGAACTTGGGTTTGGGTTGGAATTAGCTTAAGATAGCATAGTTTGGGTTGTGTTTGAATTGCATTTTGGACGGACAAGTTGTAAGTCTCATATCTCCTTGCATTTTACATTTTCTTGAATCTGCATAAGTAGTTCATTCTAATTCAGAGGTTGTTCATGGGTTAGATTACTTCATTTAGGTGTATTGTGATTAAGCAAATCTAGATTAAAGGATAGCTTAAGCTAGTAAGGTAATTTTCGGTTTAAAATTGCATATCAGTGGTTTATAGGGGTGTTTGGATTTTGTAGCAAAAATGTGTTAGAGGGCTAAGCCGTAGTTCAGATCAGTAGGGTTACATCTCTTTAGTCATTTAAGAACCATTCCAGTCATAAACTTGTGTCTGCTAAGGCCCAAAGTCAAAATCCATCTCATCTGTCTTTAATTCTTTAACTGTTGTGATTTTGGCAAATCAAAATCTTGTTTTGTGTTTCAAATTCATAGATGCATCTTGCATTAAGTTTATTTTAGTACAATACATTAATTTCAGTCCTCAAATCAAGATCAAAACTCATTAAAGTCAACTTTTCAGTTTTGTCAAAAAGTCAAATTTGCAACAAATCAGGTTTGAGCCCAACTGAGTTGAATTTTCTTGGACTCATTTCTGAGCCAATCTAAGTGAAATTGTGGGTTCAATAACTTCAGCTGGTCTTATTTCTTATTAGCATTTTTTGATTTTATCAAATTTTAGATGCCCCAAATTAGCTTGTCTAGATGGCTACAAATGCCTCAGGCAACCGACTCGAGATTCACCGAGTCTTCAAGACAGGTCTTGCAGACTGCACCAGCTCTTGAGAGCTTGTCCAGGGCTAACCTTTGGTTTAAATTACCCAGCCGGTCTTGTAGGTTCCTTCATATGTTTTTAAATTTCAACTTATTGACCTGCCTTGTGCTTAAGCTTAAAGTAGGTCCCCTAAAACTGCTTTTTAGCTCATTAGTTAAATTCATCAAACTGTGTAATATGTAAATCGAGGTTTAGGACAGTTGAGATTAGTTGTATTCGGTACTTTTAGCATTTCATACCTTCTATAACAGTTTGGTGCTTGTTGTGTTCATTTAGCTTATTCAAAGTGCTTATTTATAAGCACTTACTCTAGCATTGCATTTTCCTACACACAACACCCTGTTTTATATATTTTCTTAGATTCCTAATATTATTTTAGGCTTATCTTGAATTTTCAGATTTTTCCAAATCAGTTTGCTATTTTTCTTAATTTAAATTAGTTTTTAAGTCTTTTTAAATAGCATTTAATACAAATAATTCATAAAAGTTTCAAAAATAATTTTGCATTTATCTTAAGTTAAGATAAATATAAAAGTCAAAAAATATTTTTTAGATTTTCTTAGTTAAATTTGTATTTTAAGCAATTTAAGTAGTTTTAAATAGTTTTTAATTCCTAGAAAATACAAAAATATTCGTAAAAATACAAAAATAGTTTTGAAAATTCTCTTTGTTATTTTAGACTTTTCTAAGTCATAATTTTATTTTTCAAGCTTTATTTCATATTTTCTTGTGTTTTAGGTTATTATTTAATAGTTAAAATAGTTTTTAATTAATAATAATTAGATAATTAGTTATAAAAGTAATTTTCTTTTCTAGAAATTTTCTTTTATCATTAGTTTTGTAAAATATCATTTTCATATTTTTAGGATTAATATTGTGTAAGTTTCACATTTTCATTTGTACGTTACGTAGTTTTAATTAGATTTTATAAAAACATAAAATCAAAACATCATTTTGCAAATAGTGATAGCGTTTATTTAATATTTTTATCTTTTAATTTCTTTTAATTTGCATTCAAGCCCTTTAATTTATGTCCTTTTACGTAGTTATAATCAAATCACAATCCTTCTTTTCCGTTCAAATCTCTCGATCACTATTCGTTTGGTGATTCTTCGCATAGCTCATTGGGACATAACGACCGGGAAACACTATACTCCCCGGATATTCATTGCACTCGTGTTTAAACTGTTTTAAGTTTCTTACGGTCACCATTCACAGTGGCGGCTTGTGTGAGAAAACTGACGGTTTTGCACGGATCAAAATTTTAGGCGCCACGGGAGTTGTCTTGATTATCTTCCGCTTAGCGATTAGTGATTTGGATATTCACTCCTTGTTTATACCATACGTATGTATTTATATTTTCTTATAAACATCAAAACCCAAAAGATTTTCATTCTTTGTTTTTACAAAGTGTTTTCAAAATACCAAAATATTCCTCTTTACCCTCTTACCCTTTTTGATTCTTTATCCCTTTACCCTCTATCCATTTGATTCTAACTTCTTCTATTCTCATGGAATCTCTCATCGCGACGAATTCGGGACGGTTGAAAACTTTGACTTTACACAAATGTCAAGAATTCGTGTTGTTCGTGATGATCCATTAATTCTGCGTAGGGAAATTGAACGAGAAACCGAGGTAACAAAGGGCCGGTACTTCCTCTCGATAATGGAGGTGCTAATACGTCCAACCTACGGTTATCCAAAGATCTAACCCTCAATTGCTCCTAAGCCGTCTAGAATTGATCCTAAACTTTCACGATTTACTGGTAAAAGCAAACATGCGAATTTAGACCGGTGACTAGCAAGAATGACTTGCCTAATCTTCACGTTTCTCAAGAATCGAACCGGAGACCATAACGGAAGTGGTGGAAATTGCTAGCTCTTAGAGCACACCACTTGTCCCACCTCCGGATTTTTCAAAATGTTCTTCGAGACTTGATAGTCATTCGGATCGGCATGTTGGTTTTGTTGATTCTTTGAATAAACCGATTCTTCTCGTAACTCTCAAATGAAATCGTTTATTCCTTGTGTCGGTTGTGGTGAACCTCTTTTGGTTCACCTCATCGTTGGTGTACGTGTGTACAATGTGGTAATGATATTCATAACGGGAGTTGTTTGTTTTGTGGTTCGAGGAATTCATTTGATTATGATCCTAATCCGAACTCATTTAACGACCCTCAAACTTTGCCAATTACCCACCACAGCCCGACTTATCTTTAGATAATCAACATATCTACTGTGAATTTTGTGGAGATCCTCACCAAGGATTTGAGTGTCAATCCGAAACACGTTTGTCTATGAGCAGTTTTCGGTAATGCTCGAGAACTTTGGTTATGACCGAATCCATATGATTCACTGGTCCGGACTCAGCAGTTTCTTGTTGTGTGAGTCTAATGGAGGTCCCATTTCACTCGATTGTCAAATAGGGAATCCATTTCCTTGTAACAATCATGACTCTCACATGTTTGACAATTTCCAACCTCCACAAAGACTATACGGTTCAAACTCCACCGAGCCGTTGTCTCAAGAAATCTCCCGAGATTTTGAAACCGCAATGAAAACACTTGATGATATGATTAGTAACTTTAAGAATCAAGTGAGTGGTGAAAAGACCATGGGAGAATTGCTTGCCAAGAACGAGAGGCCCGTAAATCTAGGGAAGAATTATTAGTCCTAGAGCAAGAAGCTCTAAGGCGCTCCCAATTTCTTAAGGCAACTCTATATGACGATGACGAGGAGAGTTTTATCCTTTTAAAGATAATATTTCTCAACTCCTCGGTCGGTTGATATCCCCAGATTGAGATTTCATCTCAAACAAGCATTATCACACCAAGCTCCCACTCACTCTCCGAACATGGGGACGAGCATCTAGACACCTTGTTCACGAAAAGGAATCGGACGAATTCATAAAGTCTAGTGTTGAGGACCTTGTCCCAATCCCGAGAGAGTCACAGGAACTTTGACCATATGTGTGATATCCTTTCCCTCTTGAGTGTTCAAAGATCATTTTGAAACTTTCTCCGATTTTAGCGAAGATTGTGCTTCTTATGGAAACATCGGTATGTTGAGACATCACTTCCACAACTCGATGCTGATCATCTTCTTGAGGAGTTCTCCGGTGAACTCACTCACATCACCCACTTTCATCGGAAAGTAATGATTTCAAGCCGATCCCGAGAGGCGAAAGTTTCCTTGATCATGATCGCTCACTCACTTCTCACCCTAACGGTCAATAGAGAATGTTGATCACTTTGTTCCCGAAACATTCAAAGCTACTTTCACTAATCCTCTATTTGAATTCAACTCGAATTCACTTTAATTTCGAGAATCCACTCTTTGATACTCGGACCGAGGATAGTGATGAGCCCACAATGGAACAAGAGTTCACAATTTCACTTCATGTGAATGATTCTCTTCGTGAAGAGTTCTCCGTGAACTCTCTCATGACATATCTCGTCCGGAACATGATCATTTCTATTTTGATCTTGAGGATGATATTGCCTCGGAGGAAGGTGTACTCATCATACGAGTTTGCTTATTAATGATACTACCTCACCCTTCCTCCCGATATGTCTACATTTGAGGATGAAGAATGGATCCCGATTGTTATCAAAATCTTTCTTCCTTTCCTCAAATATCTTGTGATTCTCTTCATCTTCACTCCTTCGGGAATGAAGACACTATCTTTGACCCCGGCATTTTCATTTATCATTTTTGAGCGGTTCTATGTATATCTCATCGGTGTGGAACTTTCACGTGCTTCAAATGTTTGTCCAAACATCTTGAATGAAAGTCCGATGGAGATTGTTTCTTCCACTTTGCTTCCCCATGAACCAATGAATTGTGGTCGAGTCAAGCTAGCGACTCGGTAATAAAAAATAGCTAAACATGGGTTTTCACCCATGTGTTCTACCTAGTGTGGGGAGTTGCCCACATGTTATATATACAAGTTCTTAAAAAAAAAAAAAAAAAAAAAAAAAAATCTTTCAAATAATGGCGTAGTATTTCCCTTTTACGTTCTTTGTTTCGGCATAACACGGTACTTTGAATATTGAGGGCAATATTCATTTCTATGTGTGGGGGAATTCTCATAATTTTATCATATGTATTATCCGCTTTAATTCCCCATTTTGGCCAAAATTTTTTTGGAGTAAGTGTTTTGCACTTACTCATTTAGTTATCGATCCGCCTTGTCTAATAAACAAAAGGATTGGCTAATCCGAGAGCAAACGGCTCTTGGTAAAGATATCTCAAATCCGTTGACGGCTTGCAATTTGCCTAAAATTGTATGGTATTCACTCACCATATCCTTAAAAGTGAAGAGTTGGCTAGCCCGCAAGTTTATGGCTTGTGGTAAAGGCGTGGAAAAACCATAATTGGTAATCAGCTCACCAAAGATAATATTGATAATTTATCTAAGAGTTGGCTAGTCCGAAGCAAACGGCTTCGGTAAAGACAAATCAAATCCGTTGGAAGTCGGTGGTTTGCTCAAAATCACATGGTTATCGATGTACCATGGTTCTTACTTGAACTAAAACATTTGGCTACTCCAAGTAATGGCTTTTGGTAAAGAGATTCAAATCCATTAAGTTTTTCTCAAAAGATTGCTAGGGACTAGCAATAGTTTAGTTTGGGGATTGATGAGTGTGTAAATACTCATCATTTTTGGTTAAATCTGAAGCGCAAAACGTTTAAAATGCTCGAAATGCATCAAAATATCGAAAATATTCCAAAATTGCATTTTATATGTTTCGGATGCAAAATGTTTAAAATCGATGAAAAATGAGCTAAGTTTGCATAATTGGCGATTTCGGTCCCAAATTTCAAAATTTGTCAGAAATAGTCCCTGAGCCCTTAATTTCAAAAAGAAAAGTCACCAAAGGTCCTTTTAAAATCATAACTTGTCAAAATTAGTCCTTTGGTGTAAAATGTCAAAAGTTTTGAGAAATTACAAAATTGGTCCTTCAAGTTTAAAAATTGGCAAAATTGGTCCTTGGAAATTGAAAAATGTCAAGTTTGGTCCTTGTGTTATGGAAGCTTGTCACTTTTAGTCCCTTGGAGCAACTTTGCAAATATGGCAGAAGTAGTCCCTTGATTTTCAGAAATTGCATAATAAGTCCTTGTCATTAAACCCTTTACACCCATTTGGACCTGCCACTACCCCTTGGACCCTGCCAAACCCTTTTGGACCCCCTTGTTTTGACCCCCTTCCCTTTTAATATTATCACCGGTCAAATCCCGGTCAAACAAGCCAAACACGCCCTTTCTTCTTCCTCCCACAACAACTCTCGCAACTCGGACAAACCCATCCCCTCCTCACCTTTACACTACCTTGTTCCTCCACCTCTACCTCCTTCCAAAAGGCATTAAATGCACCTTCAACCCCCTCACTCAACCATTGTTGTCAAAAGACCATTTTCCCGCCAAAACCTAATTTATGGCCAATATTACTTGAAGTGATCCAATGGCTCTTAAGACATGTGGGATTTGCTAAGAGAGAGAAAGGAAGACCTATTGGAGTATAAAAGGGGATGAAGAGAGAAGAAAAAGAGAGTAGTTAGTTTTTTAATTTTCCTTAATGTCGTTTTTAAATTAATGTTTTAGTTTAAATCAAAAGTTGTAATTTCAAGTTGAAGTGTATCAAGTTAAGTTATTCCAATTGTATTAAGACTGCTTTTCAAGTGATAATTCAAGTTGTATTAAAGTTTCATGTTTTAAGGTTTACTGTTCAAAAGTCCAATTTCAAACTCCTGTTTCCAAGTTTCTAATGGCTTGTTTTTAAGTTCAAAAAGGCTTAGGTAAGTTATTTATAGCTTTTGAAAAGCTATTGAATCAGTTCAAGCAATATTTCATGTGGGTCAACAAAAGTCAAACTGGGCTCAATTTGAAATGAAAATGGTTATGGATGATGCAGAACTTGGGTTTGGGTTGGAATTAGCTTAAGATAGCATAGTTTGGGTTGTGTTTGAGCTGCATTTTGGCTGGACAAGTTGTAAGTCTCATATCTCCTTGCATTTTACATTTTTCTTGAATCTGCATAAGTAGTTCATTCTAATTCAGAGGTTGTTCATGGTTTAGATTACTTCATTTAGGTGTATTGTGATTAAGCAAATCTAGATTAAAGGATAGCTTAAGCTAGTAAGGTAATTTTCAGTTTAAAAATTGCATATCAGTGGTTTATAGGGGTGTTTGGATTTTGTAGCAAAAATGTGTTAGAGGGCTAAGCCGTAGTTCAGATCAGTAGGGTTACATCTCTTTAGTCATTTAAGAACCATTCCAGTCATAAACTTGTGTCTGCTAAGGCCCAAAGTCAAAATCCATCTCATCTGTCTTTAATTCTTTAACTGTTGTGATTTTGGCAAATCAAAATCTTGTTTTGTGTTTCAAATTCATAGATGCATCTTGCATTAAGTTTATTTCAGTACAATACATTAATTTCAGTCCTCAAATCAAGATCAAAACTCATTAAAGTCAACTTTTCAGTTTTGTCAAAAAGTCAAATTTGCAACAAATCAGGTTTGAGCCCAACTGAGTTGAATTTTCTTGGACTCATTTCTGAGCCAATCTAAGTGAAATTGTGGGTTCAATAACTTCAGCTGGTCTTATTTCTTATTAGCATTTTTTCAGATTTTTATCAAATTTTTAGATGCCCCAAATTAGCTTGTCTAGATGGCTACAAATGCCCTGTGCAACTGACTCAGTATTCACTGAGTCTGCACAGGGTCTTGCAGACCTTGCAGCCAGCTCTTGAGAGCTTGTCCAGGGCTAACCTTTGGTTTAGAATTACCCAGCCAGGTCTTCTGTAGGTTCCTTCATATGTTTTTAAATTTCAGCTTATTGACTGTCTTGTGCTTAAGCTTAAAGTAGGTCCCCTAAAACTGTTTTTAGCTCATTAGTTAAATTCATCAAATCTGTGTAATATGTAAATCAGAGGTTTAGGACAGTTGAGATTAGTTGTATTCAGGTACTTTTAGCATTTCACGACTTCTATAATGAGTTTAGTGCTTGTTGTGTTCATTTAGCTTATTCAAAGTCTTATTTATAAGCACTTACTCTAGATTGCATTTTCCTACACACAACACCCTATTTTTATATTTTTCTTAGATTCCTAATATTATTTTAGGCTTATCTTGAATTTTCAGATTTTCCAAATCGGTTTGCTATTTTTCTTAATTTAAATTAGTTTTAAGTCTTTTAAATAGCATTTAATACAAACAATTCGGAAAAGTTTCAAAAATAATTTTCATTTTCTTAAGTTAAGATAAATATAAAAGTCAAAAAAATATTTTTAGATTTTTCTTAGTTAAATTTGTATTTTTAAGCAATTTAAGTAGTTTTAAATAGTTTTTAATTCCTAGAAAATACAAAAATATTCAGAAAAATACAAAAATAGTTTTGAAAATTCTCTTTTGTTATTTTAGACTTTTCTAAGTCATAATTTTATTTTTCAAGCTTTATTTCATATTTTCTTGTGTTTTAGGTTATTATTTAATAGTTAAAAATAGTTTTTAATTAATAATAATTAGATAATTAGTTATAAAATAATTTTCTTTTTCTAGAAATTTTCTTTTATCATTAGGTTTGTAAAAATATCATTTTCATATTTTTAGGATTAATATTGTGTAAGTTTCACATTTTCATTTGTACGTTACGTAGTTTTTAATTCAGTTTTATAAAAAACATAAAATCAAAAACATCATTTTGCAAATAGTGATAGCGTTTATTTAATATTTTTTATCTTTTTAATTTCCTTTAATTTGCATTTAAGCCCCTTTAATTTATGTCCTTTTTCTGTAGTTATAATCAAATCACAATCCTTCTTTTCCGTTCAAATCTCTCGATCACTATTCGTTTGGTGATTCTTCGCATAGCTCGCTGGGACATAACGACCCGGGGAAACACTATACTCCCCAGATCTTCATTGCACTCGTGTTTAAACTGTTTTAAGTTTCTTACGGTCGACCATTCACAAGTGGCGGCTTGTGAGAAAACTTGACGGTTTTTGCGGATCACCCTCAATATTACCGTTGGAACAAGACTTTGATACGACACGTGCAAGATTTCCAAAAAGCAGTACTTTCCAAGAAGTACTTTCATAAAACCTGTGGAAAATTAGAAGGGGGGTTGAATAGTTTTACCAATTAAAACTCCCTTTTAAACTATTTAGATCGACTTATGTCAATCTATTTGGTCGTGTGTGTTGGATGTTGATAAACAAGCATATAAAGATATGTAATCAAAAGATAAGAGTAAGAAGCACAAAACCACAACGCGAGTATTTATAGTGGTTCGGCTACAAGGACACCTTCCTTGCCCTACTCCACTCCGCGAGTCACCTACTCAAGAGTTTGTAATCACTACACCAATCTCCTTATGGCGGAGAAGCCTTTACAACGTCGCTTAACCTTTTTCTGGTACAAAGCTAAATACCGAGTTCTTTCACACCAAGGCAAACCACACCTAACACAACGTCGCCTACCCTTTATACGGTGCTAGGCTAACCACCGAGTTCTTTCACACCTTAGGTGAACTACACCTTCACAACGTTGCCTACCCTTTATTAGGTACTAGGCTAAGCACCTAGTTCCATTGCAATGGAGGAACTACTACCATACTACACCAACGACTAATCCCAAAGGAGATCTACTCCTTTACAACATCATCAAGGACATCAATATCCTTGAATCTAATGCTAGTCTATCTAGTACATCGAAACACACCATATCGAATGTACATCTAAGGCACCTTTCACTAATGCCTTTGATTAGATCTATAAGACACCTTTCACTAATGTCTTTGATTAGATCTACAAGACACCTTTCACTAATGTCTTGTGTCTTCACTTCTAAGCACCTTTCACTAATGCTTCTTGTCTTGACTTCTAAGCACCTACCACAAGTGCTTATCTTATGAGCGATAGATACCCTTCACTAATATCTTCGTCTTGACACTTGAGACATCTTTCACTAATGTCTTTAACACTACGCTTCTTTGAAGAAAGAAAGGGATCATCAACAAGAGGACTTCAATAGCCTTGATGATGAGGAAGCTTGGCAACTCATGGACTTGAGCTTGCTCGACTTCAAGGTGGTGATCTTCCCTTAAGAGGAACCTACAAGATCACACAAAAACAAAACTACAAACATAGATCTCTTGGATCTATGGTTAGTGAGATTTAACTCGGGGAGAAAGTATGTTGGGAGGGTGAGATCTAATGAAGAAATGGGTCACTATTTATAGAGGAAAACCTCATCTGTTTCCCGGATCCCACGGATCCTTCCACTTGGGATCCGGCTAGCACAAAGCTAGGGATCCGTGGTCCGCTCCTCTTTGCCCATGGGTATTTTGGGTTATGGGTCATGGGTCATGGGTTATGGGTTGATCCATGGTTTTCAATCTAGATACAATGTACCTTAAGGATACATTGAACTTGTGTAAGTGGTATATATAAAACCATGGGTTATGGGTCAAAAACCATTTGCTAGTTTTTATCTTTTTAGTATATACTTACTTTTACCCATTTTAGTATATACTTGTTTTTACCCATTTTAGTGTACTTAATATAAGTATGTATTAACCCAATATGTAAACACTAGTTGTTGTACATATGTATCTAACTCATAGAGTTACTTAAACTTGTTAAGCCAATATGTAAACACTAGTTGTTGTACATGTGTATCTAAAATATAGAATCACTTAATCTTGTTATAGTGTTTTATGTGAAAACGTAAGTGTGTTATAAAACTATTAGTTCAAACCATTTACGTATTTTATTTGTTTTGTTAATATGATTTTACTTTTGTTATCGACAAAACAATAGAAGATCGTAAAATATAAATAAACTTTTTTACGGCTTATTTGTATTAACAATCTCCCCCTTTTTGTTGATGACAAAACATAAAATTATTTTAAGGAAAAGCTAGAATTGTAAACGTTTGAATTTGTAGTTTTACTTTCTTCTCCCCTTTTGTCGAAACAAAAAGTGTTTGAAGAAAGCAACACATTGTTTTTAAAGAAAACATGTGAAAGAGAAAAATAAAGAGTAAGTAACGGAATAGATCTCGTCTTACTCCCCCTTGACGAGTCCATCCCTAAGTAAGGGCGTCAAGAAAGTAATTCTAATCTAGATCATTTGCAACTAGGTTTGCTCCCCCTAGATGATTGCAACTTTGCAATGGGAAGTTATGAAAAGTAAATCTAGTATTGCAAGTAATTTGCAAAGTATTGCTTTGACATAAAGCTCCCCCTAGCTTTAGGATGTCAAGGTCATCATGAGTGAATTGAAATACTACAAAACAAAGGTTAGAAAGCAAGTATAATTCACAATTCCTGCAAATGTGATAAAGAAAAACATTCTGACTTCACGGATCCCACGGTTCCCTTCTAGTAGGGATCCGTCTAGGCAATATCTTGAGGATCCGTCTGGTCGATGACTAAAATCGGCAAAGGTGATATAACAAGTAATGTTATCACACAAATGAGATATGAATACAAAGTAATCATATGCTCAACGAAATAACAAGTAGCATGTAATTCCATTTAATAAAACAAGAGTTATGATATACATGACTCAAAAATAAGAAAATAGACAATACATAACTAGGAATTTCTTAGACCAACTAACGCTGAAGCTTAGACACCACTATAATCCTCTAGCTCAAGTTATGTTTAGGTTTAATCTCGTTGAAACGTTCGAGGAGATGATAGAACATGAAACGTTGGTCTTCTCGTACTTCATGTATCAAACTTTCAACATGTTGACAATGATAGCAATCTTTGTCATGGCTAGGTAGTGGTGGTGGATGAAATGAAGTGGCTATATTCAAAGGATCAATTGAAGTAGGTTGAGGGGCCTCGAATGATGGAGGGATTGGTGGAGGTCCATTTAGGAATGGTTCGATCAAGAATGATGATGGTGGTAAAGATGTGTCAACTTCCATAAGGTCGGGTGGTTGACTTTGGTGATTTCTTATAAGCCAAATAGGATTATATGATGGAAGCAGCGAAAAGGAAGCCGGAGCAAGTGTTGACTCAACACCTTGATTTTGAATCATTGTTCCTCCTAATGAGGAGAATGTTGTCGTGAAGCGGATGAGACGGCCTAGGTGGTAAGTCCTCTAAATTGTAGAGGTGAGGTGATGTTTGTGGGGATGTAAAGAGATAGCTCTAGGAACCAATGGAGATGGTTTAGTGGAGATGATATTATTTGGCCTAGGAGGTATGGTGGTGTTTGGCATAGGTAATTTTGTGGGTACTAACCTTCTAGGAATTGGTTTGATTGGTTTGACCGGAGATGATTCGGTTGAAGAGATTTCGTGTACAACACGAGCCCTTTGATGGGTGGTTCTTTGGTGGATAGGTTGTTACTTGGGGTTTTCTCATGATGAGATGATTTGAAGAGATTGCAAAGGCTGAAAGTTAGGATGTGAGTGATGACTATGGAGATCCTAACAAGGTGGTTTATAAACCAAGAGATTTGGAAAGTGCATTTAAGCCTTAAGCCACTAAGGTTCATTGGAATGTGATGATTAGCATGCACAAGAGTCAACTACAGAGGTTGTCTGTTCTAGGAACTCATTTAAGATGAGATGGAGTGTTTGAGTTAGGAAGATGAGTTGAAATGATTGTTTTACCAAGATTTGTCATAGATCGTCATTCGGATCCCACGGTTCCCTTCTCGAGAGGATCCGTCTAGGCTAGTTCTAGGGATCCGCGTTCAGTTTATGAAAGAGTGGAAATGATGTTTCTAAGATCCTAGACCTACATCACCTTGAGTGTTTCAGTTCTCCCAAGTGTTTTGAATGAAGGGGTGCTTAAGTGTTTGAAGGCAATAAGTGGTGTAGCTAATGATTGTTATTTATGGAAAGATTTGGAACTAAAAAAAATTACCAATGGATGGCCAAGGATGACATTAAAGATGTCAATTGAAGTTGAATGAAACTAAATGATCCTAGAGATCGGTTGTGTCTTAGGATTGTGTTTTGGAAAATATCCTAATGGTTTTGAGATGGGAAAACTAGGATTTGATCAACTTTGATCAATTTTGAGTGAGGTTGATTAATGATCAATATTGTCATAATCGAAGGATTTCTAACTTAGTTGTGGGGAATCAAGTAAAAAAATGAAGTGTGAGTTTTGAGAGCGGAAGAGTGATGGGTTTGAAATGATAGATCTAACAAAGCCTTAGAATGTGATCTATGTGAGTTGGAAAGAGTAGGAAAGGTCAACCTATCTTGATAAAGTCTTGATCAATCTTAAGACACTATGTTTAGCTTAGTGTGAGGTGTTCTAAGTGATGTGTTTGACATATAATGCTTGAAATTGCATTTTCTGTTTTGCCGGATCCCATGGTTCCCTAGATGTAGGGATCCGTTTAGTACAACATTTGGGATCCGTCTATCTCGCTAGATGCAGCCTTTACTAAAGGTATGCAATGATCATGACAGTGCATTATATTCCAAGTTTTGTTTAAAGGAGTTCTAAAACTAGGATATCAAATGTAAGATGTTTGATTTCATGAAAGAGATTGGATTACATTGATAACAAAGGAGTAGAGTAGAATAGATCCTATTTGACTATTCTAGGTTCCTTGAGTGTCTTCACTAGGAGGATCATTATGTGATTGATGGGTATTGGTGGAATCATGAATGAAGAACGTCTTCATGAGAGATATGTTTAGTGGTTCCATCATCTTGTTCACAAGTACGTACAACGGACTTTGAAATTGAGGATGGAAGTGCATAACATTGTGATAGAGGCGTGTCAAGAACATTCCATAAGGAATGAGTTTATTCTTGGAGCCTTGAAGATTTGCATATCGCCTTTGCGAAGAAGTAGGCGAGATTGTATGGTTGTTGTGTTAGCAAACAATACAACATGTGAGCACAACAAGCGGGAAGAATATCTCGATTTCTAAGACTCCAAACATTTTCACGTAGAATAAGAGTAGCGAGCTTATACTCTTCTTGGATATCCGTGTATGGATAATGTTTGGATTGGAGTAATATGGTCGAGGTTTGCATATCATGCGTGTTAATTCTTCCAGGAGAGGGTATGTGTGAACAATATGGGCTATTTTCTTCACGAAAATTGAAGAGAGAGTCAAGAGACCAATCTTGGTGAAGGCACATTGTCCATGGTTTGGAATTCGAGGAGGATGTGAGCAAAATGCCCAAGGCTTAAAGTGAATTTTGGTTTTGATATAAAACCAAAGAGACAAAGAGCGATCCTCGTTACGAACGAGTTCCACTTGACGGAAGAATTCCATTATGAACCTTGGACATATCTTCTCGTTAATTTCAAGAAGACATTCTAGTCCTATGGCTCGGAAGGAGGTATTGATACCTTCTTCGAATTGTAGAGAGGTGTCTACAACACGTCCTTCATGGAAGTGACGGTTTCGAGATTATTGAACCCACGGACATGATTGCCAAGTGTGTTGGGCTCAAGGAAATGTTAAAGGTGTAGACGCTAGTGAGTGAAAAATCAAACTCGTATTCATGCATCATAGTTGAACCTATAGAAGTGATAGGTTAATAAGGAAGACGTTTATGGTCAACCTATAATAATCTAACGTTTTACTAGATATTCTATTAACAATTAGTATTTAGCTAATCCATGGTTTTGAAGCTCTAGTGGATTATTATTTTGGAAGATAGTGATTTTAATCTTGCATGAAAACTGTTTTCAGTGGGACGGATCCCACGGTTCCTTTTCAAAAGGGATCCGGCTAGTGTAACTTCCGGATCCGTGGATGCAGTAATGTGAACCGGTTTTAATAAAACATAGGTTTTACGGTTATTGTACCATGAAGTATGTTTTATCCTACATTTTCTTTTAGTATGCATACATGACATCTAATGTATCACGAAAGAATATAACACATATAGATCAAAAGAAATAAAACACATAATAACACAAACATCCTAGATAAAATAGTTAATTAATAATATTGCATTTCAATGCTAAGGATGATACAAAGGATTGGGTAAATGACCCCAATATAGATTAACAACACAAAGTAAATGTCTCCGTATGAACTTCATCATAGGGAACACAAGTGCGATGAGTGTTAGGCGATGAGCACGAGTGCGATGTAAACCATGTTGATGACGGATCTTCTTGGTTTAGGAAGAGATGGAATGAAGAAGAAGATGAAGTTTTTTTGAATGAGAGGAAATTATTTGAAATTGGAAAATTTGAAAAGTTGAGGTTGAAAAAGTGTCGTCGAATGGGTTTATTAATAGGAAGGAGGAATTTTGAAATTCGTGTTTTTTGTTTTATTAGAAGAAATAAAGCATAAGCTCTACATACTATGACTATAGACGAGAAAAATAACACGTATGTGAAAAACAAGCTTCCTAGCGAAGCTACATGTAAAACATGTGTAAACACAAAAATCTACTCAAATAAAAGCCTAGCAAATAACACTTATATACTAAACAAGTATCATTTAGATATAAGTAGAAAGACATACCTCGAATACACTTAGAAATGTCTTTTACAAATGACAAAAGTCACTTAGACGATTCCTGCTCTTTTGCGTCTAAGATACCTTCTTAAGGAAGGTATTCTTGTTACCAAGCAACTCCTAAAGCTTGGTGAGTATGAGCTTTGACTAATCAATATCACAAGGAAGATTAGTGCAAAAATATATATATATATATATATATATATAAAATTTTGTTATCAACTCAACATCCAAACATATAGTTTTTGAAAAACAAGGTGTTTGTTTTATGAAAACCTTCTTTGTAGTTTTCAATTAACTATGGATCGTATCAAGTTTTTAAAGTACAATATACTTCAAGAAACTTGGTAACGAAGCTCGATGCCAATTGTGGAAAACTAGAAGGGGGTTGAATAGTTTTACCAATTAAAACTCCCTTTAAACTATTTAGATCGACTTATGTCAATATATTTGGTGCGTGTGTGTTGGATGTTGATAAACAAGCATATAAAGATATGTAATGAAAAGATAAGAGTAAGAAGCACAAAACCACAACGCGAGTATTTATAGTGGTTCGCCACAAGGACACCTTCCTTGCCCTACTCCACTCCCGAGTCACCTACTCGAGAGTTTGTAATCACTACACCAATCTCCTTATGGCGGAGAAGCCTTCACAACGCCGCTTAACCTTTTCCGGTACAAAGCTAAATACCGAGTTCTTTCACACCAAGGCGAACCACACCTAACACAAAGTCGCCTACCCTTTATACGGTGCTAGGCTAACCACCGAGTTCTTTCACACCTTAGGTGAACTACACCTTCACAACGTCGCCTACCCTTTATTAGGTACTAGGCTAAGCACCTAGTTCCATTGCAATGGAGGAACTACTACCACACTACACCAACGACTAATCCCAAAGGAGATCTACTCCTTTACAACATCATCAAGGACATCAATATCCTTGAATCTAATGCTAGTCTATCTAGTACATCGAAACACACCATATCGAATGTACATCTAAGGCACCTTTCACTAATGCCTTTGATTAGATCTATAAGACACCTTTCACTAATGTCTTTGATTAGATCTACAAGACACCTTTCACTAATGTCTTGTGTCTTCACTTCTAAGCACCTTTCACTAATGCTTCTTGTCTTGACTTCTAAGCACCTACCACAAGTGCTTATCTTATGAGACGATAGATACCCTTCACTAATATCTTCGCCTTGACACTTGAGACATCTTTCACTAATGTCTTTAACACTACGCTTCTTTGAAGAAAGAAAGGGATCATCAACAAGAGGACTTCAATAGCCTTGATGATGAGGAAGCTTGGCAACTCATGGACTTGAGCTTGCTCGACTTCAAAGGTGGTGATCTTCCTTTAAGAGGAACCTACAAGATCACACAAAAACAAAACTACAAACATAGATCTCTTGGATCTATGGTTAGTGAGATTTAACTTAGGGAGAAAGTATGTTGGGGAGGGTGAGATCTAATGAAGAAATGGGTCACTATTTATAGAGGAAAAACCTCTGTTTCCCCGGATCCCACGGATCCCTTCCACTAGGATCCGCTAGCACAAAGCTAGGGATTCGTGGTCCGCCTCTTTGCCCATGGGTATTTTGGGTTATGGGTCATGGGTCATGGGTTATGGGTTGATCCATGGTTTTCAATCTAGATACAATGTACCTTAAGGATACATTGAACTTGTGTAAGTGGTATATATAAAACCATGGGTTATGGGTAAAAACCATTTGCTAGTTTTTATCTTTTTAGTATATACTTACTTTTACCCATTTTAGTATATACTTGTTTTACCCATTTTAGTGTACTTAATATAAGTATGTATTAACCCAATATGTAAACACTAGTTGTTGTACATATGTATCTAATTCATAGAGTTACTTAAACTTGTTAAGCCAATATGTAAACACTAGTTGCTGTACATGTGTATCTAAAATATAGAATCACTTAATCTTGTTATAGTGTTTTATGTGAAAACGTAAGTGTGTTATAAAACTATTAGTTCAAACCATTTACGTATTTTATTTGTTTCGTTAATATGATTTTACTTTTGTTATCGACAAAACAATAGAAGATCGTAAAATATAAATAAACGTTTTTACGGCTTATTTGTATTAACAAAACCAAAAAGCAGTACTTTCCCAATCTCCTCTTTTCAATAGCAAATACAGCAGATAAACATGAATATCCTCCCCTCAAACAATGCATAGGACTATACTTACACGAAATAGTCCTCCCCTCAAATGTAGCTCAATAATTAATCTTGTCAATGCTTACCACCAAGTGATTGAATCTTGAAACATCAAAGCCTTTGGTGAGTAAGTCAGCTACATTATCATCTGTATGCACCTTGACAACATTAATGAGCCTATGCTCATAACAATCTCTGATGAAATGGTGCCTAATCTGAATATGCTTGGTCTTGGAATGATAAACTGGATTCTTCACAATGCAAATAGTACTCTCATTATCAATATTGATAGGAGTATTCTTGAAATTGAATCCATAATCCAATAGTTGATTCTCGCATCCACAAAACTTGTCCACAACAGACTCGGCGCAGCCACATATTCGCTTGAGAGAGGATGTTCTTTGCAATTGTTCTTCTTTACATTGCCATGAGACTAATCTTCTTCCAAGATATTGGCATCCTCCAATGGTTGATCTTGTCATAATTGTCACCGCATAATCACTATCTCGAAAAAGTTTCCAAGTGAAAAGGTGAATCCTTTGGATACCACAACCCTAACTTAGGTTGTTGTTTCAAATAATCGAAAATTCTCTTTACTACATTCGGATGAGAGACCTTTGGTGAGACTTGATATCTTGCACATAAGCAAACGACAAACATGATATCGGGGCCTAGATGCAGTGAGATACATAAGACAACCAATCATTGATCTGTATAACTTGACTTCAACATGTTGTTCATCTTCATCTTTTCACAGTGAGTTGATAGAATTGATAGGTGTAGTTACTGGCTTCATAGCATCAAAGTTGAACTTCTTAAGTATGTTAGATACATACTTGTCTTGGTGATAAAATACCCTCCTTTGCACGCTTAACTTGAAGTCCCAAAAGAAAGTTAACTCACCCATTGAACTCATTTGAAATTCATTCTGCATCAGTTGCTCAAACTCCTTGACCATGGACTATTTGGTAGCTCCAAATATAATATCATCAATATAAACTTGAACTAACATGATATCCTTCTTGTCTCTCTTGATAAACAAAGTCTTGTCAATAGCTCCTCTCCTGTAACCATGTTGCAATAAGAAGGTAGAGAGCCTTTCATACCAAGCTCTAGGTGCTTGATGTAAGCCATAAAGAGCCTTAACCACCTTGTAGACTTTGTTAGGATGAGTAGGATCTTCAAAACTAGGAGGTTGCTTAACATACACCTCCTCTGTGATCTTGCCATATAAAAAGGCACTCTTTACATCCATCTGATAAACCTGAAATCCCATATAGGATGCAAAAGCAAGGAAGATTCGAATTGCTTCAACTTGCTACTGGAGCAAATACTTCATCATAATCCCTCCTTCTTCTTGTGCGTAGCCTTGAGCTACTAACCTTGCCTTGTTCTTGATGACATTCCCTCTTTCATCTCTCTTGACTCGGAACACCCATCTTGTACCAATTACCTTCTTGCCATCAGGTAGATTACATAGTACCTAAACTTCTTGAAGTTTAAATTGAAGAAGTTCTTCTTTCATAGCTTCAACCCAACTCTCTTTAGTTAATGCTTGAGCTATGTTTTTGGGTTCTTCTTGAGAGATAAAGCAAGTGAACAGGCATGTTTGATGATCCTTGTGATTCATCCTGTTTTGTTTATAAACAAAGCTAAGTAAAGCATTGTGAGGTGTAGAAAAACCCTTAGCTTTGTTTCTTGTAAGCACTCCATGAGAAGAAGGCCCAATGATTTGACCAGTAGGATGATCTTTATGAACTTTGAAGGTAGGAGTCTGTGGAACTTCATAATCATCATCTAGGTTTGTGTAATCAGCACTTCATTGGAATTTGTGAAAATACCTTGACATCATACTCACCATCAATATCTTCTTAACTGCATGGTTGGATCATCCAAATCATCCAAAGTGTTGTCAACAAAAACAATACTTTGATCAATCTTGTCAACCAAAGTAATCGTGAGTGAACTCTGCAGGTCTTTGTCTTTTTCTTTCTTCCTCATAAGCTCTTCTCTGTTCATCATTATAAGAATGTGTTAAAACATCTTGAAAAAGCATCGGATTTAGTTCATCTTGAATGGATTGATCCTCGTGAGACAATGAGGATTTTGGTGCATCAATACTTTTCTTTGGTTCAACGGTATTGGTTCTTCATCGGGAACAACATCGGTCTAATATGGACTCCATGAACAACATCTTGTAAATCTTCTCCATTGTGTATAGGTTGATTTTCTTCTCTAACGGTACATAGTTCATAGAAGAGTCAAAACTTCAAGATCAAACATCCAATCGGGACCTTTACCCTTCCGATTTTCTTGATCTTCTAAAAATTCAACATGAAGACAATCTTGAACCTTCTTGGTGACTACATTGTACACTCTAAAGCCTTTGATGTTGGTGCGATACCTAATAGATAACCTTCTTCGACTTGCCATCAAATTTGCCCAAATTATCAATGGTGTTGAGAATAGTGAGAGGGCATCCAAAGGCTTGAAATCATATGTTGGGTTTAATTCCCATCAAGAACTCATAAGGTGTCTTCATCGAGGTTTTGTGGTGATACTCTGTTAAGCACATAGCAAGCGATTTACAACTTGACCCGTAATTGAATAGGTAAAAGTGAATCGCAAGCATTTTTCAGCTGCTCAATCAAAGTCCTATTGTTTCTCTGCAACACCATTACATTGTGGTGTTCTTGCAATCTTGAACTCCTCTTGATCCCTTTGTTGGCACAAAATTCATCCATAAGCTTGTTCTTGAATTCGGTCCCATTATCACATCTAATACTTCTAACCTTGAGTCTCGGTTGGTTTTTAAGTGCTATTATAAGATTACGGATAGCATCAAAAGTATCATCTTTAAATCCTAAGAAAAATACCCAACTGAATCTACTGCAATCATCTGTCACAACCAAGCAGTACTTTTTCTTGTTTAGGCTTGCAATTGAAACAGGTCCAAATAAATCCATATGTAACAAATCCAAAGGTTCTCTAATACTCCTTTCCTCAAGCTTCTTGCATGAAGCTTTGTGTTGTTTACCCTTCTTGCACGCCAAACATGAGTGATCATTCTTGTAAGTCTTTGAAGGTAAACCCCTAACTAAATTCCCTTTGACTAGTTTGTTGATATTCTTGAAATTTACATGGCCCAATCTTCTATGCCACTAATGTGCTTCTTCAGATGTTGCTTTTGCCACAAACATGTAGCTCTCCCTGAAGAGTGAAGACTCTTCATATCCAGACTATACACATCATTGGTTCTTGGTACTCTAAGAACTACCAAGGTATCATCAACAGGCTTGAATTCAGGGGAAAGGATGAGACATTATGTGTCAGTGAATAACACAGGATGCCTTTTATCACAGATTTGTGATACTGACAAAAGATTGAACTTGAGCTCCTTCACATATCTAACATTCTGAAAATCTATGCTCCCTGTCTTGATGGTTCCTTTTCCGGTTATTCTTCCTCCATTGGGATCATTCCCAAATGCAACTCTTCCTCCACAAATAGATCTAAAATCGTGAGAATCTCCTTGTTGGGAATTAAGGTAAACTCCGATTCTGCGAAGCATAAACCACGATTACGCGAAGCTTCATCGAAGAGATTCTGAAGAAGAAAGGATTCTGCCGAAGTTATACTTGACGAAGTGTTAATCTGAGATAGTGTGTTCTTCACTGAAAGTGGGAACCACGTATGAGAGATAAGCTCGGTTCTAGAGTAAAAGTCGTGTATGTATGTATAGGTTGGCGCCGTATTATGTAGAGCTTATCAGAATAAACAATATGATTAACAAAACAATATGATTAGTTGCATGCTTGTCTAGTTGCATGCTTAGTCTAGTTTAGTAGTAGAAGCGTAAATTGTCAACGCTTATTAGGGTTTCTTGCCTATATAAGAAACCATGATAGATTGTAATAGATAAGTTTTTCTCAAGTTTCTCAAGTCTTGTATTCTATCCGAAACATAGAGTTTCTATAATCAAAGATCCATAGAGGATCAAAGTGTTCTTAGTTATTATAATTTGTATTTATTTTCCGCTACAATACCAAGTTGTAGAGATCTTCTATTAGTTTGCTTGTGATTACATAGGCAACACTAACGATCTCCGAGTGCTTAAAGATCTATCAAGGTCTTTGTGTATCTGTTTCTAACAAGTGGTATCAGAGCCTCGGGAAAGTCTCTACGATACTAAGAACCATTCTCACCCCCATACAGTCAAACACTCATTCACCATGCCTGGATCCGATAATGAAAATGAAGTCACCAACACAAACAACACCAACACCACTTCCATGCAACAGCTCAGTCTCACAAACAACAATGGTAAATTCCCTTATTTAAAGAGGGAAGAATATGAACTTTGGACTATGAAGATGGAAAACTGGATTTCCAATATTGATTGGAATCTGTGGGAGGTAGTAAAGAAAGGAAACAGTCTAAAGAAAATGATTCCTGACAGGGATGGGAAGTTTATCATGGCTCCACCAAAGACTGCTGAAGAAGTGTTGGCCATGCAGAGAGAGCATAAAGTGAAGACCATTCTACTTCAAGCCATACCTGAAGATCATCTATGTGATTTTCACCATATGGATGATGCTAAAGACATATGGATGGCTCTCAAAGCAAGGTTCGGTGGAAATGAAGAATCAAAGAGAATGAGGAAGTCCATGCTAAGGCAACAATTTCAGGACTTCAACATATCAGAAGAAGAAGGTATCCACAAGGGATCGACGGGTTCCATAGGATCTTGAGTCGGTGAATCATTGAATGCTAAACCGGATAATGAAGATTGCAACTCAAAGTTCTTGCGGTCCTTGCCGCCATCATGGTTGTATGTTAGTATTGCACTCAAGGCTAAAGGAGGTGGACATACTCACTTTTGATGAGCTATACAACAGACTCGAACTCTTGAACCGGATGTCGGGACTCCTATCGTACATCTTCTAACCATGCGACTTTTGTTGGGACATCTCATTCCAACATGATGGTACAAGCTCCTAGCTCCGACTATTTTCCATCATCTCCGATCTCCAACTACTTTCCATCATCATCTTGACTCCCCTTCACCACATAACCCTCGCCCCACTCCACCAAGTTCTCAAGCTAGGTCTAGTAGTGTGATGGAGGATGTTCTTCATTCGTTTGTTCTTGACTATGATACTCGTGATATCTTGCATATGAAGACTTTGATCGGTGGACCCTCTTGAAATGGAGGAAATGAAGCGAAAATGCGGTGGCATTCATTGTCGATGGACATCAAAAGGTTTGAAGAGAAGGTGGAAGGAAGTTTGTTTTCAAGGAAAGGAACCGGCTCGCTTTGATAGGAGGAAAGTCAAGTGCTACACTTGTCATCGGATGGGGCATTTCTCAAGAGAATGCAAGACGAAAGAATGGAGATGGAGCCAAATATCTTTCCTATCGCCAGAAAGCAACAGGAAGCTGGAGCTCACAGCTCTCCTCACCATGGATGAATAGGTCAACTGGTCGCACATGAACTGTTAATGAGGAAGCTCATAATCTTGACAAGCTTGGACCGCTTGCAAGGTGCACCGGATGAAAGGCATGATCGGTTTGCCTTGATGGGACTATCTCAGGTACACAATTGTATATTTGGCTGTAGTCTTAGATACAATGAACTTAAAGAAGAATTTGATGCTATGAAACCTAAGTTTGATGCATGCTATATTGATAATGAAGCTCATAAACTTGCATTAAAAACTGTAGAAAGACAAAAAGTGTGGTTTCAAAAGAATCAAATAGCCTATGAAGATAAGATAAAAGTGTTACAGTTTGATCTAGAAGTTGCAAATAATTACTTAAAACTGTCTGAGAAAGCAAAGGATGAAGCTGTGTCTGAGAACCTAGAGCTTAAAGAAAAACTAGCTGAGGAAATTGCTAGGAATAATGAATGGCAAATGTCACGGTAAAAGCTTAAATAGAATCATCTATAGTAGTCAATCTCGGACATGCCCTATAGGTTTAGGTTTTCAAAAATATGTGGGCATGAAGCTAAGTATGATGGGCGTAAACCTACATCGGCAGGGTTAGCTAATTATGTTAAAGAAGGTAATATGCATGTCTGTCCTGGTCCCATTAGAGGTGAGTTCATGCCCACGACCTATCCATCACTTTGTTGACTTTGATGGATCACATCACCTATATGGCAAAAGTCAAAAGACTTGCTGGACACGATACCTCATCTAATGATTTTGTCTCTTGCTCGACAAAGTGACAATTCGCCGGATCAAGGTCTACTTCCTATGAAAGCTGTGATTCAAATGAGAAGTCGACCTTCCCAAGCCGAACCAACACCCAAGCTCGCACCCCAATCTACTTGTGAGCCTCTAGAGAAGGTCTTGAGGAATCAACTTCCAAGGCAGTTTCTCCCGAAGACTTATCTTTTAAATATTTGAATAATCGATCTGTTAAAACAATTCCTTGAATGTATCTGCTTTAAGTACTTCGCATGTAATCCAACATCTTCCTATTTGAATAAAACTTCTAAGAAGAAGACATGTTTTGTATGTAGCAATAAATTTCATTTGATTAAGGATTGTGATTTTATGAACAAAGATTGGGTGCATGTGCTACTCCAAAACACAAACCTAAGCGGACCAATGTTGCTAATATTCCACCTTATGTCCTCAGCGAAAGAATGACTCTCATTGGAGAGGTTCGGTTACTGACCATATGCTCAACCCACTAGCTCATTCTTTAAACATGGTTATTGGCCTACATATGTTGACTCTATGTATCTTGGGATGGGATATGGGAGCACTTCTTTGTGAAGCGCTCGGCAGTTGTTCTTGGACTAACAAGGGACCAAATTATCCATGGAGGACCAAGAACAATGGTGGATCCTCTAAAACTTCATGCCCTAAACTCAGTGATCCACAAAGCGGGTTCAAGTCGAGAATGACTTGAACCTCCACCAATACTAAATGTTTGTATATATTTTGTTGTTGTTTGTAGGATCATCCCTTAAGCATAAGAATATTGGTATTGTTGATAGTGGTTGTTCCGAAGCATGTCTCGAAACAGGATATGATGCACAATTTTGTCCCTATAGAAGGAGGAGGCAATGTGACTTTTGGAGGAAGTGATGGTAGTATCACGGGAAAGGCACCATAAAGACACCTCATCTAGATTTTGAAAACGTGTACTATGTTAAGGAACTTGACATTTCAACTTGTTCTCTGTTTCACAAATCGTGACACTAAGAATAAAGTTCTCTTCACCGAGAATGAATGTCTTGTTACGTCTAAAGACTTCAAACTCCCGGAAGAAACTTCAATTCTGTGAAGGTTCCTAGAACCCACAACTTATACACATTCAACCTTAATGAAGTTCAACCGGTGGTGACCTCACTTGCTTGGTGGCTAAAGCATCTCTTGATGAGTCCACTAAATGGCATAGAAGAATGGCGCATGTGAATTTCAAGACCATTAACAAACTCTCTAAAATGGGTCTTGTTGAAGGTCTTCCTCCAAAGTTTTCACAAATGATCACAATTGTGTCGCTTGCAACAAAGGAAAACAACAGAGCTTCTTACAAAGCTATCAATGCTATGAGCATCATTCTTGAACCTCTTGAGTTGCTTCACATGGATCTGTTTGGTCTAACTCGAGTCGAAGCATTGATCATAAGTTCTTACGTTTGGTTATCACCGATGGCTATAGCGATTTTGTTGGGTGTTCTTTCTCGTAACCAAAGATGAAACCTCTCAAGTCTTGATGAGTTCATCACTCTTGTTGAAAATCAGTTGAACAAAAGGTTAAGGAATTCGGTGTGATAATGGGACGAGTTCAAAAATGCTATTCTTATAGAACTACTGTGGGTAAAAGGCATAAAAGGGACTATAGTAATCCAAGAACCCCACAACAAAATGGGGTGGTGAAAGAAAGAATAGGACCTTAATAGAGGCTGCTAGATCCATGCTTGCAGACTCTAAACCCGCCCACTATGTTCGGATCAAGTCATGGCACCGCCTACTATGTGCTAAGCAGGTGTCCATTACTGCACCACAACTCAAAACCCCATATGAACTTCTCTTTGGAAAGGTTCCATCATTCACAACCTAAAACCTTTTGGTTGTCAAGTGACCATTCGAACACAAGTGATCCGTTGGGAAAGTTTGATGAGAAGGGCGATGATGGTTATATTGTGGGTTATTGACTCATAGTAAGGCCTACGTGGTGTACAATTTGCAAGCCAGAAGATAGAGAGACATTGAACACGAGATTTTGGAAGATAAGCATAATGTTCAAGGACGAGGGTCATACTTGGTCTTTTGACCTTGACTACCTCACGATTCCTTGGGTTACACTAGACACTTGGCTAATCAAAATGCGAGGTTCTCAAGAATCTCAACCAACCATGCAGGTCCCTTTGATGATGACTCTAAAATGAGTTTGAAGATGATGAGCAACCCATACTTGTGCCTTCTTTCTCCCCTAACAATATTGCAGGTACCTCCTCCAAGGATACTGCTGATTTGAGTGATGAAGATGACTCTCATTATCTTGAGGACCTTGCTAGGCTTGAGACTCAAGAATTTCTTTGCCAAGCTTGAGCGAGAAACCGAAAGAAGGGTAGCTAATGAAGGAGGCGGCAGAAACAACGTGTCTGTGAAGTTGACTCTGTCACACCTTCCATCCCCAACCGCTAAAGGCTATCTTTGTTCCTTCTCAAGTATCTTCGGACTTTGGTGAACCCTATACACGCTTTCCAAATCCTTCGGATCTTGGAAATCATCAACCCAAAGTGGCATCTTCACCTCATCGCCTTATGATGTGAATTTGAACCAACCATCACTAATCTTGATTCATCCATTGAAGTCAACCCCATCGCTACTCGGAGGATCAACACCGCTCATCCTCAATCCAACATCATAGGTGATCTTCGGCACTGTTAGAACTCGAAGGGCTATCACAAGTCCTCAATTTGGATGATTGCTTTTTCTCTTATGTCTCCAACCAACAAAGAGACAATCACACGACTTCAAACATTGTCTGCTTGCTTGTTTTCTCTCAAGTGGAACCAACGGTGTATCTCAAGCTCTTAATGATTCAAGTTGGCTAGAAGCAATGCAAGAAGAGATGCAACAATTTCACAACCAACAGTTTGGATTTTGGTACCACTACACGATGGCAAATATGCCATTGGGACAAAATGGGTTTGAAGAATAAGAGAGATGCTAGGGTGTTGTGATCAAAAACAAAGCAAGATTAGTAGCACAAGGCTTCGAGACAAGAGGAAGGATTGATTATGATGAAGTGTTTGCCCTGTTGCGCGAGTTGAAGCAATTCGCATTTTCTTGGCTTATGCTTCTTATATGGGCTTCATGGTGTATCAAATGGATGTCAAAGGTGCTTTTACGTATGGTGAGATTGAAGAAGAGGTCTATGTCACTCAACCCAAGGGCTTTGAAGATCCGGATCACCCAAATCATGTTTACAAAGTTGTTAAAGCTCTCTATGGCTTACATCGGGCTCCAAGAGCTTGATATGCTCGGCTTTCATCATTCTTTGAAGCATGGCTATAGGAGAGAGCTATCGATAAAACACTTGTTTCTCAAGAAGAATTACTCGAGACATCATTCGGTGCAAGTGTATGTGGACGACATTATATTTGGTTCCACAAACGAAGCTTGGTGCGAGGAATTCGAGGAACTTATGAAGGTGAATTTCAAATGGGTGCTATGGGCGAACTTACTTTCTTTTGGGTCTCGCAAGTTCGTGAGAAACAAGATGGCATCTTTATCGGTCAAGATAAATATGTGAGGACATTTTGAAGAAGTTTGGTATGGAAGGTGTTAGGATCGCCACAACACCTTATGAAGCTCCAAAGGCTAAAGCAAATAATGAACCAGATCTACATGAATGTTCATCATGCAGGTCCATGATTGGTTCATTAATGTATTAATGACTTCAAGACCCGATATTACATTTCTTTGTGAGTGTTTGTTCTCGACATCAAGTCACTCCACTTGCTTCCCATCTCAATCTTTGTCAAGAAGATCTTTAAGTACCTCAAAGGCCAACCACTTTTAGGCCTTTGGTACCCAAAAGAATCTCCTTTCAAGTTGGAAGCATATAGTGACGGTGATTATCTTGGTGCAAATGTGGATAGAAGATCCACAACCGGAGGTCGCCAATTTCTAGGCAAAGGTTGATTTCTTGGCAATGCAAGAAACAAACCATTGTGGCCACCTCAACTCTTGAAGCGAAATGCGTTGCTGCTGCAAATTGTCGTGGACAAGTCCTTTGGATTCGAACCAATTCTTTGGACTATGGGTACAACTTTATGAACACTACAATTCATATAGATAATCAAAGTACCATCTGCATAGTCAAAAATCCGGTTTTCACGATCGAGGCGAAACACATTGAAATCGGGCACCACTTTATAAGAGATGCTTATGAAAAACATTTGATAAAAGTGGCTAAAATCCATACCGATGATAATGTGGCGGACTTATTAACAAAAGCGTTTGATGGACCAAGGTTTCAACACCTCGTGGTCAATATTGGAATGCTAAACCCTTGTTGCATAGTTTAAGGGAGGCATAGGCCTCGGGAGGCATATGCCTGGGGGAGGATTTGTGCAAACTCTGCATTTTTTTTTGTTTTGTTTGTTGTATATTAGTTTGTTTTCTAACTCTAACTTCTATTATTTCTCTAGTTTGCTTTTGTTGTTGTGTATGTTTTAGTGTCTGTTTTGCGGTTATCATCATTGCATTTTGTCTGCTCCTTATACGGATTGCGATATATACATCCCATGATCAAGATCAAATTCATCAAGAGTGGCTCATTAGTACATGGTCGGATAGTCGAAAGAGTGTTGCTTGTTTCTTCCGATAACAAACTCAAGCATACAATTTGATTCTATCGAAGATATCTTCAAAGAAAAGAAATTGAAGTCAAATTGTTCATTCATTCATTCAAGAAGCAGTTCTACTTAAAGCTTACATAAAGTCAACCTTCTATTTTGCATCCTCAAGATACGAAATGTACACTTAAGCTAAGCCTAAATCTAATGTATATCTTTCATTCAAATCTAATGGAATGTTGGATATGCGTTAAATCTCGGCTTTGCTTTTGTAGGTCTTCGTAACCACCCATTCCGCCTAGCGGTGGTTGGATATGCATGACCAGACGGAAGATGCTAAGGACCAAAATGGAAGGATGGATTGATGCAAATGATTGATGATGACGATGACCCACAGGATGACGAGAGAACTATCGTGTCTGTGTGCTTCATCTATTCATTTCAACCAAAATGCAATCGATCCACCCTCCTTAAGCCCCGCTTCTATCGATGTGTGTTCAAGCACCAAAGATGGCCAGTGAGACCAAGAACCACCTCTCTATCTTTGGGAGTGGCGGATTCTCGCACGAGGTCTTTGTTGAGACCGAGGTGTTGGAGGTTGGGAGTAAGTTCCTCCTTATAGGAGTCATCAGAATCATCATCAGATTCACTTGGATTCACTACACTGTCATCTTGTGAAGAAGAAAGGAAGGGCGATTTATGTGGTCTTGGATAGGGTTGAGGAAAGTAATGGAACCATGGGTTTGATTCACCACTTGAAGATGATGAAGAAGATGAGGATGTGAGATCTATGATCTCAGGTTTGGTATTCATGGTGCAATTGGGTTAATTGAGGTTATTTCACTTCTAGGGTTTGTGGTAAATATTTGGGGATCTTGGTGAAAAGATGAGTTACATTGGGATCATTTTATAGACGGATACAAGGTTCAATGAGTTTAATGCAAGTGGGTGGCAAAGTAATTCTAGAAACTTACCGAAGATATTCTTATCTTTGATGCATTCTGCTGAAACTATAACTTCAGCAGATTGATCATGTGTTTCTGCCAAAGTATTATTTTGTGTTGGGTCAAAGATGCAATACACGTCAGGAAAAGTCAACCAAACGGTCCATTTTTCTTTGACTATAATTTGGGCAAAAACACTCCACCCACCATCACTCGCTTCAGAACAAACATATTCCCTCTCATTCCACTTTCACAAACTCTCACCATTTCAAAATCATAATCCTAAACACTCATATCCCTCATGGCTCTTGAATTTATATATGATCACAACAAAGTTGCATTTCTGGGTAATGGCAAAGGTTATGAACTGTACGAACCAATGGTGGAATTTCTGAAAAGATCCAAAATTCGTTATGCTCTAACTCATTCTCCAAATGAGATATATGAATCTCTGATTACTCAATTTTGGGCAACTGCTGAGAAGAGGAACGAGACAGAGATTAGGGCTGTGATTGATGAAAAAGAGTACAATGTTACAGAGGACCTGATTAGGAGGAAGCTTCACTTGGAAGATGCTGATGGAGTATTTTACTCTAATCAGGAAGATGTGCTGAATGGACTTAGGGCTATTGGGTATCGAGGAACAAGAACAGATATGTGGCTAAAGAAGGAACTCTGCCCAAAATGGAGGTTCCTGGTTCACACTCTGCTCCAATGCATGAGCAACAAGACCGGAGGATGGGACCAGTTCTCTACCAAACTGGGATATGGTATTGTGTGTCTTTCCCAAGGGGTAACATTCAATTTTTCTAAGTATATTTTCGAAAACATGGTTGAAAATATTCAAAAGACAAAGGGAAAATTTTTAATGTACCCAAGGTTTTTGCAAATTATATTAGACACCTCTACCCAAACCCAAGCTTTTTATCCTATAGGTTCTTTGACTGCTAAATTGTTTGCAACAATGAGAACCCACTTTCGGGAACATCATCCTTACTAGCAGCCATGTTGCCTCAAGGTAATGAGGGCTGGCGATGAGAGAGAATGTGACTCTTAATTCTCCTACCTCACCGTGGCTACCGATGGTAATCCATTGGTTAACACTGATGAGGGCCCATCTTCAACGGTTGAAGCAACTCATGTTGTTCCAGACCAACCACCATGTCCCAGCCCTCCACCCACACTTGCTACTCATGATGAGTCAGATCTAAATAGACCACCCACACCAAGTCCTGTGAGGGATCCTCTCGATGAAGATCTTCCCCACATTGAGCATGACCAGGATACTTCTGAAAGGTCCAATGAGGCTCCCCTTACCACAGAGCAATCTGCTGGTGGAGCTGAGGACCCCATTACTCTCTCATCTGTGTATGCTCTTGTCAGCGTGTATGCCGCAGAGGTCAATAATCGAAAAAGGAACTTGCGAGACCAAATTGTCTCTTGGGGTAAAATTGAAGAGCTGCAGAATCAGGTTAAGGTCTTAGAGCACAAGCTAAAGGGTCTTCAAAAGGAAACTTGTGGTTTCCTCGATGAAGAACAAGAAGTTCCTCCTTTGGATCTCTGGAAATGTTGGTGAAGTTTCTCTCAATGACCCTTCATCGATTGTCGCCACTTCATCAAAGAAGAAGAAACTTGTTCTGTACACCGGAAGAGAGATCGATCTTCATAAGGTTTCTTGAAGCTTGAGAGGAACACAGGGTGGATAAGGTGCATCTGGCGATATGCAATTGGAGGATGCATCTCCGCACCTTGGTCAATCTTCATCATTCAAGAACCATCAGGCCCTTCAACTTCGTGCAGATCTTCACGATGTTGTTGTCTTGACCACTCCGATTGATAATCTACATCAACATGTTGATCTAGGTACTCGAGAGAAATTCCTTTGGTTGATCTAGCGAAGAAGAGTGTGTTAAGCAAAACGATGATAAAGGAAAAATGTCATCATCGAAGATGAGCTTGGTCCTAACACGGTGGTGAGGAGGAAAGACTCGGTCAAGCAAGTAGATTGGCGAGTTTGAGATGTCAAAGGAAAGTGTAGCATTGGCTAAACAACTTGAAACAAAGGAATTTTCATCTAACTCCGAGAGAAGAAAAGAACTAGATGAACTAAGGGTCAAGATACTGCTTGAACTTTGGGATATTCTAACTCACAAGTCATTTCAAGACCTTCTCTCGCTCAAAGTATATTAGGTGAAGATTTCCTCAGTGACAATTATGTTGAGCGAATGAGAGCTCAGGGAAGACAAAGGAGGGAAGAAGCAATTGCACAAAAGAGAGCCATCAAAGCTCAGAAGGCCAAGTACAAACCTCCTACCAAAGATGAAATAAGAAGGGTGGTGAAAAACCAATACTCAATGTCCAACTCTGGTCTAACAATGAAACAAGTCAAGACTTTTCCTGATCATGTCCTGTATCACAAATATAACCAAATAATGGAGGAAAGATCATTATCTTTAGCAAAATCTCTCAACCTAAAGAGGATTTCAGAGAATAAAGCTGCTCCAGAAGCCAAAAGACTCAAGGCTGATGATCCTCCAACCAAGGAATCCTCTCCAGTCATTCCTCTGAAGCAACTTCGAAGTTGCCTCCTCTCGCCAAGGTCAATCTGTGAACCATCTTCCATTCCTCCGAAGCACGAAGCATCGGCTCCCTCTCCTCGGTGGCACCTGTAGTCACCTTGGAAGATTTCAAGTAAAGGCGATCTCACGAAACTAAAAAGAGAGAGGCGATAAAGATATTCCACGGGATGAAAGCACCGCACTTCAACCCGTCTCCATCTCGATACAAGTCCTACTACCAATGCAAGATGAAAATGCTCCTCTAGGGATATCTATCACAGGAGAAGGCGAAGAGAATGGCCAAAATATCTCCTTTGGATCTTGAAGTCGATGACTCAACTTTCATTGTAGAAGATGCATTCGATTTTCCGATGGAAACTCGAGATAGGGTGATAGAGTGGAAATTAAAGGATGATGAGATGAATTTTCTTCTTGAAGGAACTCCACTTCAATGGAATTCACCTTTCTAAAGGAAATTCTACACTTGATCGGCTGCGGACTTAATTTCTCTGTTTACTCAAGTTACCACCCATTATCGCAACAAGGAACCTCAAGGTTACGGGATGTTTTACCAGAGATCTTTAAGTTACATTGAACTCCCACATTCCCAACAACAAAGCATCTTCCATTTGGGAAAACTTCACATCGGTGGAAGCTTATATCACGGAGATTCTATCCTCTCCCTCGGGTGCATGTCCTTGAGACTAAGGGTGGAATCTTTGTGTGCATGTTGTCCGAAAGAAAGTACCTCGCCTAAAAGACTTATGGAAAAGATCTTTGAGTCGAAATTGGAAATTCCTCCGGATCCGATTGGGAAATGAAAGGCACTCTGCTTTAGCATCGGTGGGATTGATCAAAACTCAACTTCAACAAATGCAATAGGCCTCTTCCTCATCCATATCGGGACACTTGGTACTCTGCACTACTACTGTTTTGTTCACTTTAGTTTTCAGTATTTATGTTATTTGTCTATTTTTGTCTAAATTTTTTTTGAAGTAAAATATTTTCATAAAAAGAAAACTCACAAAACATCATTTTAAAAATAGTGATAGCGTTTATTTAATAAAATTAGGTCTTTAATTTTCTTTTTCAACCGCTTTTAAGCTTTTTCGGTGTTATAAACCTATTCTTAGTTAAAAAAAAAAAAAAAAAAAAAAAAAAAAAAAAAACTAATTTTATGCAGTGTTTGTTTGTTGTCCAATTCGATGGTCTTTAACTCACCGATGTACCTGTGTATGTCAAAGAGTTGGCTAGTCCAAAGGTACTGACTTTGGTAAAGACACATCAAATCATTGATCGTTGTAATGATTTGCTCAAAATCATAGGGTCATAACCACCCATGCTTCTTTGAGGGTTGTATGGTCATCAATTCACCATGGTCTATTCCTTTTGGAATCCAAGAATTGGCTAGCCCACATGAATATGGCATGTGGTAAAGGCAATGAATCCATATTTGGTGCTCGGTTCACCAATTCTAAGAATTGACTAGTCCCGAGCAAACGGCGGTGTAAAGACAATCCAAATCCGTTTATATGGTTCTTTGGTTTGCCAATAAATCGATGGTTATCTATGTACCATAGTTTTCGAACTCAAACATGTGGCTACTCGGTAGTAATGGCTATTGTTAAAGAGACATCAAATCCATTAATTTCAATGATTCACCTCTCACAGAGTTAACACACCGGAAGTGATGAGAATAGTATTGAACTTATCCGTTTTGATGTACCGATGTCATATGTTCTTTGCAAAGATCCGGTGCTTCTGATTATTTCATCATAAAGGTGTTCTTCTTCCGATTCTTTCTTCTTGATCCTCAAGCACCGTACTTTCATAGCTCGAAGTGTTTAAGATATGTAGAGGATCTTGTTTGGAAATTTTTCGTCAAATGGCACAATCCTCAACAAAGATTATCGATCTATCAAGAAACCGGAACTTAACCTAGTCAAATTCCGGTTTAGGGAGGATTGTTGGGAATTAAGGTAAACCAACGATTACGCCAAAGCATAAACATCGATTAGAAGCTTGATCGAAGAGATTACTGCCGAAGAAGAAAGGATTATGCTTAAGTTATACTTCAAAGAAGTGTTAATGCGCATACAGTGTGTTCTCACTTGAAAGTGGGAACCACGTAGGAGAGATAAGCTCGTTCTAGAGTAAAAGTGTTGTGCCGTATGTATAGGTTGGCGCCAGTTATGTAGAGCTTATCGAATAAACAATATGATTAACAAAACAATATGATTAGTTGCATGCTTGTCTAGTTGCATGCTTAGTCTAGTTTAGTAGTAGAAGCGTAAATTGTCAACGCTTATTAGGGTTTCTTGCCTATATAAGAAACCATGATAGCTTGTAATAGATAAGTTTTCTCAAGTTTCTCAAGTCTTGTATTCTATCCGAAACATAGAGTTTCTATAATCAAAGATCCATAGAGGATCAAAAGTGTTCTTAGTTATTATAACTTGTATTTATTTTCCGCTACAATACCAAGTTGTAGAGATCTTCTATTAGTTTGCTTGTGATTACATAGGCAACACTAACGATCTCCGAGTGCTTAAAGATCTATCAAGGTCCGTGTATTTGTGTCTAACACTCCTTGTCTCTGTCATGCTTCCGAGCAACCACTATCTACAATAAGATGATCTTTAAGCTCCTCCTCTGGGTTTCCTGCACAAAGATACAAATGTTAGTATCTTTTTAGGAACCCGAGCCATTCTTGACTTCGTTCCCTTGTGGAGTAACATACTCAAATTCTTTGAGTATGTAATCTTCCAGATTTTGTAAACGTAATCAAGCATTATCTTTTGTTTTAAAACTGGTGGTGAATTTTCAAGCAAAAATTTCTTTTCAACAAAATCTCCTTTTCTTTTACCACAAAATCATCTTTATCAAAAATGTCTGTTTACCGAAGACTTGTTGAAAGTCTTGTTTGTTCATCATCGATGCTTTCCTTCTTTACCCATTTAGTTTTAACATCTGGTGTAGAGTCCATTGATCTAGCTACTCTTCTGGAGTTGAAACGCCTTCTAGAATGATAGTAATTAGATCTCCTAGGGCTCCTATTCTAAGAGGTGGTTGGTGAAAATTGAGCAGTACTTTGAGAAAGTACTGTATTTTGCTTAACAATACTTTAGAAAGTGTTTGAAGGTACTGTAGGTTTTGAAAAAGGTCTTCTCTGGTGAGGGTACCTGTAGTCTGGTGAGAAGTTTCTATGGTTAACCCTATTTGAATGGTTCCAAGCTGGTCTACTCTCTTGGTTTTTGGTTGATGTGTCTGTTCTTAGGAACTTACTTAGGTATTTCGAATGTAAGTCACAGTCCTTAATCAAATGATCAAGACTAAAACAAACAAAATGACTTTTTGTTACGTAATCCCAAAATTTCTTCTTCTATGTGTATTACCAAACCTATCCTTATTTCTAGATGAATGACTAAAGTTGCTTTTGACCAAAATTATCCCAAAAGGTTTAGTATGATTGTGGAAAGGTTTTCTTAAAGTCTTCTTGAAGATGTAGCAAGACTTTGAGGTGTAGCAGACTTTGAGATGAAAGTCTTGCTTGACTTTTAACATCATCTACCTTAGGTGTCTCAACTATTTGCTGTTGGGTTTCGAGACCTAGATTGACCAATAAGCTTCTTTCTAAATTCTAGGTTGTCTACACCAAAACGAGAAACATCGGTCTTATGGGTTGATGACTACCGAGTGGGATGTGGGATGACATGATAACCTTTGTCTTGCTTATATTCTGGAGGTGGTTCACTAAATGATTCCTCATTACTAGATGTGTCAACATAGTTAATAAGCTCATCATCACTAGTGGTTATATCCTCAAAATCAAGGTCATCCTTATCACTAGGTGGGTTTTCTTCACACTACTAAAATCCATACCAAAACCTAGACCGGTCCTATTGTAAGCTCTTCTTTGTTTTTGAACATAAGAAACATGAGAAAGACCGCATTTTTCCGGGCATCAAACTTTGCTAACAATTCATCTCTCTCCTTAGTCGGTTTCTCAATTTCGAAATCTTACAATTTAACTTCCATTCACTTAATTTTAGCGATAATCCTATTGTTCATACTTTTACGCCAAGCCATTTCATTATTTTCATGTGTTATAATTTTGGCTTCCATAGACTCTAAGGTTATTTGATAACCGCTACCTCGAACCTAGCTTTAATACGCTTATCTCTTTCAATCACATAACTATTAAGTACTTTTGATAAAAGTCATGACAGTTTGAGCATACCTCGAGAGATAGGGGTTGAGCTTAGTGAAGCGACCATCATTGCAAGTAGAACAAGATCATCTTCACTCTCCATGCTCCGATCAAAGCTTCCATAACCATCTTTAGACTCCATAATGACATGTCGGGTTCCTCATCAAAGTTGTGCTCCATTCAAACTCTTCCACAAAATCCTCCACGACTACCATACAGAGGTTACTTGGTTCATCATCGAACTTAGCACTCTGATCAACCTCGATAAATTCTCTTGAGCAACCAAAGCTTTTGTTTCTATAATAGAATTTCTTTCAACTTTAGCTTTAGTTTCTCGGTCATCCTGCTTGCTTGATATTTAGCAAACTTGCATTCCTTTGCAAAATGTCCATCTTTTGACAATTGAAGAATTCAATCTTGGATTTGTCAAAAGTGATTCCCTGTTTTTGGCTTGAAGTCAATGCCTCTTCCTGTCTTCTTCATAAACTTCTTTATCCTTGCAGTGTGTTGATCCCAGTTGAGCAAACGATCTAATATAGAAACTGACTTAGAACAAAAGCTTATTAAGTATCACGCGGAATTTAACACTTAATCTTAAGAAGAAGAACAGTAAACATTCAACACCTCAATATTATTATTAATACGAATACTCTAACCAGTATTAGGGTTTTACAACCTTGAAGTGTATCGACCTTAGATATAAAAAACTTACGTGTATCTAATCTAACCTAGGACCTCCTTTTATAGGCTAATGAGTCCTTTACATTATACAATACGTAACCTACAAGATAAATATCTTTTCCATATTTATCTAATACATAATACTAAACCAACTATACAAGACTAGCAGTGGTTACAATAATCTATCAGTAGTTACACAATACTACTAGCCGTGGTTTGTCATCATCCGTGGTTACAATCTTCTATCCGTGGTTATATCAATTATGTCCGTGGTTCCAGTACTTAGAATAATTCTTGATTCAAGGAACCTAAAACCCAACAATCCTCCCCTAAACTTGATTCATTCCAACATAATTCTCAAGTTTCTTTTCAGTTCAAAACATCTGGATTGGAGGATGTAGCCAAACACTTACCAGATTTAAGAATATTCTCATACTTCACAACAAATTGTAAGCTTGACCATCATAGGGTAATAACATCTTGATAATACCGAGCTTCAACATCGAGCAATAAGCTTCTTGGATACTTATTCAATTGAGGATAGTCACCTTCTACAAGCATATGAATAACTTCTCCGAAATAGTTAAAACATGAACTCCACAAGTTTGATATAAAACCATCTAGTAACTTGACCATTGTAGAGTCCTTTCCATTCGGGTTTATCATGAGTAGGTTCAAATAAAATCTTCAAATGATGAGAAACCGTCTCTCATGATAATCATTTGGATTTACTTCACCAAACTTATTCTTGTAAAGTATCTAAAGATTCATCAAATCATCTCTATCAAAATCTTCAAGCATCTATGAAAATTTATTATACTCATAAACTTCATTGTTGAGTCTTTGAATTTTCAAACTCCTTCACTTCCAACTTTAAGCTTAAACTCATAAGAAATACTTTGATTAACATCTTCAACTACTTTCAGTCTTTTAGAATCAGATGTCTCCTGAACCTCAGATTTTCTCTTTCGTTTACTTTGAATCCACTCTTCATCCTTTTTAATCCACTCTTCTTCCTTTTTAGAATTCATTGGACAGTAATCATCATTATTAATCCTCATACATCTCTCATAAAGCTCATAAATTCTTTCAAAAGAACATCTATTAAGATTATCAGGAACATGAATGCCTGAATTCTTAATAATCTTCATTAATACATTCCTCATCTGTGCAATTGAAGGGGGTTTCTTTCTTATAACTTGCTTTTTTTCTTTACCAACCTTCCTTGCCCATTCACCCAAAAGTCTAGCTTTTCCTCATCATCCAACAAAGCCCATTCTTGTGCGAGATACTCATCATTTATTAATTCGAAGCTTGAAGATAATTTTGTGATTCATACCATGTAGCTAACCATCTCGACTAGCTTCTTCTTCATCTTCTTCCTTTTCTCTAAAATTTGCTTGTTCATCATTGTAATACTTTTGCATAATCTGCATCATAAGCTTCTTGTTCGCTTTACTTTTAAACTTGACTCTGCATGCAACCCCTTTACCTTTTCCAATATCAGTTGAACCACTTTCTTCTTCAAAGGTTCACCAATAACTAAACTTTTCCTTTGGGTTTAGTTGCGATAGATTGAACAGATAAAACAGGTGCAATGATGGATGTAGAAATAGATGAGGTTTTGCTTAGATTTATCAATGTACCGCGACTTCTTTCTCAACTTCTTTAGATTTAGGTGGTGATACGAGAGAGAGTTGTGACAACGATGGAAGTGGTTATGATAGTAGTGGGTATGATAGTAGTGGGTATGATAGTAGTGGGTATAATTGCCATGTCTGAAACTGCAGTAGTGGTTACAAGAGTACTAACCATGGTTTCAGACATACCATCAGTGTTTGTGTCCTGCACTACATCTTCTACAACATTCTTCACATTTTCAAGAACTGCCTCATTACTATCTTTATTAGATACCAAAAATTCTTGATCTCCACTATCTTCTTCCGTAGATCCATCAGCAGCCTCCCTTGAATTTATGCCTTCACTCCTCCCACTGTTTGGATACATCCTCCATATTCAGAGCTGGAGAGGAGTCCACCTTCTTTTACTTTCTTCTCATAGCTTTCAAAACAGCAATCCCAGGTCTTCTTATTTTCTCCAAAACCAATACCCTGTGGTTCAATCGCCTAATGTCTTTCCCCTGAAACACAGCTAGCTCCTAAAGACTTGAGATTATTTCCTCCATTTTAGCACATTTAATCGTCAATTCATTAAAACGTTCAAGAATATCCTCCCCACTTCGACCTGTGTTAACTGGTCCGAGAGGCGGTTCATTGGAAAAGTCATCATGTACCAGCTTAGGATCCGTCAATTCATGTTCATGTTCCAAACTATCCTCATCACTTGAGTTGTGTTAACTACTCAGAGGTGAATCATGGATATAGTAAACATAGCATCGGACTGCCACGATCATCTATGCACCCATGAAAGACCAGTTGGCTAGGGATTCCTCCACCTGTGTTAAGTTCAAGGAACTCTCCACATTAAGAGTTGCCAAAGGTTGGGTCTTATTAATTTTACCACTATCCCGACCAAAGATCTAAGCATGAATCGATGGTGGAAGCCCTTCCAATCATGTCACCTCCACTCCATGTGGCGACCTCATTAGCAACACCACTAACACCACTGAGGTAGCTTGGTGCCCTTCATCTCCTAGTCCATACAATAGGTGTAACAATGGTTTGGGTTTGACTAAC
The DNA here is from genome assembly GCA_022545495.1 of Chrysanthemum lavandulifolium. NCBI lineage: Eukaryota > Viridiplantae > Streptophyta > Magnoliopsida > Asterales > Asteraceae > Chrysanthemum > Chrysanthemum lavandulifolium. Next base: position 202,501,476 of record CM040239.1, read on the forward strand.
AGTGGTTTGAGGTGTACTAGCAGTGGGTTTAGAGACTAGAGGTTGAGATTTAAGAACTTCATCAAATTCAGGATCAGTAGGCAAAGTAAGCATGTGGGGAAACAAAGGAACATCTCTAATTAGAACATTTTGTGGCTGATTCCTCATATGTGCAAAAACCTTAGGAAGCATATGATGAACTTCATACTCCCTAGTGTGCTCAACAGGTTCCTCTATTTGACTTTCCACAATTAGCTGAACAAACCTAGGATATAAATAGTATTTACCCTTCTTCCTAATGTTTTGTACTAACCCCTCATAAATCATTCTAGACCAATTAAACTCCCTTCCATCAGACAAACAAATAATAACAGTAGCAATTTTGGAAGGAAAGTCATTAAACCCAGTGGTCTTATTACTCATACACATCAACAAGGTATGAATAAGAAACTTCCATTTTGGTGAAAACAAACTCTTAAAAAATTGTACCTTATCACCCCTGTGTGTATATCCTAACTTGTCTAAACCAGCTACAATCTCAGCATCAGAAAGATTATCAATACCATCAGCATCATCAAACTTTAAAACACTCCTTATTATCTCCTCATCAACAGAAATAGCATTTTCATCCACAACAGTACTAAACACTTCAACTCCTTCAACCTCTTCAAGCTTAGCATTCCTCCAGAACTGATGTATGTAGGCTTTAAAGATGGTTGGTGTGACAGTTAATGCATAGTGAATAGGACTGTGAACAAGGAAATCAATCATTGGATGAAAACCTTCAGATCGATCATTTTTGGTGAGAATAGCAACAAGGTTATGTGTATTGGAATACTTTTCTGCCATTGTTATTAATGATGGGTATGATGTGGGTTTGGTGAATTATGCAAAGAAAGTGATTAGGGTTAATCTTGAGCGCCAATTGGAAGTGGTTTGAAGATCAAATAAATGATCCATCCGTGATTTGGGGAGATAATATCGTTTGCCAAAGTTACCAAACAGCCCTGTAGTATCCAAAACAAAGCAACAAGCTATCCGAGGTTTGAAGCGCTATCCATGGTTAGAAACACACCATCGATGGATACATGAGTTAGAGCACTTCAACCAAATTTCCAAGATTTAGAGGAAGTAAATATGTGTCATAACAAAGTGAGATCTCACACAAATATGAAGGATTACACAAAATTTAATTTTTTTAACAAACACAAGCAGCTAACACACCAGCTCCTATGTACACAAATCCTTCATACCTGCAAGATAAAAACACTAAACAAACACAGAGAAGAATATTATTGTTGTCAGTGGTTAGAAAGAGCCAGAAGTGGTTCCAAATGACCTAGCCGTGGTTTAGAACAGATAAGTCAATATGGTCAACTTCTAGGATTAATATTAGTACAACGCCCAAGAAACTCATTAACTCCTCAACCACATCTAACCTTCCCCTCATTTACTCACATAAGCCATATCTTTGCTTATATAAAGAACCCAAAGCACATCTCAAACATATCAATCAAAAACAAAACCTAATTTCTCCAAAATCCCCAATCATTCGCAATCACCATATGGAACCCTAGTTGGAATAAACCGAAGTCATAGATCTAACATCCTCCTCATCCTCATCATCATCATCATCAAATGAAAAGTCTAACCCATGGCGGTCCTACTTTCCTCCACAAGAACCAAGACCAAGAAAATCCCATTTCTTCCATCATCGAAGATGATAGTGTGGTGGATCCAAGTGAGGCATCCGAGGGCTCGATGACTCCTCAAAGAAGAGAACTTCAAACCCCAACCTTCATCATCCCAACCCCAACCAAGACCACGAGCAAGAAATCCACCACTCCCAAAAGGCAGAGGTGGTTCTTGGTCTTCTACCACCAAGTTGTGGTGCTTCATCACATATCGTAAGGGGAAGGGAAAAAGAAAATGGAATGATGCTTTTGGTAAAACCGGTGAGATGAAAGTGTGATCGACTATGTCCTTTGTGCTTCATCTATGTATTCATCTTCATCATCTTCGTTTGCATCAATCCATCCTTCCCATTTTGATCCTTAGCTTGTCATGCATATCCAACGGTGAGGATAGTAGTAGAAATTATGTATAGAAGTAGTCTTTTAATTTGCACTTGAAGTTTCATTGTGTCGTATGGTATGGTATTATAATGAATGAATAAACAATTTAACTCGGGACTTCTTTAGCTTCTATAATGAACTTTCTTTTATCGCAAAATAGTTAGTAGTAACAGAACAACAAGCGATGGTTTGAACACAACTATCGGTGGTTAGAAACAAAAATAGCAATACTAAGATTACATAATAATAAATTCAATACTTATACAAACCGGTACAAAACAATTCGAGAGTTTAGAGATTAATCATTCCAATACTAACAACAAGGTACTGAAACCTCCCACATCAAAAGCTTTAGTGAGAAGATCAACAACATTGAAATCAGTGTGGATTTTTACCATTTGAATCAGTCTTTTCTCATTACAATCTCTAATAAAATGATGCCTTATCTCAATATGTTTAGTTCTAGAATGTAAAAGCAGGATTTTAATGATGCATATTGTCTTGTTATTATCAATGTAAATCTTAGTATGCATAAATTGTACCCAAAATCCAAAGAATTGATTACGAATCCACGAACTTGACCACAACAACTAGCGGTGACCACATATTCAACTTCAGTTGTAGAATTTGCCACAATAGTTTGCTTTTTACACTGCCATGAAATAAGTCTGCTTCCCAAAAACTAACATCCTCCAGTAGTATACTTCCTATCCAAACTAGCACCAACATAGTCACTATCTGTGTAGGCCACCAAATCAAAAGGGGAATCCTTAGAGTACCAAAGGCCCAATTTAGGATGACCTTTAAGATATCTAAAGATCCTCTTAACAACATTCATGTGTGAGGTATTAGGTGTGACTTGAAATCTTGCACACACACATACTGAGAACATAATATCTTGCCTAGATGCTGTGAGATACATCAAAGATCCAATTATGGACCTGTACAACTTCAAATCAACTTTGGGACTTCCATCATCTGGTAGTAGTGGTTTCTGAGTCTCCATAGGTGTACTTGCACTCTTTACATGTTGAAACCCAAACTTCTTCAAAACATCTGCTACATACTTGTCTTGACTAATGAAAATACCATCGGTCCTTTGTTGAACTCAGTAGCCCCAAAAGAAAGTGAGTTCTCCCATAGAACTTATCACGAAACTTATCATGCATAAGTTTCTCAAAATCTACATAGCTCCTTGTTTGTAGAGCCAAAGATGATGTCATCTACATACACCGAACCAATAAAATATCATCTTTGTGCTTTCTAATGAACAAAGTTTTATCAATCGACCCTCTTTTAAACCCATTTTCCATCAAATAAGTGAGCAGCACTCATACCATGCCACAGGAGCTTGATGCAACCGATACATAGCCTTTCTCACCCTATAAACCTTGTCGGGATGATCGGGATCTTCAAAACCAAGAGGTTGACAAACATAAACCTCCTCATCAATTGTGCCATACAAAATGCACTTTTAACATCCATCGATACACAACAAAATTCTTGAATGAAGCATAAGCCAAAAATAACACGATAGCCTCTATTCTTGCAAGCTGGAGCAAACACTTCATCATAATCCAAACCTTCGGTTTGTGTGTATCCTTGAGCAACCAACCTTGATTTGTTTCTAACAACAATTCCTCTTTCATCCTCTTGTTTACGAACACCCATTTAGTCCTAATTGCCCTTTTCCATTAGGAAGATCAACCAATGTCCAAACCTCTTGAAGCTTAAACTGTAAAAGCTCCTCTTGCATTGATTCTACCCAGCCTTCTTACGATAAAGCTTCTTCCACTCTCTTGGGCTCCTTTTGAGACAAAAACAAGCAAGCAGCAATTTTGCGGATCTTTATGATTGTTTCTTTTGTGAAGTGATCTTGCAAAGAACCCATATTCGTGAAAGGGTTCGATGTTCTTAACCTACTTCTTGTTTGAACCTGGAGTATTCAAGTTTCTAAGTATTTGTTCCTTGGGATGAATCTTGTGAATCCTTGTAGTGGTGATTGGACTATCATGAATGGCGGTTTCCAAATTAGACAAATCGGCATTGAAGAAATCATCCATGTCTTCATCATCGGTAGGAGTATCAATCTCGATCAAAGCGGGCATATTAGGATCATGTGGATACTCCTCATCACAAAATAATGGCTTTGCATGTGGTCCAAAGAAAGTACTATCACCAGTACTTGTATCCGGGTTTCACTTGGCCGTGGTATTAGTAGGCTTAGCCGTGCTTTCCGTTGGCTTAGGCAGTGCTTGCAGAATGCCTTTTCTTCTTTTCAATTTCTTCTACCGACACTGAGTTATCTTTCAACAACTCATCCTTATCTTGATGATGACCAACATTGCCTCCATTATTCAGAACATCATCATCAATGGGACCTTGCTTGTGAATGATGGTAGGAACAGAACCAGCTTTCCACTTTTCAACCAAATAGAACTCCTTTGGAGAATCAGCTTCCTTGGAAGGTGTCTCTGCCTCAGAATCCTTTAATTTGTGAGTGTGACAGATATTTCGTGAAGCTATTTATGATAAACTAGATCATTTTTCCTATTTATTTTCAATAATGGATAATGAGTCGAAAACTCTAAGAGTGATCGATATGGTAACTTGCAAATGCATGTTAAGGTTTAACATGTCCGCCTTAAGACATGTTAACCATACCGCGTCCCAGATATTTCATGAATGAGATTCTTTATTTTCCATTTTAGTGATACCTTCTTTTTTAGCTATTTATGGTAATTCTAGTTTTGAAAGTATTAACAAAATGAAAATTAGAGCTTTAACCAAACAACTTCCGTAAATCTTCTATCGAATGTTTAAATTTTGTCATCCCACAAAATAAAAAATCATATCATTTTGGTGTTTGATTATAACTCGACCGTAAATGAAACTCGCACCCCAATAGACAGTTCAACGTCTATCTTTAAACATAAACACTACTTTTTTTAGCTTTAAGAAAATATGATATATTGTTTATATTTGTTCGTTAGAAGAACATCTAAGATTGTTTGCGTTTACAAACAAACAACATACAAGAGCAAACTTAACAAACTATAAGTGTTCACAACTTTCTGTTTTTTTGAACGGCGCTTTAATTAAAAGAAAGCTAGCAAGACGCTATAAAAAGTTACAAGATAAGGAAATAGCGTTATAGGGACAAATAAGCCATTTTAACCAGTTAAGACATGCTTTTTTATATCTAGAAGAAATCCAATTGAAAAACATAAGTTTAATGTCGTTGAGGAAAAGGTTCTTGCTTGAGCATTTTTTGGAGAAGACCATGTCATTCCTAAACTTCCAGATTGTTCAAATAGTAGTATGAACAACGACATCAAGAAACTTGACAAGTGTTCATAACTTTCATTGTTGTGTGTGGTCAAATGTTTAGTTATACCTATTTTATTAAGAGCCGAGGTAATTTTCATACATTCATTTTTTATTAATACACATCATTTAGTTATTCCATATTTAGATATTGTTGTGTCCGCTTATAGATGGGTGTATGTAAATCACATCTCTATTAACATTATATACTATAAAGACATATAATATTTATACATAAACGAGCAAAAGTAAAAAAAATGAACATTAGTGAGTGTATCATTAGACGCGTGAACGTAAGTGAATGAACACAATTTTTCTCGTTATTCGTTTTTCTTCTTCATTTAATAAATAAACGAGCAAAAATGAACTTTCATACCGAACAATTCACGACCTTTTTAGTAAAAGTTTGATTTGTAAACAATACTCGGCATTTATATTAAGTTGGATAGAGAAATAAAAACCTTCGTTTTATTTCTCTTGTTTAAATCGGCGAAGAAACCCTGACTTCGTGTACTCTTTTTAGTGGAAGTTCCTGCAATGATAGGCTCATAATTCATAGATTTGGTTAGCATATCAATGTTAAACGATAATCGGTCCTTTGGTCTCAACACTAGGAGTCTTTTCCTTGAATTGAACATGTAGATTCTCTTCAACAATTCTAGTCCTCTGTTGTATACTCTAAAGGCTTTACTATTGGAAGAGTAGCCTAAAAGTATCCATCATCGCTTTTCTTGAAACTTGCCTAGGTAGTCTATGGTATTCAAGATAGTAACAGGACACCCAAGGTTTTAGGAATGCAATCATGGTGTTGGAATCACTCTAAACTATAATTCAAGTGTTAGTCATTATTATGTAATAGGTAGCTTATTATGGCCTTTATGTTTGTTATTAGCCTTAAGCTTATGTAGAAGGCCCATGAGCTTAGGCCCAAGCCCATAGGAGAAAGGATGGAAACTAAGAGTGTTGCCTAGCTTTCCTCCTATAAATACCTTATGTAAACCCTCACTGAGGTTGGTTGTTCAAGTTATTTTCTTTCACATACATCTACGCATAACCGTGTCTTCATATTGTATGTGTGTGTTTGATTTCTTGTTCAATCGCCTTAATCTCTTTCTTATAAGCTTGTGTTGTAAATCTAGTGACCTAACAGTGGTATCAATCGCCTAATAGTTGAGTGAGCGTATTGTTTGAAGTGAGTTTGGTCTCACGCTTAACTTGCGTATCGAAACTTTGGCTTGATCAAAACGTATTTTTCACTTTTTAATCCAAGATTCTTGTCCTTTCAACGTTATAAGGTGTTAAACTTCTTGTTTTTGGCAAAAAGTTTGAACTTCATGTGTAGATCATTGTTTTTCATCTAGTTTTTGTCGAGGGTTTCAACCTACGTATAAGCTGCTTTTAAAACTTTGGATCATCAAGTTTCACACTTTTGTGTCTTTTGGTGTTATTGAAGCTATTTCATCACACAAAAATTGGTTTAGAAACATCTTTGGGCATTATAATTTTTACGAGTAATCCTCAGCGTAGCAAAACCCTACAACTACACGTAAGATTATCCTTGGTTTGATCTTTGTTTTTGTGGTTTACTCCGTGTTTTCTTGCTTGGATAAGCACGAAAATCGTCGACTTTGGATATCTTTTGCCTTGTGAAGTGTAAAGATCATGAGATAAAACCCTAAAATTACGCATAAGCATAAAGCTTACGGCGAGAAATCCTACGCTTAAGATTCATCTTACGCCTAAGCCAAGTCTTACGCATAAGGTAATCCCTACGCATCGTTTCTCGCCTAACTTTGTGTCTACGCATAACTTTAGCGTCTTTTCCATACTACGCGTAAGCTAAATCCTCTGGCGTAACTAGTGATTGTTCAGCGTAACTTTGGTGTTTTACGCATAAGTGCTACTTAGATTATTGTGATTTCTCGCCTAAGGACACTTCTTCAACAAAGGTTCATTCGACTACAAAGATCCATTTTACCAACACAAGTTTTCAACATGTCTCAACCACCATACTCTAACTATTTCCTTACACTTATCCTCAACGACAACAACAACTAAGTCCACAACATCAACAATGGAATCAACAACAAGCAATTTATCAACAACAATTTAATCAACAACATACTCCACAACTTGGAGCAATTCCTCCACCACAAATGGTTCAAACACGCCAAGTCTTCAAGTTCAACCCTACACAAATGACTTCAATCAACATCCATCAAGGAACACTATGAAGGAACCACTTGGTTTGCAAAGATGTGTGAAGCTTTAAGCGACCAACAATCAATTCATGATTTGGATCATGATAGACCTCCAATGCTCACTCCGAAACTACGATCAATTGGTGATAAGGTTCTTTAGGTTTTGTGATCCGAAGAAGCCACATGGAAAGTTCTTAAAGAAGGTTATATTGGAAGGTCCATTTGAGATGCCTCTTGTCATTGTGCAGGAGATCCTAATGCCATTCCACCAAGAGATGAATAAACAAACATTGCCATTGTGATTTAAATCAAAGCGAACTTCTACACTATGAAGCTCATGAGCTTGCAATGCAATATATCCTTTTAGGATTACCTAACCTAATTCTTGATGTTGATGCTCAAAAGGCGCAAAGGAAATGTGGGACCATATTCATCTTCTTATGGAAGGATCTGTACTCAATCGGGAGGATTTGTAATCCAAAATTTACTTGGCTTATGAACACTTCATGATTGAACACGGAGAGACACTAGAGTCTTATCATCATAGATTTTCGAGACATCATCAATGATTTGGATAAACACAACATCATCATGCCAAGAATTGCGGTGAATACTAAGTTCTGAGTAGTCTTGGTCACGAATGGGAGAAGTATGTCATTTTCTCCATCAAGCGAAGAATATGCATCATTCTACATATGGATTGTTGTACGATTACTTGAAGCCTCATGAAAAGGAAGTTGATCGGGAAAGGATTCTCCGTGCTCAAATTGCTCCACCTACACATCCGGACAATCAACAACTTGCCTTATATGCTCAACAAAGTTATCCTCCTCAACAAGCAACTCAACCAACCGCCTCGGTCACACCAAGCGATCAATCACGGCAACCTCAAAAAAATCAATTGGTTCCTTACAACAACAACAATGATCAAGCACTTCATAGTCAAACTAGTGAGGAATCCGATCCGTTCGAAGCATTGAAAGCGAGTTTGTTATGATTGCTAATGCTTTTAGCCGTTATACCAAAAATCCAACAATCGTATTCGTTCCTCATCAAATACTGCGAAATCGGTGTTGTGAATAATGGATGAGTTGAAGTTCGAATCGTGGTTATGGTCGTCAAATGGGAGGTGGTCAGGGTTTAATGCTATGGGTAGGAATAACATGAGCTCAAGCGGTGAACAGAAATGCTCGAGAATGGGTTGAATGGTCTTGATGCTACAAGCGCAATGAGAAGGACACACAGCTAATGCATGCCCAAAGCCGAGGACTAGGCGTGCATATTTCAAAGAGGCTCTTCTTTTGGCTCTTAAGGATGAAGGTGGTGGATCTCTCACAAACAAAGAAACGAGCTTTATGGCGATGCGAGACTCGAGATGATGATATGGAGGACTTGCGAGGCCAATGCAGTTATTATGTTGATGGCTAATATGTATGAGTTAAACATGAGTGAAACAGGTTCGATGTATGACACCGATGGCTTGTCTCGGTACCCGAACAAACCATCATCATATCGAACTAATATCTCCTCCAATATCTCGAATCCGACGCAGCTCGGATACTGCTCAAAAGAGTCATCTACATCTCATTCGGCGATTTTCAAATAAACCTCAGTAGTTACATTTGACGATCAAGATGACCTTATGGTTTCCTTTGATAATCAAATTGACTCGGTGGTTGTACTGAGGATCTAAATAATGATCATGTTGTGACTCACGTTGAACAAGCCGAATGTTGCCTCATCCAGTTTTGCTCGTTTAATTCAAGACCATCAAATCAAAATGGAGGAATGTTATGCATTAAATAAGGACTTAAAAAGTAAAAATGCATTGTTAACCAAGGATTTTGAATGTTTACAAAAGCCACTCAACTTTTCAAAACTCAAGAAAAAGCGTGAAAAAGGTTTTGCGTGAGCCTTTAATAAATCTCATCAAAGCGAAAAATATTTAGAGACATATCGTGATCTAGCCGCTTGAAGAATGCTTTGTTATGCGAAATAGAACAATGAAACATGAACATAAAAAGAAAATTAACGCTCTCACCTTGGAAAATCAAAAGCTAAGGGTGAGTTTTAACTTGTCAAAAGCAGTTCTCCGCATACAAAAAGCATTCAACGAATCGGGTAGATGACCTTCTTGAAGAAATTATCGACACCAGCAATAAACTTAAAGAGTTTAAAAGCATTGTTTATAAACATGGTGAGTAAATAGCGCTATTGAAAAGTTTACCTTAAAACCCGATCCAAAAGGATATGGACCAAATCTTGCGATTACAAACCAAAGCTTTCAACCAAAACATTCAAACCAAATCACGAAGTTTCTAGTGCGAATATAAAATTGATAATTACATTATGAGTGTTGTTGAATATCATCGTCAAGAGGAATTAGATGCGAGAAGGCGAGAGTCGATCAAAATTAAAAGCTGTTGTTTACAACAAACCTTTTAATTATTCAAAACCGGTCATTTTCGCCATCACCAACGGATTCTTCTAACACACCAAGGGTTATCATCAAAACACACGAGTCTTCTAATGTTAATCCCCAACTAGATTATGCACAAACTTATGGTCCTTTACCTTCCATCGGTGAAGTAAACTTAAAACTTGAAAATCGAAAAATTCTTAGATATTTTGACATTTTCATGGTGACCTCAAAATTTTACAACATGAGATAGAATATCGTTCTAAAATCAAAATTGATCATTTTCAATCGCCTCAGCGCGAGAACAAAGAGACATTTTTCGAAAAATCTTTTACCTAACGTTAAAAACTTGAAAAGTTGTGCATTAGCTTGGGAAAAGGATTTTCATAAGGAACTTGGAGTGATGAAGGTGGTTTCGAGAATCACGAAACATCTATTTCTAATAATAAGCGTAAAAGAAAGCGTTGAGAAAAGATGTTGATCGACTCTTGGAAGATGTTATATGTCGATATCCATAATGTTGTGTTATTCTATTCCTTGCCACATGCATCGATTATATCTCTGCTGATAATGTTGATTACAGTAATGCTTGTTGAGAATACTAATAAGGTGCTTCAAATCGAGTCTTTAAAAGCGAAAATGAATGATTACTTAACGAACTTTACAATGCAAAACGTCGTCTTAATTGGTGTGAAAAAGATATTCACAATCAACAACTTGGTTTTCAAAATAAAATCGCTCGATTGCAAACAAAATCTTGTGATACTAAGATTGAGCAGCTGGATGATCAAAACGTGTCTTTGAAAAGTCAAATCTCAAAATATGAACAAGAACTTGTAACGCTTAAGCAGAATATGGTGTCATATTTGATTTAATCTATAAGACTCGTCATGAAGCATCAAACGAACTTGATCACTATCTTGCTCACACTAGAGAAGTCATGAATTTTCTTTGGTAATATTAGTTACGAAAATTAAGATTTGATTCACACTATCTCTAAGTTAAGAGAAATGTTAGGAAAGTATGAACAACTTCCGCCAACCATCATTAAGAGATTAGCACTGTAACACTTAGTAATCGTGCACCTAGAATCCCTACGCCAAATCACAAGTTGCTAACGTGCTTCCTTCTCACTTGAAACAGAATAGTTGTGTCTTTTCCAAATGTCCGCACTTCACGACCTAGGAGCACTCAATCAAAGAATAGGAAGTTGCGACCTAAGAAAAGATCAATAAGGAATGCTAAAGTAGAAGAACACCCTAGGACTATGAATAAGACTCACGTTGCCTCCACTATAGATATTAAATGCGGCAAATGTAATAGAAATAGTGATGTAACGAATGCTAAACCGTTTAGTACTTTTGATATTCGATCGATGCACCTTGTGTTATTTGTCGTAAAAGTATGAATTCGATTGTCATGACAAATGTGTTGCTAAACCTATAATCTCTCGCTTACGGAATCCTAAGAATCGGAATACCTCTAGGCCCACTAATAATTCTAAGTGCGTAGCTTGGTAGACCGCTTCTTTAGATTCTAAGGCATGCATTCTTGTCCTCAGTAGCTCGGTTTCACCTCCTAAGAATGTAGTACCACCTAGTGCATTCACAAAGACTAAAGCAAGCAGAGTTATAGATGGCGAAATGGATATATAACACATTAGGATTTAAATGGATGCCTAAAGTTATTAATGTGTGTATGTCTACTATTATCGCTCTGAACCCTCTAACATTTCGGGTTCCACATCTACTTCTATTCCATCCGTGTAAATGCGTAATGCACGGTGATCTGATCATTCTCTAGATTGTTGATAGCGGATGTTCCCGACACATGACGAGCAACCTTAAGCGTTATCAAACTTTATTGCAAAGTTCATTGGCGTTGTCGTGGTTGGAATGATCACTTCGCGCCTATCATGGGCTATGGAGATTATGTCAATGGGAACATCGAAATCGTAGGGTTTACTATGTGGAAGGCCTCGGTCACAACTGCTTTCGATGAGGTCGGTTTGTGATGGAGATTTGGAGGTTTCTTTCCGGAGAAAACTTGTTTCACTGTGATCTACAAGGAAATGATCTTATGTCCGCTCGCGTAATTCTAGTCTCTACACTATCTCTATGCAAGACATGGTTGCTTCATGTGACAATCCGTACTTTCAGGTCATTTCTCTACACAGTTCATGTCTCATTATTTCAACATTTATAGTAAACTTGGTTTACTTGTTTCAAATTCGCGTAACCTTGGAGGTTTAGCGGCGAATTCATGATCATGACATCACGTACATTTCATATGGACTATGATTAGTCTACATTTCATTAACATCATGTGCATCTCATTAGTACATTCACGACATTCCATTTCACCTTCAACGCGTAATTTTTATATTTAATAATCTTTATCGCGTGAGTTATTATTTTAAATGTTTAATCCATTACTTTCAAAATGATCCTAGGTATTTTTTAAACTTACATTTAGTTCACAAAACTATATTTTTAGTTTTCCTAGTGTTTCAAATTTATTTGGTATATAAATCGTTAAAATTATATTATTACGTCGTTTTCTTAAAAATTATACGATAATTATTTTATCACCAATTTCACAAGGAAAGTATTTTTACAATTTTTATTATCACATTACATTCTATTTTGAACTATTACAAACTTACTTGCACCAAAAATTCCCATTTACCTTTACTTGTACATATTTCCTACAATTACTTACATTTTCCTTACAAATTATGCAAAACATATACAAGTAAAGTTTATAAAAAAAAAAAAAAAAAAAGATATTTTGGAAAACAAGATCCATGAAAACCGGCCCTATGGAGGTGTTGGCATTTATTGTTGTGGTAAAATTTTCAAAATGTATAGATATATATATTACCACATTCATGCACTTCATTTTCAAGTCAAATAATTCAAGTTAGTAGCAAACTTTTCTTCTCTCTTTGTTCTCCTTTACCAACCGCCATCAAGGTGTTTTTGCAAGGGATCATCAAATATTTTGCAAGTTCAAGTAATCACAATCTAGTATATACTCTTTATATGGTTTTGAAATAAAAACCAAGGGTATTTAAGTTAATCCTTGTTACTTTCACCTCATCAATTTCACTAGTAAGCATGTTTTTATCATTTTCATGTTTCCTTTTCATTTTCATATGTTTCTTTTCATTTTTGGAACAAGTATGCATGATATGTGATTTATACCATTTATTTCATGATTTTAGAGTTATTTATATACTATGGTCATCCTATAAATATTCCCATGGTATTCTTTGGTCTTGATGGTGATTAGGAACCCATGACACCCTAAGAAGGTGTATGGTAGGATTAGATTAGTTTTGGAGTTGATTTGAAGGGATTAGAATAGGTTTTGTCCGAGAAAAACTATTTTCGATAACTATATTTTAGGTTCTGTCCTTGTTTCGAAATTCTGGAAAAACCTAATATTGGTACGAAATTTTGGCATTGATATTTAGAAAATACACTTTAAAACGAATCCGTGGGCTTTTGAACGGATAAAAACGGAGTTATAACGAAGCCGTGGTGAATTTTTAAAGTTTGACGACAAAACGTAACTTTTTCAGAAAATTCAGCATGCAGTTTTTACATTGTTCGGGTCAAAAACGAGCCTTAAGCTTCACAAATTATTTCGACTTATCAAAATATATTAGTTTACTTGATCACGAAGCTAAGGACATATTATACGTGAAAACGGATTTGAAACGACAAATATATGCACGCTTTTATAAAGTTGCCGTAAATATTATTTTTCGAAAAACTATATTATTTTTACGATTCAAGTATCCCATTAATGTAACGTTCATGTTTGCATTTGCTTTTAACAAGGTTGTGAAACTTTTGGAACAAAATGTCTTATAGTAAAATCAAGTTCACCGCCATATTTTTCAAAACAAAAAGCCGTTTGTCAAGCGGAGTTATGGTAAATTATTTACGGATGTTCAAACTTGGCGAAACTCATTTTCCGCACACAATTAGCAAAATCACTAACTTTAACCCTTGATATCTTTATGATCGAGACCTTTTGGACGAAAACTCTCGAACTGAAACTTTTAGATATCGATACAAACTTTCCAAAACCGTCGAGTTCGTTCTCTAACGATCGACGACACCGCTTTTTAGACTAGTTTTCCAAAGCCATTTTGTTAATTTCATGATTTTCCGACGACATTGTTTTGCGACGAAAAGTGGTAATTTCACCAAAAATCATTATAAAACCATTATAGGATGACATTTTGACGTAAAACATGTAAAGTCATTTTGAAGGGTCAAGACGTCAAAAGAGTATTTTTAAATGACGAGTAATATTTTCAAAACCCGTAAATGGTATAAATAACATCTGAAGTGCATGCATAACATTACATTGCAACTCATGACGTATCATATCCTTCACAATAGGTCAAGATTAACGTATCACATTACATCTCGGTGTACTCACTTTTGTCTTCGCATCATTCCACCAAGTGAGTTTCATAGCCCCCGCTTTTACTTGTTTTCATAAATGTTTTGGGGAGATACATGCTCAATTATTTTCATAACTATCATGATTATTTGAAACTACATGTTGAACTGAATCGAATGCTTAGTCATGCGTAGTGTGGTTTTGTCACACTTAGAACTTCCATATCATATTCATTGAGCTAATGGTCTTGGTATATTCATTGATATTCATTGAGCTAACGGACTTGGTATAATATTGATCTAACGGACTTGGATAATGTTGAGCTAACGGTCTTGGTATAACATTGGGCTAACGGACTTGGTATATTCATGTTGGGTACAATCATGGACTAACGGTCTTGGAACGATTTGATCAACACTCATACTTGTTATATCAAGTAACTATTGATACATTAAGTTAGGCACTATTTTGTGAATTCATTTGACGATGTGGGCTTGAACATAAACTACATTACACTTTGGCAATGGGTTGTGAACACACAGTTGCAAGTTTTGTATGGCGGAACTTGAACCGAGTGGATTTTCAATGCCTTTTCTTGCATAAACGATTGTTGAAAGGCTTTACATTTCAATTCAAACTCTATGAACTCACTCAACCTTTGTGTTGACACTTTTTAGCATGTTTTATCTCAGGTATCTAAGGTATTCACTTCATGGCATGCATTTGGACACATCATGGAGTCGCGATGACGACGCGTCTCACTTGGGTTTTACATACTTTAAAACATCGTTTGAATTGTACAAACTTATTTCCGCACAAGTTGATTTACATTTGGGACCTACTTTGTAAACTCTGATTATTTTATTAAATCAAACGATGTATTTTCTAAACGACACTTTAGGTCGCTCAATATAATCGTGATTGTGATGCTATGACGGTCAATCCCGTGAATTCCATTCATTGCAAAAGCATGTAATTTGGGGTGTGATGATTGGCATCGAGCTTGATTATAGAGAACTAGGTTGCATCATTGACCCTAGACTATAACTACATTATCATAGCATCTCATCATTTCATCATAAGTGAATGTTCACTTTACATGCGGTTTTACGTACATTTTCGAGTTATTTACTTTCATTTCACATCGATTGTCACATGGATGCCCTTAAATACCCATCCCATTATCCTTTTCTCATACTCTAACGTGGAGAATTCCTTGTCATTCCCTATCACAAATTTTTTTTTATCAGCTGATTCATCATCGATAACGACGAATGCCGAGATAAACTTTTAAATAGGGCGAAATCACTCTCACTCCTTTGTTTCACCACTAACATGTCGAGTTACACTTTATTCACACACTAAGTCACTAAACCATCATACATTTGAAGCACTTACAACACCTCATAACCCATCTTTTCGGAAACCGTCGATTATTTTGGAAAGATAACCTCAAACTTATCATTCTTATCACATTTCTTTGGAGCGTTTATTATTAACATCGGATTTTGCTACGTCTCACATTTCCTCTTGTTTTGAAGAAAATATGGCAATCAAGAAAGCAACAGTTGAAATGACCAGCAACAATTGAAGTTAGTGAATGATAGCATTGCTAATGCTCTAAGAGTCGAAAGAGAAACATGTTAGCTGCTGCTGTCTTCGAGGCCATGGCTGCTGCGGAAGCCGCTAGACTAGCTCACTTGCATTGGAAATGTCGGAGGATCCGGGGTTAAGAAATGTTCCTACAAAGATTTCAAAGTGGCGAACCCACCAAGTTTCGAGGTACCGAGGAGCTACTGACCATGGTGCGATGGTTTGAAAAGTTGAGTCAGTGTTTTGCTTTTAATTGTCCGGATGTGAAGGTTAAATTTGCTACAAGTACTTTACTCGATGGAGCACTATCGTGGTGGAATTCTTATGCTCAACCAATTGGGATGGAAAACGCTTTCAAGCTTACTTGGGAGCAATTTAAGGGTTTAGTAACTAAGTTTTGCCTCGAATGAAGTGAAAAAGTTGGAGCGGAGTTCTCTTAATTAGTGACTATTGGGTACGACATTGACACTTACATTCGGAGATTTCAGGAATTAGCCGCGTTATGTCCGTCCATGGTTTCTGATAATGAGAAGTTGCTAGAGGCTTTTATCGGGGGACTTCCCGAAGTGATTCAAGGAGATGTGACTTCATTCGATCCACAAACAATTGAGGAAGCTATTCGTGTGACTCAGAAGTTGATGGCACAAGTGGTGAAGAGAGGCAAGTACACCAACACCAACCAAAACAACAACAACAACAACGACGATAACCAAATCAACAACAACAAAAGGAAATGGAAAAACGACCAAGGAGGTTATAACAACAACAACCAAAACCGTAATAATAACCATCATCAACAACAAAATAGAAGGCAAGAAGCGGGAATGGTTTATGCCATTTGCACCAATGAGAGGTAGAGGTATGCGGAACACACCCACTATGTAATCGATGTAATTTCCATCACTCGGGTCCTTGCCCTGCCAAGTTCCACAAATGCCAAACACCGGGACATCTAGCAAGGGATTGTAAAGGTAAAGCCATAGTTACGTGCTTCGGATGTGGGGAACAAGGACACTATCGGAACCAATGTCCTCAAAACCAAGGTCAACCAGTCGAAGGTGCTCATGGGAATGTATATATGTTAGAAGGAGGAGAAGCTCGTCATGGTCCCAACAACGCGGAAGACTGAAGAAGTTTGGAAGCTAACAGTCTTAATTTTCCTTATGTACTATGTCGTACTAAGTATATGTTTTCCATCGTATCCGAATCTTTATAACTTAAGATGTACTAATTTTGCTAAACCACTCGTTGTAAAATATTCTCATCTATCGTACTTTATTTTCCTTACGATTTGTTATCATTTACGAGGATTTTAATTCTTTTTACTTTAACTATCATTTTAACGACACTTCTCCATGTTTTCTCTCCTCGATGTTCATCACAATTTTAACATCGTTGACTCAACACCAAACAAACATATGAGTCGATTAGTCCAAGCATTGCATAGTTACTCTAAATTATACATAGCCCGATCACCTATGTCTAATCGGGAAGAATCATGCGATGAAGGGGTGGTAGGCTTATATGAGTAAGCAATTCGTAATCGAGCCAAATTTTCAAAAGATTCTCTTCAAACCACTTGTTTCGGTTTGATCCGCGTGTGATTCTTGTTTGATGAGTTGCAAAGATCGAGCTAGAAACAAGTCGTTACCTAAACCGATTTAGCCTAATCTCATGACAGTTCTTGTTTGATGAGTTGTGAGATTAAGTAAAATCGGTTACCAAAAGTCTTTGAGGGTTTTGCTCGGGAATGGGAAAGTTTGCCACATCAAACCCTAAAACCGATAGACTAACAACGATTGAATTCAGTGGATGAATTCCTTTTGGATGGGCGAATGTGACAATCCGTATTTCGTGTCATTCTCTACAGTTCATGTCTCATTATTTCAACATTTATAGTAAACTTGGTTTACTTGTTTCAAATTCGCGTAACCTTGGAGGTTTAGCGGCGAATTCATGATCATGACATCACGTACATTTCATATGGACTATGATTAGTCTACATTTCATTAACATCATGTGCATCTCATTAGTACATTCACGACATTCCATTTCACCTTCAACGCGTAATTTTTATATTTAATAATCTTTATCGCGTGAGTTATTATTTTAAATGTTTAATCCATTACTTTCAAAATGATCCCGAGGTATTTTTTAAACTTACATTTAGTTCACAAAACTATATTTTAGTTTTCCTAGTGTTTCAAATTTATTTGGTATATAAATCGTTAAAATTATATTATTACGTCGTTTTTCTTAAAAATCATACGATAATTATTTTATCACCCGAATTTCACAAGGAAAGTATTTTACAATTTTATTATCACATTACATTCTATTTTGAACTATTACAAACTTACTTGCACCAAAATTCCCATTTACCTTTACTTGTACATATTTCCTACAATTACTTACATTTTCCTTACAAATTATGCAAAACATATACAAGTAAAGTTTATAAAAAAAAAAAAAAAAAAAAGATATTTTGGAAAACAAGATCCATGAAAACCGGCCCTATGGAGGTGTTGGCATTTATTGTTGTGGTAAAATTTTCAAAATGTATAGATATATATATTACCACATTCATGCACTTCATTTTCAAGTCAAATAATTCAAGTTAGTAGCAAACTTTTCTTCTCTCTTGTTCTCCTTTTACCAACCGCCATCAAGGTGTTTTTGCAAGGATCATCAAATATTTTGCAAGTTCAAGTAATCACAATCTAGTATATACTCTTTATATGGTTTTGAAATAAAACCAAGGGTATTTAAGTTAATCCTTGTTACTTTCACCTCATCAATTTCACTAGTAAGCATGTTTTTATCATTTTCATGTTTCCTTTTCATTTTCATATGTTTCTTTTCATTTTGGAACAAGTATGCATGATATGTGATTTATACCATTTATTTCATGATTTTAGAGTTATTTATATACTATGGTCATCCTATAAATATTCCCATGGTATTCTTTGGTCTTGATGGTGATTAGGAACCCATGACACCCTAAGAAGGTGTATGGTAGGATTAGATTAGTTTTGGAGTTGATTTGAAGGGATTAGAATAGGTTTTGTCCGAGAAAAACTATTTTCGATAACTATATTTTAGGTTCTGTCCTTGTTTCGAAATTCTGGAAAAACCTACTATTGGTACGAAATTTTGGCATTGATATTTAGAAAATACACTTTAAAACGAATCCGTAGGCTTTTGAACGGATAAAAGCGGAGTTATAACGAAGCCGTGGTGAATTTTTAAAGTTTGACGACAAAACGTAACTTTTCAGAAAATTCAGCATGCAGTTTTTACATTGTTCGGTCAAAACGAGCCTTAAGCTTCACAAATTATTTCGACTTATCAAAAATATATTAGTTTACTTGATACGAAGCTAAGGACATATTATACGAGAAAGCGGATTTGAAACGACAAATATATGCGTTTTATAAAGTTGCCGTAAATATTATTTTTCGAAAACTATATTATTTTACGATTCAAGTATCCCATTAATGTAACGTTCATGTTTGCGGTGTTTTAACAAGGTTGTGAAACTTTTGGAACAAAATGTCTTATAGTAAAATCAAGTTCACCGCCATATTTTTCAAAACAAAAGCCGTTTGTCAAGCGGAGTTATGGTAAATTATTTACGGATGTTCAAACTTGGCGAAACTCATTTTACGCACACAATTAGCAAAAATCACTAACTTTAACCCTTGATATCTTTATGATCGAGACCTTTTGGACGAAAACCCTGAATCGAAACTTTTAGATATCGATACAAACTTTCCAAAACCGTCGAGTTCGTTCTCTAACGATCGACGTACACCGCTTTTGCGACTAGTTTTCCAAAGCCATTTTTGTTAATTTCATGATTTTCCGGCGACATTGTTTTGCGACGAAAAGTGGTAATTTCACCAAAATCATTATAAAACCATTATAGGATGACATTTTGACGTAAAACATGTAAAGTCATTTTGAAGGGTCAAGGCGTCAAAAGAGTATTTTTCGATGACGGTAATATTTTCAAAACCCGTAAATGGTATAAATAACATACTGAAGTGCATGCATAACATTACATTGCAACTCATGACGTATCATATCCTTCACAATAGGTCAAGATTAACGATCACATTACATCTCGGTGTACTCACTTTTGTCTTCGCATCATTCCACCAAGTGAGTTTTCATAGCCCGCTTTTACTTGTTTTCATAAATGTTTTGGGGAGATACATGCTCAATTATTTTCATAACTATCATGATTATTTGAAACTACATGTTGAACTCGAATCGAATGCTTAGTCATGCGTAGTGCGCTTTTGTCACACTTAGAACTTCCATATCATATTCATTGAGCTAATGGTCTTGGTATATTCATTGATATTCATTGAGCTAACGGACTTGGTATAATATTGATCTAACGGACTTGGATAATGTTGAGCTAACGGTCTTGGTATAACATTGGGCTAACGGACTTGGTATATTCATGTCTTGGGTACAATCATGGACTAACGGTCTTGGAACGATTTGATCAACACTCATACTTGTTATATCAAGTAACTATTGATACATTAAGTTAGGCACTATTTTGTGAATTCATTTGACGATGTGGGCTTGAACATAAACTACATTACACTTTGGCAATGGGTTGTGAACACACAAGGTTGCAAGTTTTGTATGGGCGGAACTTGAACCGAGTGGATTTTCAATGCCTTTCTGATAAACGATTGTTGAAAGGCTTTACATTTCAATTCAAACTCTATGAACTCACTCAACCTTTGTGTTGACACTTTTAGCATGTTTTATCTCGGTATCTAAGGTATTCACTTCATGGCATGCATTTGGACACATCATGGAGTCGCGATGACGACGCGTCTCACTTGGGTTTACATACTTTAAAACATCGTTTGAATTGTACAAACTTATTTCCGCACAAGTTGATTTACATTTGGGACCTACTTTGTAAACTCGATTATTTTATTAAATCAAACGATGTATTTTCTAAACGACACTTTAGGTCGTTCAATATAACTGTGATTGTGATGCTATGACAATCAATCCCTGTGAATTCCATTCAGCGCAAAGCAGTAATTTGGGGTGTGACACTTCATCTCCCATCCGCTTACTTTCAAAGGCAACATCAACAAAATCTCGGCTATGGCACCGTCGTCTCTCACATCTTAACTTTCAAACCATCACCAACCTTGCTCGACACAAACTAGTTGAAGGTCTCCCACGATTCCGGTATTCAAAAGATCACCTTTGCTCGACTTGTGAACAAGGAAAAAGCACTCGTGCTCATTTTCCTTCAAAGGTGGAACACGCTATCGACATGTGCTTCATCTTCTTCACATGGATTTGTGTGGCCCAATGCGCGTGCAAACGATCAATGGAAAATGCTAAATCTTAGTAATTGTTGATGACTACTCACGGTGGACTTGGGTCTACTTTCTTGAAGCAAAGACCAAGCTCCAAAATGATCATCACCTTTCACGAAAATTCAAGTTCGACTCCGGAACACCGTCCGCCAAATAAGAATAGACAAAGGAACCGAATTTGTTAACCAAACCCTTCGTGAATTTTATGAGAAAGTGGGAATTCGACATCAAACATCTATTGCACGTACACCGAACAAAAGCGGAGTTGTTGAAAGATGAAACCGAACGTTAGTGGAAGCTGCAAGAACAATGTTAATCAATGCTAAACTTCTAGATTAATTTTGGGCGTGTATCATCGCATGCTATACTCAAAACCGCTCTATGATCACAAAACGCCACAACAAAACACCTTTCGAGCTTGTCCACAACCATAAACCGAATCTTAAACACTTTCATGTATTTGGATCCCTTTGCTATCCTAATAATGATCGTGATGATTTTGAAAGCTCAAAGCCAAAGCCGACATTGAGTCTTTATTGGATATTGTGAGAATTCTAAAGGTTACCGGATCCGGAATCGTCGTACAAAATAGGTGATGGAAATGATTCATGCTCATTTGATGAACTCACGGAAATGGCTTATGAGTATAATGACTTAGAAACCGGTCACAAAGCCCCAACTAACTCGTCAACAAATGGAAAGGTTATTTGCTCCTACATTCGGTGGCGATATTGATGAGCGTGCTCCGGTGTATCCATTTGTTTCACGCTCAACCCGATAATATTCCTATACGATACACCGCTACAACAACTTGTTGAAGAAGCACCACCGATTGACTCCACCACAACAGATTGAACACACGCTTCCAACAATGATGAACCGGTGATGATATTCGAATGAAGTACCCCACCTGCAGATTTTGATCCAAATGCGTTCTTTAACCCGCTTGCTAATGACATCGCCGCACCGATGTCGCGAGAATCATCAACAAACCATTTGAATCCTCGAATCGCACAATGTATACCAACATCAACCTCTACACATCGATGGACAAAAGACCATCCTCGGCAAATATTATTGGCAACCCGAATCAACCGATCGTTACGAGACAACATCTTCACACGGATGGTGAACATTGCATCTATGCACTCACCGTGCGCCAATCGAGCCTAAAAACATTAAAGACGCAATGACAAAAGATAAGCGGATTGAATCCATGCAAGAAGAACTCAACCAATTCAAATGTCTTGAAGTATGGAACTGGTTGAAAGACCAATGAGGTCTCGTCATTGGTCTCAAATGGATTTGGAAAAACAAATTGGATCTTTGAAGGAATGTAATCCGCAACAAGTCATGTGTATAAACCGAACAAAGCTCTTTATGGTCTCAAACAAGCCCCTCGGGCATGGTACGATAAGCTATCATCTTTCCTCATTGCTAATAATTTCACCAAAGGTTCGGTTGACCCAACTCTTTTATACAATATCACGGGGCATATATCTTAATTGTTCAAATTCGTGGGTGACATCATTTTGGGTCTACACATAAAAGTTTTCAATCGCTTTTGCAAAACTAATGAAGAAAAATTTAGAAATGTCCATGATGGGTGAACTTACGTTCTTACTAGGATTACAAGTTCATCAATCACCCGTGGTATTTTCTTGAGTCGATCAAATATGCCCTTGAATTGTTAAACAAATTTGGAATGAAAACTGTGATACTTATGCCACACCAATGACACATACCAAGAAGCTAGAGCTGATTTACATGAGAAATTAGTGGACCCTACCAAATACCAAAGTATTATTGGGTCTCATGTATCTAACAACTAGCGACTGATATTGTCTTTGCCGTTTATCTATGCTCCCGTTATCGATCGCGAACAATGAAACCCACCTCTCGAGGCTAAAAGAATCCTCCGATACATCAAGGAACCATTAAATTGGGGATCCGGTATCAGAAGGATTCGGTTTTGAACTAATCGCTTTTAGAGGCCGACCACGCGGGATGCTTAGACTCGAGGAAAAGTACTTGAGAGCACTGCAATTTCTTGGTGATAAAGCGGTGTCTTGGCAATCAAAGAAGCGGATTGTACATTGTCATCAACAAGCGAATATGTAGCCATGTCTGCGTGTTGTGCTCAAGTCATATGGATGAGAACACAACTCAAAGACTATGGTTACGTATTTGACAGAATCCCGATGTCTGCGACAATCGAGTGCCATTGCGATCTCGTGCAACTCGATTCAGACTCGAAATCAAAGCACATCGATCTATGTTATCATTTCATCAAGGACCACGTGGAATGTGCACCGTTGAATTATACTGGAGTGCTGAATACCAATTGGCGGATCTACTCACCAAAGCCTTGCCTCCCGCTAGGTTTAATGAGTTGGTCCACCGGATTGGTATGGCGTGTTTGACTCAAGAGGAATTGGATGACCTCTTAAAGCAGTCTTAAAAACGTTAAACACAAAAATCTCTTTTGTAAATACTTTTCAAAAACAAAATACAAAATATAAAATCTTATAAAACAACAAAAATATTCTTCTAATCTAATGTTCTTTCAACATGGCAAGTATATTTCTTCCGTCAACACTTTATTCTTTCAAAATTGATATTTTTCCGATCAAGTGTTGAGGGAGAAAATATCACTTAACGTTTCAAAACATCTGTGTACTTGCATGTTATCATATCCCGGTTGTTTCTTTTATCAATGGTGGAAAATTTTACGGTTCAATGACACTCCTCGGACTAAAATTTATAACCTTTCATTATTTGTTAAGTCGAGGGGAGTGTCGTCAATTTTCTTTCCTAAAAACTTTGATTGGTAACCATAATGAAAGTTAAATGGCTTTGTATGAAAATGGAAAAGGTGGAGGGACCAAAAGCTGTCAAAATGTTAAAGTTATTTTAATAAAACACTCTCCACCTAACACTTCACTTCACATTTAATACTCTAACCTAAACAATCCTCTGAACCAAAATCGTTTGACAAATCCATGTTTGAGATCATCATTTTGTAAGTTGTTTCATAATCTTAACATGTTTTTAAGCATTGGTTTTGATTTTTACATGAATCCAACGGTCAAAACGTCGCATAATCTTGTTTTTGTGTTCTATGCGATGCGTGTGAACACATGATCAAGATTGTGTGTTCATGGTTAAAAAGATAGTGCCTAAACGTTTCAATAACATCATTGATGTCTTTTTTATCATCAAAATCCACCCAGAAACACGAATTGATGGGTTTTCAAATAATAGGGTTTATGCGAAGTTTTGGGTTTTTTCAAATGTGAAGGTTTTTTGGTCAAAATGATAGTTGTGTGATGTTGTTATAATGATGTATTGATGATATCTAGGCTTTAGATCAACCCAGAAACACTAATTGTTTGAGAATTAGAGATTAGGGTTTAATGCTCTTGAGAATTGGGTATTATTGATTCACTGCGAATTGGATGTTAATACTTGGTTATATCACTCACATAACCACTTAGAACTACCAGAAAAACTTTTGTGTATATCTTATGGCTAGAAATCCTATGCATAATTCATGAACCCTAGGGTTTTGACTTACGTGTATGACTTTCTACGCAGAATCGCTTAACTTGCTTTCATGCCATGATTTGTGTTTAATATGACTATACATGTTAAGATTGATGATATGATGGTTTTATTTCGGGCTTGCTACTCGTAAAATTCAGAATCAAGGTCGATTGTTACTCACGCATAAGGATCACTTTACGCGTGGCGGTTATCGTAAGAGAAATCCTACGCGTAACTACTACGCATAAGGTTCTACAATGGGACCACGCGTATCCCGTGAAGGATATGCGTGGCGATGACCTCACGCATAAGGTCTACTCACGAGTAAGCCTTACGCGTAAGGTCTTTATCACGCCACGCCGTAAGACCTACGTATAAGGTCACCTTTTCCCACGCGTAACATTTCTTACGCGTAAGTTAGGATCCCACGATAAGCTTTGTCTCTGCGTATATCATTTCATTTCTGGCGTAACTTTGCCAAATCTATGCCTAAGCCTTGATAGACCTTCATTATGAATTGTTACGTGCACAAACTTGTTAATAAACAAATCATATCGTCACTTAAACCTATAATGTCACTAATAAACTTAATCGTTTAATATGTTGTGTTAAATAAGTGATAACATAAACTTTAAAACTTAAAGTTAACTAACTCACGAAACTTATCACGACGACATTGGACTATTAAACAAACAAGTGACTTTGGACTCGTAACAATCTTTGACATCGTATATTCAATAATTAGACAATAAAACCTTACATTGACTAACATTATGTCTTTCGATATGTTGGTTCTTTTGGCTAATGTTATTTCGAGATCACGACATGGTCGCTCGAATGAATGTGGATGCACCGAAATTCTCACAATTTCGACATCTTCCTAATGGCTATCCTAGAAAGATTGGAAAGAACAACCTTAGGGTTGACTTTGAAACCCTCACCGCTCGTAATCTTCTTGTCTCATTGTCGTGGATATTCTAAGGAATCATCCCTACCGAACATGCTCTCACACTGCCACGATCGGAGATCTACATGCAACAATTCGGAATTCGATGCAAAGGATCACCGGTCAAAGTGCGATGATGACGCTCAATCACAAACATGTCACCATCACTTATGCGGACTTACGGGTTGTTCTTCTAATTCACGAAATCGAGCCAACCGACTTCTTTGCCACACCCATCGAGGAGACTGTTCTACAATTCTTGCTTGATATTGGCTATGATGAAGCTTCAAGAGTTATCTCTAAGCATTCTCATCCGGAGCTTAAGAATATTCCTCAACCGTGGAGAACCCTCACATCATCATCACCAAATCGGTCTGGTCATGATAGTGGCTATGAGCATCCCAAGCTCATGGAACTACAAATATTACGGTCATTAATCAACAAAGGGAGATCGAAATCGAAGCTTTGTTATGGGAAGATATGATGTCATTTCACAAGAAACTTGGCTCAAAGATTCCTAGGTCGATACACAAAATTGTTGATCCAGAGCACTTGGACTTAATCCCGATAGTCCACAAAGGCTCAATGACCCGCATAACCACGACATGTTGTTGAGCCTAACCTATCGATCGAGAATCAAGGAATCGTCAAAAAAGCGGTGATGTGTTACACGATCACCTTCCGACTAACGAAATCAAGAACCTTGAACGCATAAAAGGTATCGGGTAGCGATGAAGGCAAAGTTGGTCATCTCGATGAAAACCTTCGAACACCTACTCGGAGAACCGTAAGAGGAAGTGTTGGAAGTGCGAAGCACGGTGAGTCAAAGGAATGTCCCAAAGAGAAACACGCCCTAAAGAAGAAAGTTCCTCTCGAAGTTGTTCCTATTCCTTCACGAACCACCAAGAAAGCTCTTTGATGAAAGCTCGAAGATACACAATCGAGACGAGGAGGTTCACCACTACGAATCTGCAACCAACCACCTCCCTCGGTAGCAAAACCTCCTAGTCCTCCGGTGACCTAGGAAAAGGAAAGACTCCTTTACTTGTGCCATATGAAGAAAGCTCGAAAGTGATGAAGAGCAATCGGATAAACCCTACAGGAAGAAGTTTAAATTAGTTAGACACCTTCAAAAGCTAAAGAATTTGAACAAGAACAAATGGGTGGCCAGAAGGGTCGAGTGGTGGTGTCCACTCTTCACTAGATCCCGATGCGATTAATCGACCCGATAAGGGATCCGGTGCCACCACTCTTGTGCAACAACAAAAGCTTGTGGAGGATACTATCGAATATGAGTTTGAGAAACAAAGCGAGAAGTCCGAGAAAGATAAAGATGCGATTATGACAAGTCGCTACGGAAAGTCATACACGCTCACGTAAGGAAACTTCGAACCGCCCAAGGACCCCGAGTCTCCTCATGTCTCTTCCTCATCGACTCATCATCTCACTCTTCCCAACCACCATCAAAGAAATCAACCAAATCAACATCCAAATCAGTGAAGAAACCACTCGATCTTGGTTCTCATACTCATGAAAGAATTGTGAAAGTCATCCAACAAGTCGAAAAGAAGAACGTGCTCTCTGTAAAACCGAATTGGTTTCTTGACCAAATACAAGATACTTACATGATGAGAATGACAAGATGCAAGAAGAAAGGAAGTTTATCCGAGAATTCATGAGAAGTCATCGTCAAGAGGAACTGAGCGAAATGATCGAAGGTTACACTAAAAAGTACCTTCGGATATCGTTCCTAAAGTCACAAAGGAGATGTTTACCGTACAACTATATCGAATCTTATGCAAATAGCCAAGCAAACTATAAGATCAACACCTTTAACCGTCACAATCAATCCATCGATCTCAGAGTGTTCTCGGATAATGAATTGGTGGCCAAGATTGTCACACAAATGTCTAAGCGATGCGGGACAATTAATTATGATGAAGGAAAGTTGTTTCAAGCATTCTTTGGACTACCAACTCAAAGAAGCATGTAGATTTGAAGCAGAAGGCCTAAACGTCCTAGAGCGATGAAGATAAGGATCGGGATAAGAATGATGAAGCTAAGCGTCGGAAGAAGTCCGGTGAATCATCTTCTATGTTACCTCCTCTCCAACGGACTCCTACTCAACAAAGGTCTCCTCCCGTTCTTACGCTTATAAACCTCGGGATTACGAGTTACCGCCCGAGACCCGAAACCGGTGATCACTTTGAGTAAACGGGTGGTGACGATGAAGAAGTCCGTGAGCCCCTACAACAACCCACCTCCCAAACAAGTTAAGAAACCGAAACCTCATCTAGGCCAAAACAAAAAAGAAGAAGGCGCCAATGACCGACGTCAGATCATGGTTAGATGAAGATACAACACGGGAGTTTGAATGGTTTTACACTTGTCAATTCCACCCTACCACAAGAAGGTCAAGATCGGTAGACGGTAATACTTTGGAGCATGCTAAGATTATGCAAGAAAAGTTCCATGTGAAGAAGATGACGAAATCCGAGTTGAGGCGAATCAAGAATGAAGCTTTTCAACTGTGGAAAGATAGCTCAAAAAGTGCCATTGAGGTCGAATATCACCTTGAAAACATTGCTCGAGCTATGTCTAACAACATGGATTGGCTCAACCCGAAGCAAACATTGACTTCACCAAACGGACAACCCTCCATATTACACCGATCGGTCTAAACCTCTACCAACAATTGGCCAAACGGATGAACCAAGGATCCCATTCGGATATTTCTTTAACAAAGACTTGGAATTTCTTCTACACGGTGGCGATGGATCAAGGAAATACGCTACATCTTTGACACTTCCATTCCGGCAAACATATACTCAAAGCGCATAGCTATCGAGGAAAGAGCTAATCACTTGTTCTCCAACAAAGTGGAAGCATACGACCGAGATGCAATGTACGGATTCATCATTGGCGGGCAATGAAGAATATACTTGAAGGCGCCAGGTTGAAGTCTCAACATGCGGTGTTCAAGACTAAGGATATCGTTGCCATCAAACACGTTGATCCTGTCGACCAAATGGGACTACACCTTTCTCAAGAAGATTGTGGTCAAATGGCAAGATGAACGGGATTATGCATTCTCTGAAGCGACTTTGAGAATTTGTCTCTCAACGACATTGAAGACATGTACCTTGCCAAAGCATGTGGTCGCATGAGGCAATTTTCAATCAAGTACAACGTGAATTCATCAAGTCACCGCTCATCTTCATCGAAGCATAGTCATCAAAGAACGTGTAAAAGATCTCCAACTTTCGTTGAATCTTATCGACTCGTGTTAACTTCACTCCACCTCGACTTGATCTTCCCGACATCAACCGGCTCTCACAATATACACTCATCGAGAAACCATTGGCGTCATTAACCGCAGTGAACTTCAACGAAATTGCTTAATGGCGTGTAGTGATCTTCACAAGTTTGGGGATCACACTTTGAAGATGGTTAGTGACGGATTGGCTTATAGGTTAAAGGATATACGTCAAAAGATTGGGTCTCCTAAGCGATGGAATTCTCGGGATAGAAGGGATATGAGGAGAATCATCGAATGATTGATGAAAGGTTGTTTCAAGGTATCACCGGAAGATTGGAAAGCTTTGTTGGTGGTCGACCAGGATTAACATCACCGGCTATCAGCATACATTCGCACTCTGGCGAAATCACCTGGACTTCCGGTACCCTTGAATTGCTTCTTTCATTATAAATTTGGATGTGTGATTATATATGTCTATGGCTTGTGCACACATAATAGTGTACAACCCGTAATTGTCAAGAAAGGACCGTAGTGCGCTTGGATGCCACAATCCTTATAAAAGGAGCGAAAGCTTCTTACTTTTGAGTAAAACCTATCAAACCTTTCATTTTCAAGGTTTTGCTCAAAGGACAAGTACTTCCCATATGATTTCAAAACCTCAACCGCTTATATCACTTGTTGAGGGTGTATTTGCATTAAAACTTTGTTCACAAATTGTTCATAGTGGTCATCTTCCCGCAACACTCGCAATGGTCATATTTATTCTCAACTGTTCAAAAATAACATTTTATATCGCATTTTTGAGGGGGAGAAAATTATGTGATAAGAAATATGTTGTGTAAATGCAAATGAATCTTTGTGTAATAGACTTAACCTACGAATTGAAGGTACTAAACTGTTAGTAACTCGAAAAGACTTGTCCTGGATGGGTAATAATTTCAAGCTAGTTTGCTAGTAATGTAAACGTGTCTCGCAAAGGACTTGTCCAAGTAGAAAGTACCATTCGAGAAACTTTTGGTAGACATGAACTCTGACGGGTATGACAACCTTCGAGGTTTGTTTACACCTTCAAGGTAGTTATTAGAGGTAGTTGTCACCTAAAGGCGACGATGTAACTCTTTAACTATGCAATGTAACCATGTCTCGCGGGGATTGTCTATCTTGAGTGGATCAATTCAAAAGTGCGCTCTTTCCTCATTGTGTAAATAACGTTAAAACTCTTAAGCACATGTGGAGGGAGTATTTATGCAAAATCTTATCTCAACAAATGGTTCAAAATGTTTTCATTAACAAACACCGTGAGAGATTTTTCAAGTAAATGGTTTTATGGCAACATAGGTTAGTCATGGAGTGATAAGGTGACTAAGGTTAGGAATAACCGTCCTATGATCCGCTTGAGCTGGAGGGATCTACCCAAGGACATCACAAATAGTTAGTTCTTAGAAGTCCTTAGGTATGATTATAAAAGGAGAAATTGAGAATCGGAGAAAGAAGGAGTTGAAGAATTTAAAAGAAATGCAAAGAAAAGGGTGAAAAGAAATAGCCCTCCAAATTATTCAACTTAGGCGGACACGGGTTCAATTCATATGCTCTTGGTTGTCACTTAGTGACGCCGGTATTGAAGATTAAAAGTCGTCATGGACCCAATGGACGCATGCACTAAACCTTCTTAGCCACTCAAGTTTCTCTCAATGAAGCTTGTTTCATTCTCACAGGAACCCTACGTAAACTATTGGCTTTCTCTTAGAGATTGGTATTGAAGAAGGAGACCTCTTCCTAGTCTCCGCTCGGAAAACCAAAGCGCACTATTGAGTCTAGAGCCACGAGATTCATCAAAAGATCTCTTAGGAACACTTGACATTTCATCACTTGTTGATCACCAAATAAGATCATCGGTGGTTCATATCGAGTCCTTCACGGATCTTAGCAATGCTGTCGAGAACATTTATGAGAGGTTCACATCCATGATCCTCGGTGATTGAATGGAAACTCCGCCGGTTCAACATCAAACAATGACAAGCAGTCACCGGTAATTCCGTGTATTACGCTTAGTGTGTCTCAAACGGTTTCTGATCATGAGGTGACGCTCGTGTACCTCAATGACTCATCTCGAACTATAGATGTACTTTGGTACATCGCATTATCTCACTTGTGGGACTCCGGTTCAGAACGGCCTTTGTAAGAATTAGAGATGTGTTTTCACACTATCTTGTTAACACTCTCGAAGTTCAAACTTGTAAGTGCGGAATCCGCTTATTACTAACCGTTTGAAATGTTTTCTTCTTTGGGAAGCTCCGGGCGGGATGATCGTCCGATTCTTCTCATGCTCACGCCAACATCATCACTAATGAAAGTTGATGTGCTCGGTTGGTGCAAGTTTTAAAATTTATAATCACGAATTAACCGTATAACCTTTTAACACATACGAGCAAGTATACTCGTCCATAATAGTAACGTTTTGGTAAGTCGAGATCGTCCCAAGGATTTTGTTTTGAAATAGATTTTATTAAAAGTTTCTAACAAGAAAGCTTGTCAAGGCTCTCTCGAATAAGTGTTCTAGTGAAAATCTGAATCAAGAATAAAATATATACTTGTGTGAAGTCTCATAATCAACCATAGATAATGTTCATAAAGGTTTGGTGTATACTCTTATTATGATGCACAAATCATAAGCAAATGATTCCCCAACCATGGTATTTGTTTGTAAAAATCATTCTAAGAACAAAAACATTTAGGTAATCCTTTCGGTCCTTATCCCAATGATTATCCTATAAAATTCCATTTGTTTGCAACATGCTCTCATTAAATTTGTTCTTACGAATCTTTCGACCCTTCGTGATGAAAGCGTTCCTAGTCTTGTTTTAATAAGCAAAACATGGTGGATGTCAATCACCATATCCCATACTAGTTTGTCACAACACTTTTGGAATAAAACACAAGAGAAATCCTTTCGGTCCTTTTTCTTAAAACATGTTTTATTGACAAATCAATCCAAGACTAGTATTTTTCCAACAAACTCATTTAAACAAGATCATATATACATGCATCACATTTTGAGAACATTATTATGATTAATCACATTCCAACACACAAGTATAACACAAACTACTCCATGAAAACAATCATATCTAAACACAAGTCATAACAAGGTAATTCAAACAATTCAAGAGAATAGATTTCCATAACAAAGTTCATAGAATACCTAATCTTTTGTGATTACAAGAATTAGAAATCGTGGAATGTAGCAACCGCGCCTCCAATCACCTAGGATCACCGCACAACTCAAACTACGAAACAATGGACAAGAATGGTTCCTTCCTTGCTTACGGGCGTTTTCCGGTAACTACCAAGCTTTTGGGTTGAAATAAATGGGTAAGTATGAGTTTTGGTGTAAACTAATACTCTATTTGTTGTGTCACACTTAGTATACAAGTACTAGGTCCTTTAAATAGCCAAAGCACTTGCTTAGCGCCCAAAAACGTTCTCTCAAGTTAATATCAAGAAATGATCGGACTCTAATGATTATGGGAGTTAAGACAACAATAAATGCGGAATTGTGTAGCTGCGGTGCGAAACCGGATCGGTTTCTATGTCGACCGAATCGGTCGCGGCTTTGACCATTAGCCCGGCGGATCCGGTTGCGGGTTGCGACCGAACGGTGGGTTTTGCTCCTTTGACTTTTTGACTTTTCCCTTTACGCTTCGTTCTTTGCTTACGTTAATGATTTCCAAAGCCAAACTTGATCTTTCCTTCTTTGTAGATGCTTGAAATCACTACGCTTCCATATCATTGAGTCCACAAGCTTCCAATCTCAACTTCCTTCCTTTAGGCGCTTCCAAATGTGCATAAAAACTTCATTTCTTCAATATTCGCAATACACGGCTACATATACATACACAAGGCGCATCTTTGCACTTTTGCAATAGTTATGAGTAAATATAGCGAATATCATGCACAAAGCCGACAATAACGCTACTAAAAACATGTTCATTTTAGGCGTTATCAAATTCCCCACACTTAAGCTCTACTAAGCCCTCGAGTAGGTCAAACATTGCAAAGATTGATTTCAATGGTCCATAACACCATGTTTCAGAAAATGTAACAATTACCATAAAAGATAATTATTATTTTGTTTATAATATGAGAAAATCTTCTAAAAATGAACCAAACACTTTAGATAACATAACTAGGATACCTCACAAGTGGCTTTAATATTTCACTCAACACTCATATATTGGTGGGTATATCACTCAATGCCTAGTCATGATCAATGCTTTTTACCATAAGCTTGTACAAGTATCAAAACAAAGAAAATAAATTCATCAAAGAGGTCTTTTATTCGGGTTATAACGATAAGGCTATGGGTTCATAATAGGTATGGATAAGGCATGGGATAGTTAATGAAATTGGTTTAAAATAAAATAAAATCAAGTCCAAACCTCCATGGTGCTAGTCATCATACAAACCACAATCCCGAAAAATGATTATTACTCCTCTTCTCATATCGATCACCAAATATATATATATATCACGTCTTAGCACATTGGCTAATCGATAACTCAAACATACTTCATCTTCCTTCATCTTCATAATAATATAGCACATTGGCTATAATTCAAATTTTTTTTTTTTTTTTTTTTTTTTTTTTTTTTTTTTTTTTATCACAACTCCCTACACCGTATAAGCATTACCACAAAAATACAAATAAAGTATGCATCCTTCGTCTTTGTCGAAATGGCACACACGAATGGTAAAGTGTAACTAACTCATAATCATCAAAACAATCCAATCATTCCAAACAACTAGCAACAAACCATTAGACTTGATAAGGGTTGGCTAAGGTTTAAAGGTGTAAAATATTTTGTATTTTTGGATTTATCAAAATGAAAAGGAATGGCTCGGAAGGTGTAACTAGGGGTATCTAGTGCTAAAATGAGCACTAACAAAATGGGTCCATGTGGGTGGTTAACTAACCGATGTGGTCACTAATATATCATTAGATGTAAAATGGAAGGCCATTTGGTTATTCCTAAAATGCCTCTTATCACTTGAAAATATTTAGATCACTCGAAAGTGATTTTAACCGTAATGCATAACTAGTACAAGTTCTAGAATCGACATAATCACGGCACACTCATAGCAAATATAAAACAAAAGATGTTTCATACAAAAGAAACCTCACAAAAATGTGGGAAAAAGGCTATTATGCATGCTAGAAAATGCTATCGAATCCAAAATGAATTATTTGATAATTTGGTTCAAATCTAAAAATTTTCAAAAACCTCATTTTACCATTGAAATCCCAAATTATGTATTTTAATTATCAATAACGCGAAAACCATTAGACCATCAAGGCGAATTTCTTCTAATCACTTGCATCCAAAAGTTATCTAAAAAAATAAAAATCGTATCATTTTCCTATTTTCTTCCCTCCCCATACTTAAGTTTTGCATTGTCCTCAATGTAATGAAAATGAACTTCAAAGTAAAGAAAATGGGAAAAGAAATAGTTAAAAGATACCACGGAATAAAATATGCAATAAGCACATTGGGTCATTAGCAAGCACATGAGTTATCCAACTCGAAATATTTGACCATCAAGAAGCTTCCAACATATCCATCACGCAAACAAAAGCGCAACACGAAATGCACAAAACAAACAAAACTACTAAAAACTAGATAAAACCAAAATATACCAAACATCCTAAAGAAAATCAATCAAAAGATAGAAATAGTTTAAAACACATCATGACCATTGTTTTGAAACCATAACTCACGAATGACCCATAATCACTCGTCATCCTCGCTCATTTCTTCTCCTTCTTCATCGTCAAACTCCTCATCATCATCACTTTCGGTTACATAGTTTTCGTCTATGATTTACGAGCGAACTCTCCTCTTTTCTTCTTACCTCCAACTCGATGATGATCCTCCAACTTCATAACTTGCTCCTCCGACGGGCAATCGACCATATGGGGTATTGGATCGAGAAGCAGTGCGTACCGGGATATGGATACGGATAGGGTCCGAGGATATGAAGTGTAAGGAAAAGGATATGGTGGAACATTTGGTGGATTGTAGGGTGGCAACTCGTAATTGGCTTCTCGAGCCATGTGTTGAAAGATAGGCATCGAATAATCATTGATGTAGTTGTTCCTTAACATCATCGAATCTCTCACACATCCCTACATTGAATCTCATCTAGATGTTGGTTCCACTCTCCCATCACGAATCAAAACTCTGGGCGTACCCATTTGCACGTTCTCCATTGGTATATTCCTTCTTTGTTGTGGTGGTTCTTTGTTGTGGTCTTGGTTCAATCCATAACCCTACGGTTCCCAATCTCCTATTCAAAGCATTACCAAAACCTTTCATGATCCACGTTTCACTATACTTTGGCTCTCCACACTTAGCCAATTCCTCATCAACATAATACCCAAGATTCTTCGCCAATCTTGTCACAAAATGTCCTCCACAAATATTCTTGTTGCTCTTGATTCCGGGGCTCTCTAGACAAATATTCGGCTACACCAAATAGCATTACCGTCCTTAGTTTCTTCCGGCAACTTCATAATCCATAAGTCCGGTTTCGACATTTGTCCTGCTTCCAAATCTATTAAATGGCGGTCACAATCAACTTGTGAAGTATCCTCATCAACGGATTCACGATGGTTGAAGCATTCCTCCTAGCACAAGTAGGATCTCCACTTGATTCCAATAAGCGGGAATACTAGGGTAATCTTTTCAAACCTCAGAAGTCTAGAAAAGTGAGTTTCAAATAATCGATGATTTACCTCATGTGGCTCATACAAACCAAGAGCTACACCAAAAGGCGGCAATGTGTAAGCATGATCCCTACCACAAAGTCTAAACCAAATACAAATCTCCGACATCAAATTCGAACATCTACTTTTCTTTCAAAATACATGGTTGAAAAGAATTCCATACACCATTCTCGGTAGACTTCTTCATTAACGCTAAATGCTCTTTCCCATGACAAATCATTGAGCGAATCTCCATCCCACGGATATACATAAGGCGTTCGCATCATCCTTCTTAACTCATCTTCACACTCACATTCGTTAAATAAATCCCAATCAATCACCCTTGGAACTAAACATTGCCTATGTTGTAACCCGACAATCTTTCTCGAAAAGCATGTTTCTCTCCATCGGTGAGATTTTGAATTTTAAATTAGCATTTGCTTCCTTCTTCACACTATACTTAACCTTCTTCTTCTCGTTTCTTTCACAAAACTTCGTAACAAGCGGGTTAATTGGAATTTCCTCCCCACTTGAGCTTCCTACAATAATTCTCTGTAGAAATCACAAAAATAAGATCATATAAGAGTGTTAGAACAAACAAAAAGGTTAGAGAACCCTCTAGGATACATTTCAAAATTTCACAAAAAATTCTCTCAGAAACCGTAACCGGATTCGGTTGGATCACCAACCGAATCGGTTTCTATTCGAGCAACAACCGTTCGGTTGCCATGCGCAACCGAATCGGTTGTCTTGACTACATAAGGTATTTCACCTTCAAATCCTCAACATCTCGAATTTCTAACGCTCAAACCATTCTTAGATCGCATTCTATCATCCTCAATGATTTCCCACATCCTAGAATTACTCTATCTTGCTTCCAAATCATCAAACATCTAACATCTAAGAACTCATCTCATCATTCTTAAAAATCATAAGTTCTAATAGTGTAGCATCCATCACTCTTAAAAATCAAACATATCATTCATCAAAATGAATCACTAATTGTAACTTATCTCATTCCATAAGCATAACCCAATTAATTCCGAAAAATCTTATCATCTAAAATCCATTTCATGGTGAATCAATCAATCAATCACTTATTGTAATGCACTCTATATCAATCACTCACTCAATCCTAAAATATTACCACTTAATTGAATTATAACAAAAACCCCAAATTGGTGACCTAAAATCCAATTCGAATCAAATGTTCTAAATAAAACCTTAATTGAGTAAATTGAATGTAATTGCTTACTTGCTTGGGTGCCATGATGTTATCCTACAATTCAAAACAACTTCCAATCTGCTCTCTTGGATGAATTTTGCAAAACCCACGGAAAATTAGTGTGTGTGTGTGTTTTGGAAAAATGAAATTTTATATTTTGGTGCAACCGGTTCGATCAAGGACACAACCGATTCGGTATGCTTTTGCCAAATTTGCTTTTTACTTGTTTAACATGTTACTTAGGCATTTACCCTCCAAGCAACATATTTTTACTCAAAAATTCCTGCTAAAAATTCACACAACATTTATTCACCAAATGAAATTTTGAACAATCATTCAATCCAAAAAAAAAACTCAACTCATCATATAAATGAACTAATCCAACTCAACTCAAACTCATAGTCATAATGTATTAAAACCAAATTACCTCAATCATAACATGAAAAATAAATAAGAAACAAAAATCCTAATGCATCAAATCAAAATAAAATAAAATAGAATAGTTCAAGAAATTCAAGCAAATGATTGCTTGTTATTACGGTCTTTGCCTTCCCTCAAAATTCCTCAAAATATTCTTGCCTAAGAATATCCTCGCTTTGAAATTTTCCGGTCAATTCTCGGAATGTTTCAAAAGTTTTAAATTTCCTCATAAATCTTCGTCCATCCGGGCATAATATATCAAACTTAACATGCCATGCCCCATCTCCGGCTTGCCTCTTGTAAGTCCCCAATCCTTCGGGTTTCCACTCCAAATTCTTAAGTTGCACCGGTAAAGATCCTAAAAAGTCGGTCAACTTCTTGTAAACCAAAATGTTTTTGAATGGGTTGTAGAAAGCTTCTATCGCAAATGCACGTTCCATTTCGTCCTCTATATCGAAATAAGGTGGAGTTAAAGGTCCGTACATTGGATTACCGTGGACATCACGTCCCACTTCAAAACAAGTTAAATCATCATTTGCATCCATCCATTCCAAATCTTCCATACCTTCCAAAATTGGTCCTCTTGGTTTTGGGTAGTATGTTTGTCTCGAAATTCCATCGTCAATAGTCATGGTGCCTCTTCCCATGTCTATAATTGCTCCACAAGTTCGTAAAAATGGCCTCCCCAACAATAGTGGTAAACTCTTATCCACCGGAATATCCAAGACAAGAAAATCTGCCAAATATGGTTGGTAGCCAATTTGCACTCTTACATTCTTAACTTCTCCCATTGCCTTTGCTTGAGTGTTATCCGCCATAGTGAGCTTAGAATGATTAGGTTGCGGATTACTTAGTCCCAAAGTTTTGAACAATGGATACGGCATCACGTTAACACTCGACCCGTGTCGGCTAAAGCATAAAGCGGTGTAGTTCCATTTACTTTGATTGGCAACACAAAATTACCGGATCCTTTTCTTTCCTTGGCATGCCTTTAAGCAAAATTCGATCTCGATCCTCATCCGTGAGATTCTTATCTTCCAACCTAGCCCTCGCTAGCATCAATGCATCCAACTTCTTTCGATAAAGCACATAATCTTGGAGAACTTCAATAACGGTTTCTTTTCATTGAGCTCTAGAAATTTTGTTCTAGATTCTCTAAGATAGCTTCTTTTGGCTTTCGGTTAAGGGTTTGATAGTAGTAGTAGGTGACAATGGTGTGTAATCATTTTGGTGGTGGAGGTTGTTGTTGGGGTTAATTTATTTGATGATGGTTTCTTTCGGTTTGCTTTCCCCATTTTCACCACTTCCACATTCTTCTCCTCCATATTTGCACACACTTCCACTAGCATCTCGTTGATCCCTTTTCCTTCTTCCAACTCGGTTATGTTAATCCGCATCTCTCCCATACCAAAATCTACTTGACACTTGGTTGTGACAAGAAAATCTCTACCAAAACAAACATTTGGCTCATCGCATTACCTTCCTCTAGAACAACAAAATCGGTTTCAAACATATGCCCATGAATATTGACCTTGATTTTCACCATCTTTCTCCCATATGCCTCATAATCCATACGAACATGACCGATTTCGTCAAGAACCTCTTCAAGATATAATTCTCTCCATCGCCATATTAATTTGTGCATCCCAAGCACGTACTCCTTCCACTTCACAAGGTGTTCCAAATCTCATCATCGGTGAATCATACACGTTGCGGTGCTTATGTAAACACTACCACTCTTTTGTTTTGGGTAGTTGAACCTTGTTTTCACATACTTCTTCCATATCACCCGTGTCAATTCCCAATTCTTTCTTGCTTTCCTCCGAATTCCTCCAATCTTTTCTAACGAACTTCCGTATCCTTGAACATGTCATCCAAAGTACGAAGGTATTCCGAGATTCGCTCAAACTATCCATGTTACTAGACAACTTAACAAAGCAAAACAAATCAAATCCCGAATGATTAGCGTTAACGTTAGTAAAACAAGAACAAACTATAAAAACATATAATAAACAACTAAGACATCTAACAAAATTAAGAAAATCAAATAAAACTCAAAACCTCAAAATGATAAAACTAAACACGAAACTCCAACGGATTCGGTTGGATCACCAACCGAATCGGTTGGTTGAAAAATTCTGACGAAACACGAACCGGATCGGGTTGCGGGTTGCGACCGATCGGTTTGTTTAAATTTTTTTTTTTTTTTTTTTTTTAAAAAAAACAAATTTAATAATAATAATTGAAAGCAAATTAATGTTATTAAGGATGTACTAACTCTAGTTAATTAAATAAAACTCTAAATAAACTAATAATTAAATAACTCATTAACTCTAATTAAAACCAAAATTAAAACTAAAACTAAAACTAAATAAACTACTAATGCTATCATAAAATAAACTATAAGCGAAAATAAGATACTCTTAACCATTACCATCAACTATAAAATTAAAATAAATAAAACTAGATTAATTAAATAACAAATGTAAAGAAAAGAAAATAAAATAAGAACAATAAATCTAAGCCGATTAAACCACACAATTACTCTAGAAATCAAAACACAATAAACTAAAAGATAGATATAAAATTCGAACCAAAGAAAAATTTCACAGAATGTCTAACCGGATTCGGTTGGCTAACCAACCGAATCGGTTAGTTTGTAACAAAACTTTTTTTTTTTTTTTTACTAATTTCAAAGAAAATTACGGAAAAATCCCGGCGTGGCGCCAAAAACTTGATGTGCTCGGTTGGTGCAAGTTTTAAAATTTATAATCACGAATTAACCGTATAACCTTTTAACACATACGAGCAAGTATACTCGTCCATAATAGTAACGTTTTGGTAAGTCGAGATCGTCCCAAGGATTTTGTTTTGAAATAGATTTTATTAAAAGTTTCTAACAAGAAAGCTTGTCAAGGCTCTCTCGAATAAGTGTTCTAGTGAAAATCTGAATCAAGAATAAAAATATATACTTGTGTGAAGTCTCATAATCAACCATAGATAATGTTCATAAAGGTTTGGTGTATACTCTTATTATGATGCACAAATCATAAGCAAATGATTCCCCAACCATGGTATTTGTTTGTAAAAATCATTCTAAGAACAAAAACATTTAGGTAATCCTTTCGGTCCTTATCCCAATGATTATCCTATAAAAATTCCATTTGTTTGCAACATGCTCTCATTAAATTTGTTCTTACGAATCTTTCGACCCTTCGTGATGAAAAGCGTTCCTAGTCTTGTTTTAATAAGCAAAACATGGTGGATGTCAATCACCATATCCCATACTAGTTTGTCACAACACTTTTGGAATAAAACACAAGAGAAATCCTTTCGGTCCTTTTTCTTAAAACATGTTTTATTGACAAATCAATCCAAGACTAGTATTTTTCCAACAAACTCATTTAAACAAGATCATATATACATGCATCACATTTTGAGAACATTATTATGATTAATCACATTCCAACACACAAGTATAACACAAACTACTCCATGAAAACAATCATATCTAAACACAAGTCATAACAAGGTAATTCAAACAATTCAAGAGAATAGATTTCCATAACAAAGTTCATAGAATACCTAATCTTTTGTGATTACAAGAATTAGAAATCGTGGAATGTAGCAACCACGCGCCTCCAATCACCTAGGATCACCGCACAACTCAAACTACGAAACAATGGACAAGAATGGTTCCTTCCTTGCTTACGGGCGTTTTCCGGTAACTACCAAGCTTTTGGGTTGAAATAAATGGGTAAGTATGAGTTTTGGTGTAAACTAATACTCTATTTGTTGTGTCACACTTAGTATACAAGTACTAGGTCCTTTAAATAGCCAAAGCACTTGCTTAGCGCCCAAAAACGTTCTCTCAAGTTAATATCAAGAAATGATCGGACTCTAATGATTATGGGAGTTAAGACAACAATAAATGCGAATTGTGTAGCTGCGGTGCGAACCGGATCGGTTTCTATGTCGACCGAATCGGTCACGGCTTTGACCATTAGCCCGGCCGGATCCGGTTGCGGGTTGCGACCGAACGGTGGGTTTTGCTCCTTTGACTTTTGCGACTTTTCCCTTTACGCCGTTCTTTGCTTACGTTAATGATTTCCAAAGCCAAACTTGATCTTTCCTTCTTGTAGATGCTTGAAATCACTACGCTTCCATATCATTGAGTCCACAAGCTTCCAATCTCAACTTCCTTCCTTTAGGCGCTTCCAAATGTGCATAAAAACTTCATTTCTTCAATATTCGCAATACGGCTACATATACATACACAAGGCGCATCTTTGCACTTTTGCAATAGTTATGAGTAAATATAGCGAATATCATGCACAAAGCCGACAATAACGCTACTAAAAACATGTTCATTTTAGGCGTTATCAATGCGTTCCTACGACTTGACCCAAAAGGTAGTTGGTAACTTTGATTCGACAACATTGTCCTAGCGACCTCAATTAGTGTTCTATTTTTCCTTTCACTACACCATTTTGTTGTGGTGTTCTAGCAACACTAAACTGCTCTCTATACCCTTAGCTACACGTAACCGATTCATTACATCATTCTTAAACTCGGCCCATTATCACATCGATTACCTTGACCTTATGATTTACTAGATTTTCTATCTTAGTAATGAAACTCTTGAGGATCTCACTAGTCTCACTCTTAGCGACCAAAAAGTATACCCAAGAAAATCTACTATAATCATCATGATAGCTAGGCAATCGCTTATGGTTCAAACTTTTAACAAAGGTAGGTCCAAATAAGTCCATATGAAGCATAAACAATTGGTTGTGTTATGGTTTTTATTTTTGGTCTTACAAGAAGCTCTATGTTTTTCCCTTTTGACAGCCACACACAGTTCCATACACTCAAAACCTTAGAAGGTAACCTCTCACTAAGTTTCCTTTTACCGTTTATTGATTGTTTTGTAATTGAGATGACCTAGCCTTCTATGCCATAATTTTGACTCATCTACGGATGCTTTAGCAAACAAACATGTTAAGGAACTATTTGGAAGGACATCTTTAAGATCAAAACAATATATATTTTCCTTCCTAGGTACCCTAAGTTGTATAAACTTCTCATCGTGCATCTTAAACTCAGAGACAACACCACACACTCGGTTTCACCAAAAGTACCAAGTTTTTCTTATCACACATTTGAGAAACACCGAATAAATTATACTTAAGTCCACATACAGATAGACTTTTCAAAGTCTAAATTCCTGCTCGATTGTGCCTCTGCCAAGTATCTTTCCTCCTTTGGATCATTGCCAAATGCCACATATCCTCCATCAAAATCTTCAAAATCTTCCGAGTTGCTCCCATCCCAATTCATGTGCCCAGAGCAACCACTATCAAAAACTCCTTTATCTTTTAGCTCAGTTTGTAGATTGCCCTACACATGAAGTTAAACAAATTAGTTCCTTTTGTGAACCCAAGCCAATACTGACTTGGGTCTGCTCTGTGCATCAAAATATTCGAATTTCTTTAGGTCCATTTGTCACAATTCTCAAATTCCGGTCATTCCTCATACTCCATATTCATCATTTCATAACGGTTCATTCATGATTTTTGCATTTCACATTAAACGCGTAAATTTTATATTAAATAATCGTTATCGCGTGAATTATTATTTTGAATATTGAATCCGTTACTTCCAAAAATGATCCCGATATATTTTTATACTTACATATAGCTTATAAAAACTATATTTTGAGTTTACCTAGTGTTTTAAATTTATTTTGTATATAAATCGTTATAATTATATTATTACGACGTTTTTCTTAAAAACTACACGATAATTATTTTATCACTCGAATTTTTCAAGGGATGTATTTTTACAATTTTTATGATCTCATTATACCCTACTTTGATCCATTAAAAGTTACTTTTACCTAAAAGCTACCATTTACCATAACTTAAATTCATTTCACTTACACTTTGTAACAATTTTATACATTTATATATATACAAGTAAAAGGAAAAAAAAAATAATAATTGTGAAACACCCCCCCCTAAAATCCAGCCAAGGGGGGAGGATTGTCAAATGGGTAGCATTAAATGGTTGGTGATATTTCTTGAATGTATAGATCCTTACTCTAACACTTTACTCATTTCATTCATTCAAATAATACAAGTTAGTAGAAAAGTTTTCTTCCTCTTTGTTTTCCTCTCTAGAACCGCCACATCTAGTGTTTCCAAGGGATCATCCAAAATTTTGCAAGCACAAGTATTACAATTTAGAATCACACTCTTTATAAGGTTTTGAAATAAAAACCAAGAGT
Source organism: Chrysanthemum lavandulifolium (assembly GCA_022545495.1). Lineage (NCBI taxonomy): Eukaryota > Viridiplantae > Streptophyta > Magnoliopsida > Asterales > Asteraceae > Chrysanthemum > Chrysanthemum lavandulifolium. Next base: position 202,545,303 of record CM040239.1, read on the forward strand.
GTTTAGGCTAAACCTTGTTCTTTGCACCTCATCATATTAACTTGTAAGCATATCATTTATATTTTTCATCTTTCCTTTTTATTTCATAAGTATCTCTTCATTTTGGAGCAAACATGCATGATTTGTGTTATTTATACCATTTTACATGATTTTAGTGTTATATATATATAAAGTCATCCTATAATTATCCCTTGGTATATGTTAGTCTTGATGATGTTTAGGAACCCATGACACCCTAAGAAGGTGTATGGTAGGATTAGATTAGCTTTGGAGTTGATTTGAAGGGATTAGAATAGGTTTAGTACGAGAAAACTATTTTCGACTAGTATAAAATGTGTTCTGTCCTTGTTTTACTTTTCTGGAAAATCCGACAGTAGGCACGAAATTTTGGCCTTGATATTTAGAAAATATACTTTAAAACGAATCCGTGGCGCTTGAACGGAATAAAACGGAGTTATAACGAAGAAGTTATGAATTTTTAAAGTTTGACGACTAAATATATATTTTCGTAAATTTCAGATACTATTTTTATCTTGTACGAGTCAAGAACGAGCCTTAAGCTTTACAAATTATTTCGACTTATCAAAAATATATTAGTATACTTTGATACGAGCTAAGGACATATTATACGAGAAAACGGATTTGAAACGACAAAGATATACACGTTTTCATAAACTTGCAGTAACTATTATTTTTAGAAAACTATATTATTTTTACGAGATAAGTGTTACGGTAACTAAAATGACCATGTTGATTTGTTTTTAACTATGATGTAGAACTTTTGAAATGAAATGTCTTCTAGTAAAATCAAGATCACCAAGCATATTTTCTAAAACGACCAACCGCTTGTATAGTGGAGTTTTAATAAATTATTTACGGATGCTTAAACTTGGCCGAAACTCACTTTTTACACAACAATTAGACAAAATCACCATCTTTAACCCTTATTATCTTTATGTTCGAGACCTTTATGTCGAAAACTCATGAACTGAAACTTTTAGATTTTGATACAAACTTTCCAAAACCGTCGAGTTCGTTTCCTAACGATCGACGTACACCATTTTACGACTAGTCTTTCAAAGCCATTTTTGTCACTTTCATGAAATTTCCGACGACTTTATTTTACGACGAAAAGTGAAAATTTCACCATAAATCATTACGAAACTATTGTAGGATGACATTTTGACATAAACACTTGTAAAGTAATTTAAGAATGGTCAAGACGTCAAAAGAGTATTTTTCGACGATAAGGATTATTTTCAAAACTCGCAAATGGTATAAATAACATACGAAATGCATGCATAACATAACATCATAACTCATTACATATCATAACATTCATTCTAGGTCGCGGATAGTTTCCGAGTCTCACTTTCGTGCACTTCATTTTGTTAGCATATCCATCACACCGGTGAGTTCATACGCCACTTTTACTCGTTTAAATTCTTACAAACTATTTGGGGAGATACATGCTTAAATACTTATTTCACTCTTATGAATACTCAAACCATTTATACAATTGTGTTACAATATACTTCTTATACACTTTGGACATTATGTGTGGTTTATTGCGATATGTGCCTTAATGTGCTAAACTAGTTTTCAATTATGCATCAACATACAAACTTTAGCAATGGTTAACTCTGCGGGAGCGGCGGAGAGGTATTGATAGTACTATCGGTCGACGCCCCCACCCTTGGGTCCTTGATGACGTGACACAGGGTGAATATAACTGTTATTCAATGAAACATTACAAACAAGTTAGACTCGTCAAGAGGTTCAGTTTATGTGATTCTTTGCATTAAGTACATGTATATATCGATGCACCTATGTCCTACTTACAAACAAGATTGACAATTCTATATTTTGGCAATGGGTTGTAAACACACAAAGTTGCAAGTTTTGTATGGGCGGAACTTGGAACCGAGTGGATTTACAATGCCTTTGTTGCATAAACAATTTTTGAAAGGCTTTACATTTCATCACAAACTTATGAACTCACCAACCATTGTGTTGACACTTTTTAGCATGTTTATCTCGGTCTTAAGATGATAGCACTTCATGGAGCTTTTGGGTGCATGGCATACATTGGAGTCTTGTGCTTTTAACAATTACCATTCGACTGTTTTGTAAACTTTTATGTATTATCAAACCTTGTGATTTCTTGTGGTGTAAACATTAACTTATTTATCGAATGGTAAACTTTTCAAACGTCTCATTATAGAGGTCGTTTTCGTATCCATACTTTGTGCTATGACGTCATACCCCAATGACACTATCGTTCACTGCGATATTTTGGGGTGTGATGATTAGTATCGAGAGCCTTGGTTATAGAGAACTAGGTTGCATTTTAGTTCCTAGACTATAACCGCTCTCACGTCGATCCTTTCTTTTCCTATCACCTTACACACTTTTCGTATGCATATGTTTTCTTAAGTATTCCTTCTAGAACCACCTCATTAGATAACGAGTTTCCTTGTACCAATAGGGGAGTCCGAAAATCTATTTGGGTCATCAAAGATATGGAGCTCGAAGAATGAGCACTTATCTAACTTGATCTCGTGATGCTCTTGTTTGATGAGATGCGAGATCGAGCTAAATAAGTGTTACTATAAAGTGGATAGATTTGATGATTTTGCTCGAGGATGGGAGTTCTCTTGAGGATACTTTGGGAACTGCTGTCGACCAAACCTCGTAGTGACTTTAGCACCTAACGGAATTTCCTATACACCAAGTGCGACTCTTCCTAGATACCTACCCCAATTTCCTCCTTCACTGTTTAGAATCGGATGATAGACTGGCTACCTACTTAAGTAACACCAATCGCCGAGACATGTATGCTGGGTGGTATGTACACGTGTGAAATGAAGCAATTATAATTATGGTGGCCAACATAATTATAAATGCGTCACAACTCACGTGGACATATGCTACCACGCATACGTAGATCGGTGTGGACACCTTAGGAACCAATTTGTGGCGTGATATTATGTTTGAGGACGTTAAGTATAGACATTGGGAATTCAACGGTTCTTTCCTTGCGAGATAATGGCACCAAAGAGAGTAACACGCAGATCTGGCCGAGGTGGTGCGGTACCAAGGGTGGAATGACGGTGGACGTGGAGGTAGAGGAGGCGGTAGCGACATGGTAACAATGACAACAACTTGGCGGAAACCCCGATTTTGCCGCCATCATCGCTCAACAACTTCAAATCTTGCTTCCCACTATTGTCACGCAAGTTGGAAATCATATGAATAACTCCGGAAACCACGAGAACGGAACAGATCTGGCGACACCAACAATGTAGGTGGTAGTAACAACAACAACACCAACAACAACAACAATGTAATTGGATGCATATAAGGAATTTTCGGCATGCAAACCCGTGGAGTTTGATGGTATAGGAGGTGCTGGCGTATACTCGATGGGTAGAGAAGATGAGGCGTGATCGACATCAAGCAATTGTGCCACACATCGAGGGTGAAGTATGTTGCTTGCTTGTTATCGTGAAAGGCATTGACATGGTGGAACACACGCATTCTGTGCTAGAGGCGAGAGGCAGCCATAGGTATGACATGGGACTAATTTAAGGAGTTATTGAAAGAGAGTCTTGCCGGACAATGAAATGCAAACCGGAGGATGAATTTTATCACCACTCCATGATAGGGCTGGTCACGCGACCTACATGCACCGATTTCATGAGTTAGCTAGACTTTTCCTCATCTAGTTACCCCCGGTCCAAGAGAATCTCGAGGTACATATATGGTCTTGTCCCCAAATCGTGGAACTGTGAAAACAAGCGAGCCGTCTACAATACAAAGTGCGAGCATCGAGGCGGGAACCCCGATGTATTTAGATGGTTAGAAATGGTACCTTGAGGAGCAGTGATAAGAGGAAGGAAGCAAGTGGGTCGAATAAGCGAGATAGACGTGGTAGCGAGACAACAAAAGGCAAGAGTTTTTGTGGCAACCTGCATCGAACAAAGAGAGTATGCAGTACACATCCCAAATGTGCTAAATGTGCTTATCATCACCAAGACCAAGCCCCGCCGCTTGTGTACAAATTGCAATCGACACGGCCATTTTAAGGAGCGATGTAAAAGGAATAATCAAAGGACTTGCTTTGAATGTAACAGCCGAATCACTTAGGAATAATTGTCCTCGTTGAATAAGCCACCGATGCAAGCTCCTCTAGGCAGGGCAATTGAAGGAAATAACCCAAACCACAGACTCAATATCAGCCCACCCCAGGTCGAGCATTCTATATAGGGACCGAGGAAGCCATAATGCGAATCGTACGTTTTCCTAGACCATTAAGTGATCCACCGTATTATTCAGATTCAGTGAGTCTCATTAGATAAGAAACCTAGACGCCGTAAGTTTGACATAAGCACTTTGACCATACATTCTGATTTCTCTAAACCTAAGGGTAGAACTTTAAGTATCATCGATTGAATCGCGAGGACGCGATTCCTCTAACAGGGGAAGAATGTCACAATTCTCAAATTCCGGTCATTCCTCATACTCCATATTCATCATTTCATAACGGTTCATTCATGATTTTTGCATTTCACATTAAACGCGTAAATTTTGTATTAAATAAACGTTATCGCGTGAATTATTATTTTGAATATTTAATCCGTTACTTCCAAAAATGATCCCGATATATTTTTATACTTACATATAGCTTATAAAAACTATATTTTGAGTTTACCTAGTGTTTTAAATTTATTTTGTATATAAATCGTTATAATTATATTATTACGACGTTTTCTTAAAAACTACGATAATTATTTTATCACCGAATTTTTCAAGGGATGTATTTTACAATTTTATGATCTCATTATACCCTACTTTGATCCATTAAAAGTTACTTTTACCTAAAAGCTACCATTTACCATAACTTAAATTCATTTCACTTACACTTTGTAACAATTTTATACATTTATATTTATACAAGTAAAAGGAAAAAAAAAAAACTAATAATTGTGAAACACCCCCCCCCCTAAAATCCGGCCAAGGGGGGAGGATTGTCAAATGGGTAGCATTAAATGGTTGGTGATATTTCTTGAATGTATAGATCCTTACTCTAACACTTTACTCATTTCATTCATTCAAATAATACAAGTTAGTAGAAAAAGTTTTCTTCCTCTTTGTTTTCCTCTCTAGAACCGGCCACATCTAGTGTTTCCAAGGGATCATCCAAAAATTTTGCAAGCACAAGTATTACAATTTAGAATCACACTCTTTATAAGGTTTTGAAATAAAAACCAAGAGTGTTTAGGCTAAACCTTGTTCTTTGCACCTCATCATATTAACTTGTAAGCATATCATTTATATTTTTCATCTTTCCTTTTTATTTCATAAGTATCTCTTCATTTTTGGAGCAAACATGCATGATTTGTGTTGTTTATACCATTTTTACATGATTTTTAGTGTTATATATATATAAAGTCATCCTATAATTATCCCCTTGGTATATGTTAGTCTTGATGATGTTTAGGAACCCATGACACCCTAAGAAGGTGTATGGTAGGATTAGATTAGCTTTGGAGTTGATTTGAAGGGATTAGAATATGTTTAGTACGAGAAAAACTATTTTCGACTAGTATAAAATGTGTTCTCGTCCTTGTTTTACTTTTCGGAGTAGGCACGAAATTTTGGCCTTGATATTTAGAAAATATACTTTAAAACGAATCCGTGGCGCTTGAACGGAATAAAACGGAGTTATAACGAAGAAGTTATGAATTTTAAAGTTTGACGACGAAATATATATTTTCGAAATTTCAAGATACTATTTTTATCTTGTACGAGTCAAAAACGAGCCTTAAGCTTTACAAATTATTTCGACTTATCAACAATATATTAGTATACTTTGATACGAAGCTAAGGACATATTATCGTAGAAAGCGGTTTGAAACGACAAAGATATACACGTTTTCATAAACTTGCCGTAACTATTATTTTTAGAAAAACTATATTATTTTTACGAGATAAGTGTTACGGTAACTAAAATGACCATGTTGACTGTTTTTAACTATGATGTAGAACTTTTGAAACGAAATGTCTTATAGTAAAATCAAGATCACCAAGCATATTTTCTAAAACGACCAACCGTTTGTATAGTGGAGTTTAATAAATTATTTACGGATGCTTAAACTTGGCGAAACTCACTTTTTACACAACAATTAGACAAAATCACCATCTTTAACCCTTATTATCTTTATGTTCGAGACCTTTATGTCGAAAACTCATGAACTGAAACTTTTAGATTTTGATACAAACTTTCCAAAACCGTTGAGTTCGTTTCCTAACGATCGACGTACACCATTTTCGACTAGTCTTTCAAAGCCATTTTGTCACTTTCATGAAATTTCCGGCGACTTTATTTTACTGACGAAAAGTGAAAATTTCACCATAAATCATTACGAAACTATTGTAGGATGACATTTTGACGTAAACACTTGTAAAGTAATTTAAGAATGGTCAAGACGTCAAAAGAGTATTTTTCGACGATAAGGATTATTTTCAAAACTCGCAAATGGTATAAATAACATCGAAATGCATGCATAACATAACATCATAATTCATTACATATCATAACATTCATTCTAGGTCGCGGATAGTTTCCGAGTCTCACTTTCGTGCACTTCATTTTGTTAGCATATCCATCACACCGGTGAGTTCATACCCCACTTTTACTCGTTTAAATTCTTACAAACTATTTGGGGAGATACATGCTTAAATACTTATTTCACTCTTGCGAATACTCAAACCATTTATACAATTGTGTTACAATATACTTCTTATACACTTTGGACATTATGTGTGGTTTATTGCGATATGTGCCTTAATGTGCTAAACTAGTTTTCAATTATGCATCAACATACAAACTTTAGCAATGGTTAACTCTGGAGGCGGCGGAGAGGTATTGATAGTACTATCGGTGGCGCCCCACCCTTGGGTCCTTGATGACGTGACACGGGGTGAATATAATCATTATTCAATGAAACATTACAAACAAGTTAGACTCGTCAAGAGGTTCAGATTGGTCGTGATTCTTTGCATTAAGTACATGTATATATCGTATGCACCTATGTCCTACTTACAAACAAGATTGACAATTCTATATTTTGGCAATGGGTTGTAACACACAGTTGCAAGTTTTGTATGGGCGGAACTTGGAACCGAGTGGATTTACAATGCCTTTGCCGCATAAACAATTTTGAAAGGCTTTACATTTCATCACAAACTTATGAACTCACCAACCATTGTGTTGACACTTTTAGCATGTTTATCTCGGGTCTTAAGATGATAGCACTTCATGGAGCTTTTGGTGCATGGCATACATTGAGTCTTGTGCTTTTAACAATTACCATTCGACTGTTTTGTAAACTTTTATGTATTATCAAACCTTGTGATTTCTTGTGGTGTAAACATTAACTTATTTATCGAATGGTAAACTTTTCAAAACGCGTCTCATTATAGAGGTCGTTTTACGTATCCATACTTTGTGCTATGACGTCATACCCCAATGACACTATCGTTCATTGCGATATTTTGGGGTGTGACACCATTGATGCACAGTTGACATGTGGTAAAACCTTGGTCTTAGGCTTCCATTGCTAACTAGTGAGGCCTTATGAAAGATAAAATGATTTCCAACCACTATGTCGATTATCACCTTTGGAATTTTTAAAACTTCTTTTGTATCGGTGGTGATATTTTGCTTATGATGGTTTGATTACGCTTAGCCGTGTTTACATTTTGCTTAGCGATGGTTGGAACCCATTTAGGTGCAGAAGTGACTATAGATTTTGTATTCCCATTCCTCATCGACTTTGCTCTTGGAATTATGTTTTGTTTGGATGAGGGTTTGTTTTCTTTGAAAAGTTTTGATGATTTACCCTCTTCAAATGATTCCATACTTGTGGTTTGTTTTATAACAATTTCTCCGTAAGTGTTCAAAACTACCACATTTAAAACAAGCATTTTAACGCATTGAAACTCATCTCCTAACTTTGTTAGAAATTAGACCATTAAAGTTTCTGGTTTCCCTAGGTATGTATCTTTTCATTTGTTCCTAGGCACTTCCTTGTAGTCAACTACTCTCTTAGCAATTTGAGCTCCAAATCTAGGTACAAGGTTGACTTGTCGAGAATCAACTTTCTTAACTTTCTCTATCTCTTGAGACTTAGTTGACTCGGTTCTATCATCCTCAGTCGATTCCTAATCCTCAATTGTGGGAGCATCGGATGACTTATCGAACTTATCTTAGGTGTTTCGGTCTTATTTATCCCTTCTACGGGTTTGTTAAACCGAATTCACTACTAAATGACAGTTCTTTAGCGGTGGTGCATGTTGCATAAGAGTGGGTGGTGGCATATTATTGTATCCTATCCCGAACTCTTTTCATTAAATGACTCTCTATAGATTTATGAACCGGATCGAAGCAAATTGTGTTTTAGCTACCCTAACAACATGTTTTTCTTTTTCTTCTATGGCCTTTTGTTTTACACTCTCTGCCTCTGCTAGTTTATTTTTAAGCATCTTAATCTCCTTATCTTTAAGATCAATTTCACCACCTAATATATTGATCTTATCTACATACTCAAACTCACATTTAATACAGTATTTAAGCTTCCCTTCCACACTCTCTAGACCAACTCTATAACCTAAGTTGTCCATAGTCAATCTTTCTACTTCTTTCCTCATACTCTCAGTGATAGCTTTTTGAGATTCTAAGTTATCATGACATGATTTAAAAGAACAAGTAGATGTTTTAGAATCATACTTAACCTGTCTTCCAGTTCTCCTTAGAAACTTCCTTGCTTGGAGAGTTAACATTGCCATTTGCCATTGAAGATTAATCTCATCAAGATCATCAGGATCAATTTGATCTAGATCTTGATTCAAAACATTAACACCGGTAGTTAAATCGATAGAAAAGTACAAATTGCACCATCAGCGATGATATCACTAATGATGGTATTGTTTGCGATAGCCGTGGTTACACCATATGCATCGGTGGTTACATCTTGTGAATTCATGTGATTAGTGGAAACAAAAGCAATGTTTTGTTTAGCGGAGGATGCATTAGCAAAGTTACTCTCAGAATCATAAACCTTCAAATTGTTGAAGAGATTGTCCGAGTCATCTTATCAAAGTCCACCTTATTTCTCCACACAATTGTATGAATAGCCCAAACGGATGATAAACTCCTAATGAACTTCAAATTAATATCTTCTTGAAGAACCTTATAATCTCTCGACTTCAGTTGGTGATAAGTTTTGAAGTCTATTATATGTGCCATCAATCTTTTCTCCACTAAGAGCAGTGAAGGTTTCAAATTGATGCTTGAGCATATTCATCCTTGACTTCTTAGTAGCTTCATTACCAGCAAACCTTATTTCAAGAGCATCCAATAAATCTTTAGCAGACTCATATTGTTCAAAGTCCAAAGCATAGTCATTGGGTATTCCCATGGAGAGAATACTGTGAGCTTTGATCTCCATTTCACTAACAATAGCTATCTCTTGACCATCCTCACCCTTCTTAGGAAGAGTGTCTCCCTTTTCAACGACATCCCAGAGAGCATAATCAATCATACGAATGTATTGCCTCATTCTCATTCTCCAGTTGATACTCACCATGCTTGAGCATGGGTACCTTTATGATCACCATGTGAGTTTCACGACATCTTTACTTATTTGAATAAAGCTTAACAAAACTTCTTCTTGGTTACGGTTTCTAGATCACAAGCTCGATACCACTTGTTGATCCCGGTGAGCAAACGATCTAATATAGAAACCGACTTAGAACAAAAGCTTATTAAGTATCACGCGAATTTAACACTTAATCTTATGAAGAAGAACAAGAAACATTCAACACCTTAATATTATTATTAATACGAATACTCTAACTTGAAGATTAGGGTTTTACAACCTTGAAGTGTATCGACCTTAGATATAAAAAACACACGTGTCTCTAATATAACCTAGGACCTCCTTTTATACGCTAAGGAGTCCTTTACATTATACAATACGTAACCTACAAGATAAATATCTTTCCATATTTATCTAATACATAATACTAAACCGACTATACAAGACTAGCAATGGTTACAATAATCTATCAAGAGTTACACAATACTACTAGCGCGGTTTGTCATCATCCGTGGTTACAATCTTACATCCGTGGTTATATTAATTCTGTCCGTGGTTCCAGTACTTAGAATAATTCTTGATTCAAGAAACCTAAAACCCAACACAGTGATCATAGCAACTTGCCACCTGATATCAATTTCTTCAAGAGCATCCTCTTCAGTCTGTGAGAGATCTTCTTCATAGGTGACAGGTAAAGTAGCTTGCTATGCAAATAAAGAGCATACAACTTCATCTGAGTGGATGGTAGGTGTTGGTGGGGCTTGCTGAGCAAAGGTGGAGGTAGAATAGGCAACAAGATGCTTTGAGCAACAAGACTTTGAGTATGAGAAGCAATACTTTTGGTGGAAATCACGCCTCTTTTCGGATGACAAAAGGCAATCTTGTGAGATTTGGAACTAGTTTGGCCATTCATCTCATGCTCATACACCTTGAGATGATTGTAGAGATCATCAAAGTCCATAACATCCAAACCAGGTTGTCCTCGATCATTGTAGCAATCACATGCCATGTCGATGGCGACTCATAAGAACTTGAGACTAGCATCTTTACCTAAAACCTCGCTTTGTATAGCTCCAAAGATGATGAGAAGGTTTTGGAATCATCATAAGCGACATCAAGGTTTTCTTTCTCCAACAAATGAATGTTTCAAACTCACGCTTAACAGATTACGTGCATCCGTTTGAAGCATCATTGCCTCCAAACCTTGTTTTGAGAGCGGACTGTGGTTGCTTTTCATCTTTAGCATCATGAAATTTGAGTAGATGACCATCGGAATAGCGACAAGAGTATGTTGAGAGCATTCTCTTGATTCCTTATTATTCTTTGCAGTAAGACCGCTTTAGGTGCTTTGGGTTGGCACGGAACATCAATAGGTTCGAACGACTTCATTACCATTGACAATTACATTCCACGATTGCATGGTCTGTAATTGCAATGTAACGCCTCATCTTCATGCTCCATAGGTTGTATTCTCCTCTTAATGACGGTATCATGAGTGAGGTGATGGAAGGTGGTGGAACAACATCAGTCGACATCTTTAGGTTTTTGTTATTTAACTAGGTTTTAGGGTTTCTTCTTAGTCAGAGTTTCCACACAAGCTCTGATACCACTTGTTGGATCGATGTACTCTAACCAAACTAACTTAAATATCTTGTTAAGGTTTAATAACCTCGGATAAATCCTAAGTTATTAACAATGAAACACTGATCAAACTTTACTAAGTATGCGGAATTTAAATAACAAAGCTAAGAAGAATATAACTTTTAACTTTCAACGATTATATTAATAACTCTAAATCTGCTTGTTATGCAGACTCTTTAACAACTCTAATAATATCGAACTCTCTAAAACTCTAATGATACGCGTACTTTAGAATTCTAAAACTCTTCTCTAAAACTCGTACATCTAATGCCAATCTAGGGGTCCTTTTATAGGCTCAAGGATAACCCTAGTCGGTTTACAATTTGTATCCTTGTACGACAAGTAATCTAAACAAAGAATATTCTAGAATAAACAAAGCTTTCCATAAGCGAATATAGCGGTTCTTTAGCTTTTAAAGACTTTGACTTGACGGTGATGCTTTGACTTCTTCTTTAGCAGTACTTTGACTTTTACAGTACTTTGTCATTCTTCAGCACTATCATATCCCAACAACAACAACATTGATTCAACACTTTACAGTGAGACACCAAATGAGGATGCAGAAGCTTTCGATACGTTGAATCAAGGATTTTCGTTAATTGCTAGAGCCTTCGGGAGATTCGCTAACAAATCCAACAACCATATTCGTACCTCATCTAACACAAGGAATCAAGCAGTTGTTAACAATGGAAGGGTGGAGTTTCAGAACCGTGGAAATGGTCGTCAAATGGGTAGTGGTCAAGGATTTAATGCTAATGGAAGGAATAACATGGGTGCTCCACAACAATGGGTTCAAATGGTTGATCAGGGAAATCTTCAGACTGGGAATAATGGTCTTCGATGCTACAACTGCAACAAAAAGGGTCATCTGGCGATTGCTTGCCCAAAGCCGAGAACAAGAGGCAACGCTTATCACAAGGAGGCTTTACTCTTAGCTCTCAAAGATTAAGCTGGTGGAACACTTACCAACTAGGAACAGAGCTTCATGGCTAATGCATAATCTGATGATGACATGGAGGACTTGCAAGCTAGCGCAGCTGTGATGTCGATGGCCAACATGCAAGAACTCCACATGATTGAAACATGCCCAGTTTATGACACTGATGGCTTGTCTCAGGTACCGGATCCTAACATATGTATTATACACGATCTGATATCTCCGTCTATATCTGCATCCGACGAGGCACAAAGTGTTCAACATGAGCCATCTACATCCCATCACGAAGAAAATCAAATAGATCCTGTGTCACACCCCCAAATTACCTGTTTTGCAGCGGAATTGAATACCTTGGGGAGGACTGTCATAGCATCAAAGTTACAGTTATATCGAGCGACCTAAAGTGTCGTTTGGAAAACACATCGTTTAATTTATTAAAACAATCGAGTTTACAAAGTATTGATCTCAAATGAAAATCAACTTGTGCGGAAATAAGTTTGTTACAAGCCAAACGATGTTTTAAAGTTTATAAATCCCAAGTGAGACGCGTCGTCACCACGACTCTATGATATGTCCATATGCGTGCCATGAAGTGAATGCTTTAGATACCTGAGATAAAACATGCTAAAAAGTGTCAACACAAAGGTTGAGTGAGTTCATAGAGTTTGTGTTGAAATATAAAGCCTTTAAAGAACGTTCATGCAACAAGGTCTAAGTTTTTGGTCATATAGAATAGTTCACCAAGCAAAGGCATCGTAAATCCACTTAGTTCCAAGTTCCGCCCATACAAAACTTGCAACCTGTGTGTTTACAACCCATTGCCAAAATATAGAATTGTCAATCTTGTTTGTAAGTAGGACATAGGTGCATACGATATATACATGTACTTAATGCAAAGAATCACAACCAATCGAACCTCTTGACGAGTCTAACTTGTTTGTTGTGTTTCATTGAATAACGGATTATATTCACCCGTGTCACGTCATCAAGGACACAAGGGTGGGGCGTCGACCGATAGTACTATCAATACCTCTCCGCCGGCTCCGCAGGAGTTAACCGATTGCTAAAGTTTGTATGTTGATGCATAATTGAAAACTAGTTTAGCACATTAAGGCACATATCGCAATAAACCACACATAATGTCCAAAGTGTATAAGAAGTATATTGTAACACAATTGTATAAATGGTTTGAGTATTCGCAAGAGTGAAATAAGTATTTAAGCATGAATCTCCCCCAAATAGTTTGTAAGAATTTAAACGAGTAAAAGCGGGGTATGAACTCACAGTAATATGTAAAAGTTTAGAGTACTTGTGAAAGTAAATGAAAATAGTTTGAGCATGTATCGCCCCCAAAAGTTTGTACACAATAAATAGAAAGTGGGGCTATGAAAACTCACAGTAATATGTAAGAGTTTAAAGTACTTGTGAAAGTAAATGAAAATAGTTTGAGCATGTATCTCCCCCAAAAGTAATTGAAAATGTATAAAAGTAGGGGCTATGAAACTCACAGTAATATGTAAGAGTTTAAAGTACTTGTGAAAGTAAATGAAAATAGTTTGAGCATGTATCTCCCCCAAAAGTTTGTACACAATAAATAGAAAGTGGGGCTATGAAAACTCACTTGATGAAATGATGCGAAGACAAAAGTGAGTGCACTGAAATGTAGCGTGAATCTCGAAAATGACCTATTATGAATGATATGATACGTAATGAGTATGATGTAATGTTATGCATGCAATTCGTATGTTATTTATACCACTTGCGAATTTTGAAAAATAATACTCTTCGTCGAAAAATACCCTTTGACGTCTTGACCATTCTTAAATTACTTTACAAGTATTTACGTCAAAATGTCATCCTACAATAGTTTCTTAATGATTTATGGTGAAATTTTCACTTTTCGTCAGTAAAATAATGTTGTCGGAAATTTCATAAAAGTGACAAAATGGCTTGAAAAACTAGTCGTAAAATGGTGTCGTCGAGCGTTAGGAAACGAACTCGACGGTTTTGGAAAGTTTGTATCAAAATCTAGAAGTTTCAGTTCAGGAGTTTTCGACATAGAGGTCTCGAACATAAAGATAATAAGGGTTAAAGATGGTGGTTTTGTCTAATTGTTGTGTAAAAAGTGAGTTTCGGCCAAGTTTAAGCATCCGTAAATAATTTATTAAAACTCCGCTATACAAACGGTTGGTCGTTTTAGAAAATATGCTTGGTGATCTTGATTTTACTAGAAGACATCTCGTTACAAAAGTTCCACATTATTGATAAAAACAAAGTCAACATGGTCGTTTTAGTTACCGTAACACTTATCTCGTAAAAATAATATAGTTTTTCTAAAAACAATAGTTACGGCAAATTTATGAAAACGTGCATATCTTAGTCGTTTCAAATCCGTTTTCTACGTATTATATGTCCTTAGCTTCGTATCAAAGTATGCTAATATATTTTTGATAAGTCGAAATAATTTGTAAAGCTTAAGGCTCGTTTTTGACTCGTACAAGATAAAAATAGTATCTTGAAATTTGAAAACTATATATTTCGTCGCCAAACTTTAAAAATTCATAACTTCTTCGTTATAACTCCGTTTTAATCCGTTCAAGCGGCCACGGATTCGTTTTAAAGTATATTTTCTAAATACCAAGGCCAAAATTTCGTGCCTACTGTCGGATTTTCCAGAAAAGTAAAACAAGGACAGAACACATTTTATACTTGTCGAAAATAGTTTTTCTCGTACCAAACCTATTCTAATCCCTTCAAATCAACTCCAAAGCTAATCTAATCCTACCATACACCTTCTTAGGGTGTCATGGGTTCCTAAACATCATCAAGACCAACATATACCAAGGGATAATTATAGGATGACTTTATATATATATAACTCTAAAATCATGTAAAAATGGTATAACTAACACAAGTCTTGCATGTTTTTGCTCAAAATGATGAGATGAGTGTGAAATGAAAAGGAAAGATGAAAATATAAATGATATGCTTACAAGTTAACATGATGAGGTGCAAAGAACAAGGTTAGCCTAAACACCCTAGGTTTTTATTTCAAAACCTTATAAAGAGTGTAATCTAGATTGTGATTAACTTGAGCTTGAGAAAAATTTTGATGATCCCTTGAAAACCTTATGAAGAACCGGTTATGGAGATGAAACAAAGAGAGGAGAGGACTTTTGTTAACTTGTCTTGAATTATTTGAGATGGAATAAGTGAACTTTTACTTAGAGTATGAACTTATACAATCAAGAAGAGAATTTTACCAACTATATCAAATGCAATCCCCTTGGACCGGATTTTAGGGGGATCTTGTTTCCCAAATATTATTATTTTTTTTTTTTATAAAATATATTATGTATAAAATGTGTAAGTAAAATGTAGTTAGGTATAAGTTTGTTGTAACTTGTATATACATTTGTGCAATAGGATAGTTTTAGCTAATAAATTTTAATTGGTCAAACTAAAATATATTGAGTCATAAAAATTGTAAAAATATATTTCTTGCATAATTTGAGTGATATAATAATTATCGTATAGTTTTTAAGAAAAACGTCGTAATAATATAAATTCAACGATTTATACACAAAATAAATTTAAAACACTCGGTAAACTCAAAATATAGTTTTTATAAACCAATGTAAGTATAAAAATATGTCGGGATCATTTTTAGAAGTAACGGATTAAATATTCAAACTAATAACTCACGCGATAACGTTTATTTAATATAAAATTTACGCGTTTAATGTGAAATGAAAAACCATGCATAAATTGATATGAAATGATGAATATGGAGTTTGAGAAATGACCGGAAATTGAGAATTGTGACATCCCGTAGTTACATTTGACGATCAAGATGACCTTATGGTTAATATTGATAATCAAGTTGACTCCGTGATTATATTTGAGGATCTAAATAATGATTATGTGGAGCCTCAAGTTGAACAAAATGAGCCTTTTTCTAATCTAGATCCAGACTCATGACCTTATTTCAGACCACCCAATCTCAATTGGAGAAGTGCAATGAGATCAATAATTCTCTTTGAGAAAAAGGGGCACTATTGAATAAGGACAATGAATGCTATAAGTTACAACTTAACAATTTTGAAACTAAAGAGAAACGTGAATACATTTTTGAAGTCGGTTTTTCAAAATCATATTAAAATGAAAAATCTTTGGAAATACAGATATGTGATCTAGTTGAATCCAAGAATGACTTGCTTTCTCAAATAGAACAACAAAAATTTGATCATAAACAACAAGGTTACACTCTCACTTCGGAAACTCAAAAAGTCAAGTCGGAGTTGTTATATTGTCAAAAAGAGTTTTCTGAGTACAAAAAGCATTCAAGGAAATAAACAAATCTCTATCTCGATGAAATTGTCGCTTTGCAAAACAAAATCAAAGAGTTTCAAAATGTTATTTATAAACATGGTGAGTCAATCATAACGACTCAAAAGTTCACATTTAAGCCAAATCCAGATGGATATGGGCCAAATCTTGCTGATTACAAACGGTTTTTCAATAGAGCATTCAATGCACATACAAAGTTATATAGTGTCAAACATATGATTGATGAATTTGTTGTGCGTGTTGTTGAGTATAATCGTGAAGAGGAATTTGATGCAAAAGACGAGAGTTGATTGAAAATGGAAAAAGTTGAATACAACAAACCATTTGATTATTCAAAAATGACTTTTGTCAAACAACAGGATAATATAAATACACTGTAGGTTATCACACGAATTCCTGAGTCCTCTCCTAATGTTGTTCTGGTCCAACAAGTTGCACTAACAAATAGTCCTTTACCTTCTTTGAGTAAAATCACACCATCATCCGAAAGATGTCAAATTCTTAAATATTTTGATACATTTATGTCTGACATTAATCTTTTGGAACAAGAAATTGAACGTAATTCGGAAATAAAACTTGAAAGTTTTCAATTGCCTTATCTTGAAAACAAAGGGATATTTTCAAAACAACTTTTAACCCAAGTTCGAAATCTTCGTATGTGTGCAAAATGTTGGGAACGGGATCTTCAGAAGGAGATTGGGCACCTGAAAACAATTTTCAATGCAAACGAGGCATGGACTTTGAAAACTAAAGAGAAAAACAAATCTTTTCGAAACCATGTCGATCGACTCTTGGAAGATGTTATATGTGCTGATACCATGTCTATTGTTTTGTATCATACTGCTGTTTTTTATTCTAAAAATATTGCTGTTAATTATGTTGATTTTGTTGATCATGTTGCGAATGTTGATAATGTGTCTCAAATCGAATCTTTGAAAGCTGAAAACGAGCGGTTGTTAAATGAAATTTCGATTGCAAAACGTCGTCTTCTATGGTGTCAAAAAGATTGTAATGATCGAGAACTTGCTTTGCAAAACAAACTCAAACGGTTGAGTGCTCAAACTTTTGAACCAAAACTCGAACGACCGGATGAGGAAAACGTGTCTTTAAAATGTCAAATTTCAAAATATGAACAAGAAATTGCCAAATTCAAAACTGAATATGGTGTCATATTTGATTTGCTCAAAAAGACTCGTGCTAAAGCATCACAAGAACTTGATAGTCATCTTGCATACACTAAAGAGATCTTAAACGTTTGTGGAAACATTCGCTCTAAAAACCAAGATTTGTTACACACTATCGTAGAGTTGAAAGAGGAGTTGGTGAAACTTAAGAAAGATAAGTCTAGTAACACAAATGTCCTTGCATCTGGAGTGTTTAAAATTGACACTAGGATGCCTAATGACAAACCACAAGATACTAATGTGCTTCATTTAACTTCTACAAGAGTAGTTGCCTCTAGTTCTAGCGTTAGAACTTCACAGCTTAAGAGCAAAAATAGGAAGAATAGGAAGCTGCAACATAAGAGAAGATCAGTAAAGACCCTTGAAGTAGAAAAACACACCAGGAATTTGAATAAAAAACATGTTGCACCTACTTTAGACATTGCGTTAGAAACAGGTAATAGAAAAATTGATGTAATGAATGTTGAACCTTTAAGTACTTTGAATGTTTTGTTTGAACCATCTTGTATTGGTTGTCATAAAAGCATGTTTTCTGGTTGTCATGATAAATGTGATGCCAAATCTATCTTATTTCGTAAGAGAAAACATAGAAATCGAATTACCTCTAGGCCCACTAATGCTTCTAAGTCTATGCTAGGTAAACCGCCTTCTAGTGTTTCTACAAATATCATTGATGTACCTATAGAACCCACTTCACCTCCTAGGAAGAGAATATCACCTAGTGCATTCACTAAAACTAAAGAACAAACTAGTTGGACTTGGCAGATATGGTTACAAAATACACCAGGATTTAAATGGATTCATAAAATTATAAACATGTGTGTTTCAACTGTAACTGTATTAGAGCCCTCTAACTCTTTGGGTTCCACCTATACTTCTATTCCACTTGTTTCGTCTGTGTGTAATGCATGTGATATAGATCATCCTTTGGATTATTGATAGCGGATGTTCCCGGCACATGACAGGCAATCTCAAACTTTTATCAAATTTTGTCTCAAAGTTTATCAGCACTATTAGGTTCTGGAATGATCACTTTGCAGCTATCATGGGCTACGGAGACTACATCAATGGGAACATCAAAATTAGAAGGGTTTATTATGTGGAAGGTCTCGATCACAATCTCTTTTCAGTCAGTCAGTTTTGTGATGGTGATTTGGAGGTTGCTTTTAGGGAGAAAACTTGTTTCATCCGTGATCTACAAGGAAACGATCTTATTTCTGGAAACCTCACAACAAGCCTTTACACAATCTCCAATCTGTCTACTTTCTAAGGCAACATCTACAAAATCATGGCTGTGGCACCGAAGACTCTCACATTTGAAATTTCAAACCATAACCAATCTTGCACAACACAAACTAGTTGATGGTCTTCCAAGGTTTAGGTATTCAAAAGATCACTTATGCTCAGCTTGTGAGCAAGGGAAAAGCACTCGTGCTCATTTTCCTTCAAAGAAGGACCATAGCTCTCATCATGTCCTTCATCTTCTTCACATGGATTTGTGTGGCCCGATGTGTGTACATGCGATTAATGGCAAACGCTACATTCTAGTAATTGTTGATGGCTACTCAAGATGGACTTGGGTATATTTTCTTTGAAGTAAAGATCATGCTCACAGATGATCATCACCTTTCTCACAAAAATTCAATTTCAGCTCCAGAACACAGTTAGACAAGTCAGAACAGAAAAAGAAACTGAATTTGTGAATCAAACTCTTCGAGATTACTATGAGAAAGTGGGAATTGAGCATCAAATATCAATTGCACGGACACCATAACAAAATGTAGTTGTCGAAAGACGAAACCATATGTTAGTGGAAGCTGCAAGAACGATGTTGATCAATGCAAATCTTCTAGATTACTTATGGGCAGAAGCCGTATCAACTGCATGCTACACTCAGAACCGTTCAACGATAACCAAGCGCCACAACAAAATACCTTATGAGCTCATCCATAACAGAAAACCGAATCTCAAACACCTTCATGTATTTGGTGCTCTTTGTTACCCGAATAATGATCGTGATGACTTTAGAAAGCTCAAGGCCAAAGCTGAAATTGGAGTCTTCGTTGGATACTTTGAAAACTCAAAGGGATACCGGATTTGGAATCATCGTACAAAGGAAATTATGGAAACCATTCACGCTAATTTTGATGAGCTCACAGAAATGGCTTCTGAGCAAAACAGCTTGGAACCCAGACATAACCGTCTCAACTTCCCCCAATCATCAGCTAATCAATCATTTCAACTCACTCGTCATCAATTGGAAACGTTGTTTGCTCCTTTGTTTAGTGATGATCTTGATCAACGTTCTCCAGATGTATCAAATGTTTCTGCTGCTCAACATGATAATACTTCATTCCCTGATACAATTGAAACAACAACAACTGTTGCTGGTGCACCTCCGATTGAATATACAACAACAGTCAAACAAATCGCTTCTAATGACACTAATCCAACTGATGATCTTCTTAATCAAGATATACCGATGTACCTGAACCCGCGGATTATGATGGAAATGAATTCTTTAACCCTTTCGCTACTGAAACTGCAAATTCAAATGTTGCTAAATCTTCTACCAGCCATCTGAATCCACCAAATCTACACAATGTATACCAACATCAACCCTCCATACACCGAGGACTAAAGACCATCCTCTTGTTAACCTCATTGGCAACCCGAACCAACCAGTTGTAACTAGACAACGCCTTCAGACTGACGGATAACATTCCATTTATGCACTCACCGTTTGTCAAACTAAACCCAAAAACATTATAGAAGCAATGACTTATGACAACTGGATCGAATCCATGCAAGAAGAGTTGAACCATTTTAAACATTTAGAAGTATGGGAATTGGTTGAAAGATTAACAAGGGTCTACATCATTGGTCTCAAATGAATTTGGAAGAAAAAGTTAGATGGTGAAGGTACGGTTATCTAGAACAAGTCACGTCTGGTGGCTAAGGGTTATAGATAGGAAGAGGGTATCGACTTTGAAGAATCATTTGCTCCAGTAGCTAGACTTGAGGCTGTACGGATTTTTCTGGAATTTGCGGCTCATATGAACATCACTGTTTATCAGATGAATGTCAAAACTGCTTTTCTGAATGGTAAACTGAAGGAAATAGTGTATGTTAGTCAGCCAGAAGGATTTGTTGATCCATAGTTCCCTAATCACGTCTACAAACTAAACAAGGCTCTCTACGGTCTCAAATAAGCCCCTCGGGCGTGGTATGATAATTTGTCATCCTTTCTCCTTGCTAATAATTTTATCAAAGGATCGGTCAACCCAACACTGTTTATTCAATATCCTGGGGCCACATTTTAATTGTTCAAATTTACGTGGATGACATCATTTTTGGTTCTACCCACAAAAAGTACTAAAACACTTTTTCAAAAATAATGAAAACAAATTTTGAAATGTCAATGATGGGTGAACTTACGTTCTTTTAGGGACTACAAGTTCATCAATCACCTCGTGGTATTTTCTTAAGTCAGTCCAAATATGCTCTTGAAATATTGAATAAACATGGAATGCAAAGTTGTGACACCTATGCAACACCAATGGCACATACCAACAAACTGGATGCTGATTTACATGGTAAGTTGGTTGACCCTACCAAATACTGAAGTATTATTGGGTCTCTTATGTATCTAACAGCCAATAGACCAGACATTGTATTTTATTTATATCTTTGATCCCGTTATCAGTCAAGGCCAACTGAACGACACCTCTCTGAGGCTAAAAGAATCCTCCGATACGTAAAGGGAACCATTAACTTGGGGATCTGGTATCTGAAGGAATATGGTTTTGAACTAATAGCGTTTTCAGTCGCTGACCACGCAGGATGCTTAGATTCACGGAAGAGTACTTCAGGAGGTTTACAATTCCTTGGTGATAAATTGTTGTCATGGAAATCGAAGAAATAGGATTATACATCGCTGTCCTCAACTGAAGCAGAATATGTAGCCATGTCTGCGTGTTGTGCTCAATTCATTTGGATGAGAACACAACTCAATGACTATGGTTATGTATTTGACAGAATTACGGTGTACTGTGACAGCAGAAGTGCTATTGCAATCTTGTGCAAAACCGTTCAACACTCGAATTCAAAGAAAATCGATCTTCGATATCATTTCATCAAAGATTATGTGGAAAAAAGTACCGTTGAATTATAATTTGTAGGTACAGAACACCAATTGGCGGATCTTCTCACTAAAGCCTTGCCTCCCGCAAGATTTACTGATTTGATTCACCGAATTGGTATGCGGTGTTTGACTCAAGAAGAACTGGACGAACTTTTAACACATTCTTAAACAGTCAAACACCAAAACCTCTTTTGTAAATAATTTTCAAAAACAAAATACAAAAATATTCTTATATCTAATTTTCTATCTAAAATCAAACATCGCAAGTACAAAACTTCCATCAACACTGTGTTCTATCAAACATTTCACAATTTTCCCGAACAAGTGTTGAGGGGGAGAAAGTAAATATATTTCAGTTTCATAAAACATTGTACTTGCATGTTACCAAAAATACGTTGTTTCTTCTAAATGGTGGATACGTATCTTTTTATATACTCTCCTCAGACTCAAATGTTTACCAATTTCATTATTTCAAAAGTCGAGGGGGAGTATTGTTAAGGCTCTTTCCTTAAATGGTATTTTGTCTAACCAAAATGGAAGTTAATGGGTCTTGGCTGGAAATGTTTGAGGTTAAGGGACTAAAGTTGTCACTTTTGCAAAACCATTTTGAAAAAAAAGTCCACCAAACTCGTTCATTGCTTACCTACTAGCATTTATTTCAAAAAACCTCCAAGATCCAACGACTTGCATTCATTCTTCAAATCCGTGCTTCAAAATCAATCAGTAAGTGCCAAAAGGTTTAGATCATGTTTTTAAACATTGGTTTTCAAAATCTTTTCAATCCAACAGTTCAATCTTTCAAAACCTTTGATTTTGCGTTTACGCGTATGCGTAAGAATTAGGATCATGCCTTAGTGTGTTTGTGATAAAATAGATTGTCTCAAAACCTTTCTAAATGCATTATGAAGATATTTCAATAATTTGTTCTAACCCATAAACATGAATTGTTAAATTTTGAAAATTAGGGTTTATGAACGAATTTAGGGTTTTTCGCATATGAATGTTTTGATGCTATTAGATTGTCTCAGTAGTTTTATAACATGTTAAATTACATGAAACGTGCCTTTGATTACACCCAGAAACATCAAAAGTTGATAATTTGAATTCTAGGGTTTATAGGGTCGTTGCACATAAATCTTTTGATTCTTTGAGTGTTTTGTGTTAAAACTTGTTGTAATCTACACATTAGACATCTAAGAACATGAATAAACAAATCTTGATGATTTCATATGGTTAAATCTGATATGCATAAATTCTAGGGTTTAGGGTTTTAGAATCTTAGGTGTAAACTGTTATTAGCTTATATGATTGGATTATATGCCTGTTTTGTGTTTGTAAGAGTGTTAGGATTGCTTAGTAATCAAGTCTTCATGTTTATGTGTTTCAGGTTTGTTACTCGTAAAAATTCAGAAAAAAGCTGTTCTTGATGTTACGCATATGGAAAACAGCTATGCGTAAAGGTTACGCATAAAGGGTCTACAGTGGGACTACGCATATCCTGGAAGGATATGCGTAAACTTGGATGTTTACGCCTAAGGGTTACTCTTACGGGTAAAACTTATGCGTAAATCCTCTTGCCAAAGCTTACGCGTAAGTATATAAGCAAATGGTATAGTTTTACGCGTAAAATTTTCTTACACCTAAGGCTTGCCCTTATGCCTATGCCTAAAGCACATTCTTTGCGCTTAAACTTATATGTTTATGCTTAAGCCAACTTTTTGCCTTCTTTTGATATGTTACGCGTAGAATATTTGTAATAGTTACACTTAAGTCACAAAAACCAAAATGTTACTTATAAGCTCTCAAAAGTTAAAATGTTGTGTGTTTAAGTGATATTTGGATATTAAAACATCAAAATTAACATACTCACGTAACTTACCACATCAACTTTAAACAATTGGACTTATAGTGACTTTGGACTCGTAACATTCATAAACATGATAACTTCAATCAAGTAGTTGGACAATAAAATCAAACTAAAACTAACACAATGTGTTTCAATATGTTGGTTCTTTTGTCTCAATATCTTTCAGATGATAAAATGGCTGTCAATCAAGAGAATCTCAATGCCCCAAACGAGCTCACTATGGCAGATATCTTCCATGGGGATTAAAACCATCCTTTCCATCTCATGCTCACTAACTCTGCTTCAATACCCGAAATCTACATCCATCAGTTCTAGCACACTATGGACAAAATCGACGGTCAAGATGCAGTTAAAGTGACCATTGGCACCAAGGTAGTCACAGTTACAATGGCAGATCTTTGTGTCATTCTTCTTCTTCCAGTCAATCAGTCTACTGAATACGTTCCAACTCCAAGTAAAGAGGAAGTATTGGAGTTCATGGTTAACATTGGATATGACGAAGCTTCTGGCATCATCTCCAAGCATTCCAGTGTCGATCTCAAAAATATTCCACAACCCTGGAGGACCCTTTACATCATGATAGCCAAATCAGTCTCTGGGAGAGATAGTGGACATGAACACCCAAAGCTGATGCATCTTCAAACTTTTTGGGGAACAGTTCATAGGAAACACATTGATTATGCAAGCTTAATCTGGGAAGACATGATGCAACATTAGAGGAAGCCTGGCAACAAGATTCCCTTCATCAGATACACCAAGTTTCTGATCCATAATCTTTTTGGGAAGCACAAGGATATCCCACTGAGAATCAATGACCCTGCCGCGCACTCCATGTTGTATGAGCCTACCTTGAATAATGTCAGATTCAAAGACTCCTCAACACGTAAACAAGGTGCAAAATTACTTGATTGGTTGATAACTGATGAAATCAAGGTTCTTCCGTCATACTCTCGCTACAAGCAAGCAGTGCGTGCGGGTAATGTTGGGTTCATGGATGAAAAGACTACTCCAGTGGCTACTACAAGGGCAAGGAGAGCAGGAAGCACTGGAAGCACAAACAGGTATAAGAAAAGACATCCAAGCCTAAAGAGGAAAGTCCCAGCTAAGATCGTTCATCCTAAAGCTGAACCGGAACCAATTCCACAAGATGACGACTACGGCGGAGTCGGATGATCGACTATCTACTCAAGTACAAAAGATGACACATCTATCAAAGTCGGAGGAAAAACTTGTTAGTCCCTCATCTGACAAAGGGAAGAAGCCTGTTGGAGTCATTCCTAACTTGTACTTCAAGTGTTAGTATTTAATATGTAATAGGTTGCTTAAACTAGGCTTTTATGTTTGATATTAAGGATAAAATCATGTAGAAAGCCCATGAGCTTATGCCAAAGCCCAATAAGGAAAGGAAGGGACTAGACATGTTGCCCTAGCTCCCTTCCCCTATAAATAATGTTGTAAACCTTCTCTTGAAGGTTGGTTGTTCATCTCACAATATATCCTACGCCTAAATATTTTTCATTCATACGTGTGTAAATTGTGTGTGTTCATCCAATCTCTCTTGCATCTTATTTCTTACATATTGATCCTTGTGTTAACTTATGGTGACCTAACAGTGGTATCAATCGCCATCAAGTTAGGTGAAACATCTTTGTTTTTGAAGTTTGTTCTATATGCGTGGGTTTTAGCGTGCCAAACCTTTCATATGCTTAAAGCTTTGGTTTTTACACTTGTAAACTCAAGATTCTTGTGGTTTAAGGTTTATTTAGTGTTAAAGTTTAAGTTTTTTACATCAAGTTTCAAACTTTACGCGTGTAGATTAGTTTTTAAGCTTGGTTTATTTCGTGTACCTCTTGTTACGCGTAAGGGTGAAAATTTTTGTGGATCATCAAGTTTCAAACTTTCTTGTTGTTTTGGTGATTTTGAAGCTGTTTCATCATAAAAATCAGGTTTACAAAACGTTTTTTGGCATAAAAATCAGGTTTTGGTAATTTTGGTACTTCTTACGCCTAGTAAAACTCTAGTTTTACGCATAAGGTTCTACTCCTAAGTCTGTCTACGCCTAAACAGTTTCTACGCCTTACATTTTATGCATTTGATCTTGTTGTTGGTTTACTCGGTTTTCTTGCTTGGATAAGCTGAAACGCTTCTACTTGGATATCTTTTACACTTGGATAAGTGTAAAGGATTTTTAGGTAAAACCCCGTTTTACGCATAAGCATAAAAGCTTCTGAGTAAACACTTTACGCCTAAGTTATTCTTACGCATAAGTTCAACTTACGCCTAAGGTAATCTTATGCATAAGGTTTTACTACTAAGCATTTGGTTTACGCTTAAGATTAAGTTCTACCTTAAGTTTACGCGTAAGAAGGATTTACGCCTAAGCTTCTGTCTACGCGTTAGAAGGAAATAATGCGTAAGGTTATTGTCTAGGCCTAAGCTGGTTTCTACGTCTAAGTGTACTTCATCAAAAAACTCATGTTTCATTCGACTACAAAGTCCATCATCAACACAAGTTTCAAGACGTCTCAACCACCATACTTTAGCTACTTTCCTCATGGGTATCCTCAACAACAACAACTACAACAACAACAACAATACTATCAACAATTTCATCAACATCAATTTCAACAACCATCTCAAATGTACTTTCCTCAAGGAGCACAACCTCTTTCACTACAGAATCCTCAACCAAACCCTCGTCAACAAGTTTAACATTGTAACTACTTCCAATATCAGTTTCCCGCTAAGTATGCTATGAATGTTACAACGCAAAGGAACCTTCTTGGTTTGCAAAGATGTGAAGCTTTAAGCGACCAACAATCCATTCATGAAGTGGATCCTTGATAGACCTCCAATGCTCACTCCGGAAACTACGATCAATGGTTGATAAGCTTTTTTCAGTTTTGTGATCTGAAGAAACCACATGGTAAGTTTTTGAAGAAGGTCATCCTTGAAGGTCCTTTTCAAATGCCTACTATCACTATACCCGGAGATCCAACTGCTAATCCACCAAGAGATGAAGTTACGAACGTTGTCAGCCTCGATCAACTCACTACTGACAAAATTCTTCACTTAGAAGCTTATGAACTTGCAATAAAATATATCCTTTTGGGTCTACCCAATCCGATACTTTGTAGTGTTGATGCTCAGAAGACTGCTAAAGCAATGTAGGAGCACATTCATCTTCTAATGAAAGGCACTTAACTCAATCAAGAAGACATGGAATAAAAAATTTACTTAGCATATGAAAACTTCATGATTGAAACCGGGGAGTCA
The DNA here is from genome assembly GCA_022545495.1 of Chrysanthemum lavandulifolium. Taxonomy (NCBI): domain Eukaryota; kingdom Viridiplantae; phylum Streptophyta; class Magnoliopsida; order Asterales; family Asteraceae; genus Chrysanthemum; species Chrysanthemum lavandulifolium. The sequence continues at coordinate 202,572,367 of CM040239.1, forward strand.
CTAGAGTCATACTATCATCGGTTCTCAGACATCATCAATGACTTAGACAAACATAATATCATTATGCAAAGGATTGCAATCGATATAAAGTTTCTGATTTGTCTTGGTCCTGATTGGGAGAAGTATGTTACATTCATCCGTCAAGCAAAGAATCTTCATCAATCTACTTACGGATTGTTGTATGACTATTTGAAGCACCATCAAAAGGAAGTAGACAAAGACAGAATCATCCGGGGAGTCCCTGATTCTCCATCACTCCCGGATAATCAAACTCTTGCTTTGTACACTCAAGCATGTTATCCTCAATTTCCAAACTTGCCAACTATCTTCACAAATCCTCCATAACCAACTGCTCAAATTACACCATATGATCCATCACAGCAACAATCACAAGAAACTCAATTGGTTCCATACAACAACAACAATGATCAAGAACTATACAGTGAATCAAATGAGGACGCAGAAGCCTTCGATGCATTGAATCAAGGATTTGTCATGATTGCTAGAGCCTTCGGGAGATTCGCAAACAAATCTAACAATCGTATTCGTACCTCCTCAAACACAAGAAATCAAGCTGCTGTTAACAATGGAAGGGTTGAGGTTCAGAATCGTGGAAATTTTCATCTGATGGGTAGTGGTCAAGTGTTTAATGTTAATGGAAGGAATAACATGGGTGCTCCACAACAACGGGTTCAAATGGTTGATCAGGGAAATGCTCAGACTGGGGTTAATGGTCTTTGATGCAACAACTATAACGAGAAGGGTCATCTGGCTAATGCATGCTCAAAGGCGAGAAAAAGAGGAAGCACTTATCACAAAAAGGCTTTACTCTTGGCTCCCAAAGATGAAGCTGGTGGAACACTTACTAACAAGGAACAGAGCTTCATGGCTGATGCAGATTCTGATGATGACATGGAAGACTTGCAAGATAATGCAGCTGTGATGTTAATGGCAAACATGCAAGAGCTCCACATGAGTGACACAGGCCCAGTGTATGACATTGATGGCTTGTCTAAGGTACCAGATCAAAATATACTAATACATGATCGATATCTCCGCTCTGCATCCGCATCCGAGCGAGGCATGCATCGCTCAACATGAGCCTTCTACATCTCATTACGACGATAATCAAATGAATCCCATAGTTACATTTGACGATCAAGATGACCTAATGGTTAATATTGATAATCAAGTCGACTCCTTGGTTATATTTGAGGATCTAAATAATGATTCTGTTGAGACTCAAGTTGAACAAAATGAACCTTTGTCTAATCTAGATTCAGAACTCATGACCTTATGTTAGAACACCCTATCTAAAATGGAAAAATGCAATGAGATCAATAAGAAACTGCAAGATAAAATTGCACTGTTAACTAAGGATAATAAATGCTATAAGTTCCAACTCAACATTTTTGAAACTAAAGAAAAACGAGAACAAAGTTTTGAAGTTGCTTTTGCAAAATCATACCAAAATGAAAAATCTTTGGAAAAACAGATACGTGATCTGGTTGAATCCAAGTATGCATTTCTTTTTCAAATAGAACAATTAAAATTTGATCATAAACAACAAATTAACGCTCTCACTTCAGAAAATCAAAAAGCCAAGTCTGAGTTGTTACTTGTCAAAAACAGTTTTGTGAGTATAAAAAACATTCAAGGAGACAAATCGATGAGTATCTTGATGAAATTGTCGATTTATAAAACAAAATCAAAGAGTTTCGAATTGTTGTTTACAAACATGGTGAGTCAATCACTACAATTCAAAAGTTTTCTTTTAAACCAAATCCAGATGGATATGGACCAATTCTTGCTGATTACAAACCAAGTTTTTCACATAGAGCATTCAAACCAAATCCTCAAGTTTACAGTGCAGAACATAGAATTGATGATTCAATTATGAGCGTTGTTGAATATAATCGTGATGAGGAAACTGATGCTGAGACTCAATTAAAAATGGAAAATGTTGAATATGACAAACCATTGATTACTTAAAAATCATACCGTTTGTAAAATAACATGATAATACTAACACACCTTTGGTTATCACACCAATTTCTGAGTCCTCTTCTAACGATGGTCCCCGACACAATGTTGCACAAATTAATGGTCCTTTACCTTCCTTCAGTGAAGTAAAATCACTAACCGAACGATGTCAAGTTCTTAAATATGTTGATACATTCATGTCTGACATCAAACTTTTGGAACGTGAAATTGAAGTTAATTCTGAAATAAAAGCTGAATATTTTCAATCGCCACATGCGCGAAATCAAAGAGATATTTTTCAGAAAAGACTTTTACCCCATGTTCAAAATTTGAAAATGTGTGCAATCTATTGGGAACGGGATCTTCAGAAGGAGATTGGGCTTATGAAAACAATTTTTGAGAAAACAGAAACATCGATTTCAAATACTAAACGGAAAAAGAGAATGTTACGAAATCATGTTGATCGACTCTTGGAAGATGTTATCTGTGCTGGTACCATAAATGTTGTGCTGTTACATACGGTTGCATATGCATTGGATTACACTGCTGTTGATTATGTTGACTCTGTTGATAGTGTTGAGAATATCGATAATCTGCCGCAAATTGAGTCTTTGAAAATTGAAAATGAGTGTTTGTTAAATGAGCTTTCGAATGCAAAACGTCGCCTTCAATGGTGTCAAAAAGATTGTCAAAATCGAGAAATTGCTTTGCAAAACAAATTCAACCAGTTGCGTGCAAAATCTTTTGATACAAAACATGAGCAACTGGATGATGAGAACGTGTCTTTGAAATGTCAAATTTCCAAATATGAACAAGAAATTGCCCAAGCAAAACTGAATATGGTGTCATATTGGATTTGCTCAAAAAGACTCATGCTAAGGCATCACAAGAACTTGATAATCATCTTCCATACACTAAAGATGTCTTAAACGTTAGTGGAAACATTCGCTCTGAGTTAATTCATGAGTTAAGTCTTTAGCACGAAGATTCAATCACAATTTTCACAACATATTTGTATCACACAATTTTTCTCCCCCTAAAAAATGGCATATAAATGTTATTTTTGACAAAAAATTGATATCGAATATGTCCATTTCGAGTTTTGTGTGAAGATTTCCATGAAGAATCATTTGTGAACAAAGATTTTAAGCAAGTACTCCCCCTCAACAAGTAATACTAACTTTTGAGGTTTTAAAAAACATAAGGGGAAGTACTTGTTCTTTTGAGCAAAACTTTGAAAAAGAAAGTTTTGATAAGTTTTACTCAAAAGTAGAAGCTTCGCTCCTTTTATAGGATTGTGGCAATCGATGCGTACCACGGTCCTTTCATTACAAGTACGGGTTGTACACTGTTATGTGTGCACAAGCCATTGTTAATAATAAAGATCAGCACATCCAAATATTAATCAAGAAAATAATCAAGGAGTACCAGGCAGTCCGTCAATAACGCCGAGAGTTCTTTCTGGACGTTGATATCCTGTTAGAGAGATACTCGGTCGTCCACCCATGAAGCTCTCCAAAGTCCTCATCTGATCGCGACGAAACAACCTTTCATCAATTCTTGTGATGATTTTCTTCACATCCCTCTTTTCCCTCGAATTCCACCGCTTCTGTGACCCGATGCCTTCATGAATCTCCTTTAACCGATATGCTAACCCGTACCGAACCTTCTTCAAAGTGTGATAACAAAACTTGTGAAGCTCATTAAATGACATGAAACAGTTATGGTGAAGTTCACTGCGGTAGACTACGCCAAACTTTGGTTTCTTGAGAACGGTGTATAGCATTGGTTTTGTGAGATTAACACATTTTTGGTATGATTCCACGGCAAGTTGAAGGTCTTCAACACGTTCCTGGATAACGATGCTTCTGATGAATATCAGCAATGACTTGATGTACTGGAGCTAGATATAGGTGGAGAAGTGTCGCATTCGACCTTGTACCTTAGCAAGATACATGTCTTCAATGTCATTGAGTGACAATCTCAGAAAATCCGCTTCAGAAAAGTCATATCCTGTTCGTCTTGGCGTTTGACTACGATTTTCTTGAGAATGAGTAGTCCCACTTAGTAAACGGTGACATGCATTATAGCAACAATCCGTTGGTCACTGTACACCTCTTTGTTATATTTGAGTACACGGCGACACGTAGTATATTCTTCTCCGTTCGGGCCGGTGATGAATTCCATACGATTGCATCGAGGTCATAATTAACCACATTATCAACGAACATATGTGTGTCTTCTTCCTCGATGGCCACATTGTTGGTGAATTCTTTGTCGGGATAGGAAGGTGAGTGAGGTAGTGTATTTCTTGCTAACATCGCTCTTGTGTTGAAGAAATTCCAGGTCATTTTTGAAGAAGTACCGGTAGGGAATCCGTTGTTGATCATGTTAATACAAATATCGTCATTAAACGTTATTTATATTTTTGATCTTTACCTAAGTTTTGTTAACGACAAAAGTAAATTTAATTTGTATAAAAGCTTAAAGCTTGTCAAATTTAATAGATATTAAAACAAGCTTTTTCAAACAATATATTCATCATTCAAGCATTTACATTTATGATTAGTAACATCTTGATATGACTCTAATCAATATGTATGATAGTAGTTTTTAGAATGTGTTAGGTTCTTAAAACCAAACACTACTTAAGTACTTGCATATTTCTAAAAATAGAAATACAACATATGACATCATGAGATGCATCATGGAAATCATTGGAAGATTTCATTATATATTTTGTGTGGATTTTTACTCTTCATATCTTGCACAATCTCACTTAGATAGAGTTGACTTTGGCAAGATTTGATATCTTGGTGTCGACCAGCGGTACCAAATTGGTACAGGCGGAACCCTTTAAGGGTTCCGCGACCCGTGGAGGCGCCTCTGTCCATTTGGCTATAAATAGCAATGCCAAGCCAAGTAGTTTTTGATCCCTTTCTATTATACTCTCATACATATCTTCTCTCTAACCTTTCTAACTCAGTTTCATATCATAGTAGTGATCTCTTTTGTAGCAAAGAAGATCAATTCACATTCAAGCTTCAAACGAGAAGTTGGAAGTCTTGTTTGTTTAGTATTGTATGATCTAGTGTTGATTCATACTTATTGTTGTATTAAACCATCATAATCTTGTGAGTGTGAGTGGTTAGTATTTTAGTCCTCAAAATACATTGTGTATGGGAGTAGTTGTACCCTTGGAAAGAACTCGACATCTAGCTTAGTGTCGGAAATTGTGTAAGCGAAGTGTAAAGGTTTTCTCCGCCGGTGAAAGGAGCTTGTTGACTAGTGAATTTAAACTCTCGAGTGTGAGACTCGGGGAGTGGAGTAGGGCAAGGAAATAGAGTCCTTGTAAACCGAACCACTATAAACAACTTGTTGTGGTTTGATCATTTCTTTCCTTATTTACTCTTTACATATTACTTGCATATATCATCAACATATCCAAAGATCAATATCAATTGATCTTTCAATAAGTTTCAAAACAAAGTTTTTAATTGGTAAACTATTCAACCCCCCTTCTAGTTTTCTACAATTGGTACGAGCCTCGTTGCTCAAGAATTTCTAAAATAACTTGTATTTTATAAACTTGAAACGATCCATGGATTCGAAAACTTTAAAGAAGGGCAATATATGCAAAGACCACCACTCTTTGAAACCAATGGATTTATCTATTGGAAAACCGTTTTGAAACATATGTAAAATCAAAAGATATAGATCTTTGGTTTATTATTGTTAAAGGGGATTTTAGTTCTACAACAAAGGACATTTATGTTGATGAACAAAAGAAATTAGTTGCTAAAAATAATGAAGCTAAAATGATGCTTTACAATGCTTTACCTAGAAAAGAATATGAAATAATTTTTATGTGTGAAACCGCCAAAGATATTTGGGAATCTTTGATTATTACACATCAAGGTAATTCACAAGTCAAGGATAACAAAATTGATCTTCTTGTTCAACAATATGAAGAATTTGTTATCCCTGAAGATGAAACCATTGATTGTGGATTTGCTCGCTTTAATACTATTATTACATCACTTAAAGCACTTGATGAATCTTTTCGTAGTAAGAACTTTGTCAGGAAATTTGTTAGAGCACTCCATCCCAAATGGAGAGCTAAAGTGACCGCTATTGAAGAATCAAAAGATCTCTCAAAAATGTCACTAGACGAGCTAATCGGTAACCCCAAAGTACACGAAATGGTGATGGAGAAAGATTCGGATATCATCAGAGGAAAAAGGGAGAAGATCAAATCCGTTGCTCTAAAAGCAAAGGTGGAATCAAGTGATGATGACGAATCTTGCTCCGGTAGTGAAGATGAGGAATATGCCATGGTCGTTAGAGATTTTAAGAAGTTCTTTAGAAGAAGAGGAAAGTTCGTAAGAAACCTCGAGAAGAAAAGAAACCATTCCAAAAAGATCGGGATGACAAAAAGGGTAAAGGTGAAAGAAAGTATTTTAGATGTGGTGATGCAAATCATCTCATAGGAGAATGTCCCAAGCCAACTAAAAGCAAAACTCAACGAGCTTTTGTAAGTGGTGCTTGGAGTGATAGTGAAGACGATGAAGAGTCAAGCAAGGAAGAGATCGCTCTAATGGCACATTAGTCAAATGAGGTACTTTCCGACTCTTCTTACTCTTCTATCGATGATGACACCTTGGAAAAACAATATAATCAATTGTGTGAGCTAAGTCTAAAAATTATAACTAAAAATAAATTTTTAAAAACCAAAAAGGAATTTTTGGAAAATGAAGTTTATGAGTTAAAGAAAAAGCAAAACGACTTGAAAAAGGAAAAGCAAATGACGATGATTGTAAATCATGTCAAGAGCTTAAACTTGAAATAGAAAAACTAAAACTCACACAAGATGTTTTAATCGAAAATAATTCTAAATTTAAAGGTTTAACAAAAACATCGCTCTTGCCGATGAAATAGTTAAAATCCATAAAACACCAGGAGACATGAATGGGATAGGATTTAATGAAGTATTAATTCCAAAGAGTCAAAACAAAGCGGCCGAAAAGGCGAACAATCATCAAAAGCTGCTGCGATAAAGACGGACGACGGAACCAAAATAAGGGTTCCGTCCGTGAAACAAATGGTGCCGTGGGTACTTGATGAGACGTAATGTTAAATAATACGGACCGTCTTCGAATTTGTCAAAGTAACAAAGAAAACCAATGATAGTGTTAAACTAAAACCGGTTGTTACATCGAGTAGGACTTGCTAAAAATGAATTTAGATCAAAACTACTCAACAACGATATAAAGCACCTTTTGCCAAACGCCTTTCCTAAGAGCAACCACAACGTACAACCCAACTATCAACACAATGGTTGGAATCAAAACTTCCCTAGACCATATCAAACTCAGTTACATGTCATGGAACTCTTTCCCATCATTTCCATACATGAATCAAATAAATGGTATGTTTAACCCAAACGGACCCATGAGATATTGGGGACCAAATGCTTGAGTTATTTACTTCTTAAGTATGCTTGAAAGTTGGATTGGAACCTGATGAATGGATAAAAGATAGTGGATGCTCACGACACATGACGGGCAACAAAAGTCTCTTCTCATCATACCAAGATTATGACGGAGGTAATGTCACTTTTGGTAGCAATCTCAAAAGCAAAATCATTGGCAAAGGTACGATCGCTCATAACTCCTTAACTATTGAAAATGTTTCTCATGTGGATAGGTTAGGATTTAATCTACTTAGTATTAGCCAATTATGTGATAAAAAGTATAAAGTACTATTTGATGAAAATGGTAGTAAAATACTAAAAGATGGTATCACCATAGCTAAAGGAGTTAGGAAAAATAACATATACGTCATGAAGATAGATAAAACATATAACAACAAACTTTGTCTAACAACATTCGATGATAGCTCATCTCTTTGGTATAGACGCTTAGGTCACGCTAATATGAGACTTATACAAAACCTATCTTCAAAAGAGCTAGTTAGAAATTTACCAAAACTAAAATATGACCAACACTTTTGCGACGCTTGCAAAATTGGTAAACAAACCCATAGTAGTCACAAATCTAAAAATATGGTGTCCACATCTAAGTGTCTAGAATTATTACATATGGACTTGTTTGGACCATCCGCTATAAAACTACGGAGGCAACTTATACACTTTGGTCATAGTAGATGATTACTCAAGGTTTACTTGGACATTTTTTAAAACCAAAATGAAGCTTTTGATAAATTTGAAATTCTTAGCAAGAAAATTCAAAATCTACTAGGTGTTAAATTGTGTCGATCCGAGCGGATCATGGTCGTGAATTTGACAACGAAACTCAATTTGGAAACTTTTTGTAATACAGATGGTATAACACATAACTTTTCCGCTCCAAGAACACCTCAATCAAATGGAGTAGTAGAACGTAAAAATAGAACAATTCAAGAAATGAGTAGAACAATGCTTAATGAACAAAACATTCCTCAAAAGTTTTGGTGCAACGCCGTTGACACTTCTACATATATTTTGAATATAGTCTTAATACGTCCTTTCCTAAACAAAACACCATATGAGCTTTACAAAGGTAAAAAGCCAAGTTTAGGATATTCTAGAGTCTTTGGTTGTAAATGCTTTATTCTTAATACTAAAGACTATCTCACCAAGTTTGACCCAAAGTCTTATGAAGGTGTATTTCTGGGTTATTCTCAAACTAGCAAAGCTTATATTGTCCTTAACAAAGAAACAATGATAGTCGAGGAATCGTTAAACATAACATTTGATGAAAGTCCACCTCCCTCTAAGACATCACCTTTGGTAGATGATGACTTAGTTGAAAGTCAAATAATAGAAAGTCAAATTGATGATAACAAGGAAGATGAACCATTAAATAAGGAAATTATAAACATCAAAGAATCTAAAAGTCATCCTTTAGAAAAGGTCATAGGACAACTTAATAAAAGAACCTTAAGGTCACAAGCCCAAAATCAAAGTAATTATTTTTGTTTTGTATCCACCATAGAACCGAAAAACATAAATGAAGCAATAAAAGATGAATCATGGGTATTGCCATGCAAGAAGAATTAAACCAATTCGTTAGAAATGATGTTTGGAAATTAGTTCCAAAACCTAAAGATCAAACCATAATTGGAGCGAAATGGGTTTTCAAAATAAAATGGATGAAAATGGTATAGTATCTAGAAACAAAGCTAGGCTTGTTGCAAAGGCTATAATCAACAAGAAGGTATTGATTATGATGAAACTTATGCTCGGTAGCAAGACTTGAATCTATTAGAATATTACTTGCTTATGCATGTGCTTATGACTTTAAATTATTTCAAATGGATGTTAAAAGTGCCTTCCTTAATGGGTTTATTAAGGAAGAAGTGTATGTTGCACAACCTCCCGGTTTTACTGACTTTGAGAAACCACATCATGTCTTCAAACTCAAGAAAGCATTGTATGGTCTTAAGCAAACACCAAAAGCTTGGTACGACCGACTTAAGACTTTTCTTATTGACAACAAATACTCTATGGGATCAGTAGATAATACTCTTTTTACCAAGAAAAAGGAATCACATATTATCATTGTTCAAATATACGTTGATGACATTATATTCGGATCAACTTGTCAAGAACTATGTGATGATTTCTCTAAAATCATGCACGACGAGTTTGAAATGAGTATGATGGGTGAGTTAAATTACTTTCTAGGACTTCAAATTAAACAACTAGAAGATGGCATATTTTTTAACCAATCTAAATATATAAAAGACATGCTTAAGAAATTTGGGCTTGAAGATTCCAAACCAACTAAAACACCTATGTCCTCGGACACCAAACTCACCAAGGACGAAGAAGGTGAATACGTAGATAACACTAAATATAGAGGAATGATTAATAGCCTACTCTATCTTACGGCTAGTAGACCCGACATCATGTTTAGTGTTTGTCTATGTGCTCGCTTTCAAAAAAACCCAAAGGCATCACACTTAGAAGCCTTAAAAAGGATTTTTAGATACATTAAGGGAACAACGTGTTTAGGATTATGGTATCCCAAAGGAACGGGTGTAGAAACCATAGTCTATGCCGACTCGGATCATGCCAGTGACTATGTCGATAAAAAGTACAGTGGTATTTGCACTTTTGTTGGACATTGTCTCACCTCATGGTTTGCAAAGAAGCAAATGGCCTTAGCCATCTCAACTCATCGAAGCCGAGTGCGTCTCACCGGAAGGCATGTCAACAAGATCTTTGGATGAAGCAAGCTCTCATAGATTACGGAATTCATCTCAACGACATTGTGATACTTTGCGACAACAAAGGAGCCATCGATCTCGGCAAGAATCCCGTTCAACATGCTCGTACAAAGCATATTGAAATCCGTCATCACTTTCTTCGCGACAATGTTCAAAAGGAACATTTCAATTGAGAAAGTATCCTCAAGACAACATTGCCGACATCTTAACTAAGCCTCTTAAGCGAGAACCTTTAATCTTCTTAGACTTGGTTTAGGGTTAATGGAACCAAACATGTAGGATAAACATAGCCTAAAACATTAGAATAGTCAAACCAAAACAATTTTGTTTTATATACTCTTTGTAGCTACGGTACCAAGCGAAAACAAGGACGGAACAAAATTTTGGTACCGTCTCGTCCGTGGTGTCTCTGACAAAAATACTACCTACAAAACATCTTCTTCCTCAAAACCCACTTTACCAAAACGTAAAACTTAAACCAAGCTCATTATTGACACCTTCCTCTCACTAATCACGAAGATAACATCATTGTAAGTATCCTAACTACATTTTATCTCTCAATTCTGAGTCTAGGATTCTTATTTATGCATAAAACTATCAAAAATCATCACATGGGGTTTTATGTATGCTTTTATAATAAATATGAATTCAATTGGCAAATTGCATAACTAGTCATTGAAATTAGGTACTACATTATCATATTGCATAAACACATCATGCTTCTCACTAATCAATAGATAATAACTATAAGGCCTTATTCAAATAACCAAACACCCCATGTCAAAAATTTTGAAAAGCTTCTCACTTGTAGGAAAACAATTTTTCATTGTTAAATACAAATAGAAACGTTAGACTTTCATCACTTGCATGCTCTTGAATACTAAAGGTATTGCATAACTAATATGCATTCCCGGGTATATTCAAATGAAACCACATTGAATTAGGAGCATTTGGGTTATCTCATGGTATTTGCCAAACACCCACTAAAACCATTTTGTGCATAAAATGAGTCGAGATAACCGCAACTCCAAATTGTTTTCATATAGGCACACACTAGAACCAAAAACGTTAAAATTTATTCTCATTTTAACATATTAATTCTTGTCCTTAGGAATAACCATGGTAGCCGCAAGATTCTATGATCACAAAGACACCCTTAACTACATTCCCAAACACCACAAAACCAAAGGACTTACCAAGGATCAAGTAGAAATATTTAAGGGTCTAGAATCAAGGTATTTCCATGAGGGTAGAACCATTCACTCATCCTTCCTTGAACATACCAATCTTTGTGAAGAACTAGCCTCCATTAAATTCGATTGTCTTCTTGACATCGATGAACCAATTTGTCATAGGTTTGTGTTAGAATTCTATGCTAGTGTGGCCGGCTTTAGTGATGAAGACGATGATGAATTTTGTCTTAGATTTAGAATCAATCAAAACGACTACACCATCACCTTAAGAAACTTTGCTCAAGTACTAGGAATTCCCAACCGAGGAACTTGTGTCTACAAGGATAAGTGGTCTCTCACCGCTCTTGATGCAATCAATGACCGCACTTCTCCTTTCCAAACCCGTTTGGCCGATAAGGATGTTATCCGTGAACACCTATTTAACCCAAAGGGTGATACAACCCGTGTTACCCGAAAGGGAAAAGAGGTAAACCGAGATCCATATGGAATGGAGCTAAATGAACTCAAGCCCGAATTTAAGAAATGGGGGGAGCTACTTAGAGCCAACGTCATTAGCACCATAGGAAATAGGGATCACATAAACGCTTGCCTTTGTCACATGCTCTACAACTTGTCCACCCGACAACCATTCAATTTAGCCTATTACATAGCTAGGAGAATGATTGATATTCCAACTCAAGGATTGGTTTCTCTTCCATACGGGATGCTTCTCACCCGTCTCTATAGAAACTTTGTACCAATTCCACCAACCCCAAAAGGGATGCATCTTCACTATGAACTCATCCCTCACATCTTTGTACCTTTGAGTGATGAACGAGTTGCTAAGACAAAAGGCAAGAGAGCAGAACCTCCAACTCCATCATCATCATCATCATCAAATAGCTCCGAGGATGGTCTTCCAAGCTCTCGTCTCCCACCTCACGAGTATTATGAGTCTCTTCCGAGATTGAAAATGAATCGGTGAATTCAAGCAAACTAAGGGAATGTTCAAGTGCCTTGGTAGGATGATGAACAAGATTTACAAGAAGTTGGACAAATGAGGGTACTTTAAGGAGTGTTTGGAACAATACATTATCATTAATGTTTGATACTATTTAGTTGTTTTATCTTGTAGGATGATAATATAACTTCTAAAGCGATGTATGCTAACAATCTTATGCGGGGATAGCACAAGTATGCTATCAATTTTACCCATTTTCACTATAATGTGAAAATCAATAAGCCTTGCTCAAAATCTATGCTCCACTATGTTTATACATGTGTTATTTACTTTTCCTAACTAGAAATGTTTAGTATAACACCTTTTGAGAAAAATTTCGGGTTTCGGAAAAGTGCAGACACCTAAAAACATACTGCCTTGTTTTTCAGACTCCATGGACCAGACGGCACCAACGATTTGGTACCGTCCGTTATGTAAAATGGTACCGCCGTACCTGTACAGGCGGACCAGACGGCACCCTTTTTAGGGTTCCGGCCGTGTATGATTTTGGTGTCGTGGATCCTCCAGGTAATTATCTGAATTTCGACTCTTTCGTGATTCCAAATTACCATCCATTACTTATAAATCAATCTTAACTAGTTTATACTCTTATTAGAACTAGTATACTTCACTTAGGTATAAAAGAAATCCATTTCCCACCAAAATTCAAAAATTTGAAAAATCCACCCAAGGAGCCCTTTGGCATAAAGGAAGGAACCAAATTTTAGGTACCTTCAAATCCGTGGGTGATCTGATTGTTAGGAAATTCCACTCATTAGAACACATTTATTGCAAATCTTTTCTTCTTCACTCCATCTCTCTTGAATGGATTGACTTGGGTGATATGACTAGAATTCAACCCACTTCCAAATCATTAGGAACCTCATCTCTTTAATGGTTTAACATCAAATCAAACACATTTCTCCATAATTTTTCACTTTTATAAATTAAGAGGTTTTACCATGATCATCCTCACACCTTCTTCATTCTTACTATCGTCTAGCAAAGAAAAACCAAAGTCAAAAATGACAAAATCATCTCCAAAACCTTGCAAGAAGACCGCTAGAATTAGTGTGAGGCCTTGTTTCTTCGTTAACCTTAGCTCCTCATCCGAGTCTTCTCCACTTACAATCTCATCTCCAATTCGAGATGATACAAACCTTACCTTGGCTACACCTACTCAATCACACATTGTGATCACCACTCCACCACCTACAAAAACACCAACTTCACCTCCTCCAGCACCCATCCAAACATCCAAGACACCCTCACCACCTTCACCACCAAGGTCTCCTACTCTCATGCCTATGGAGTTATTCTCCACTCCACCAACTTCACCAAATCCTTTCTTGGAGGACTTGGATGACTTGCCTCCTAGGCCAAATCATCCACCACCATTGCCATCCTTTGGCACAATTGATCAAATAGCTCATGAATCACCAAGGTCATCTTTTGACCCAAACGCCCACTAGGGCCAAAACCTCTTCTCTTCCACCCCATTTACAAAGACATTCATGGTCCTTTGTATGGGATCATCCATCTCAACATCAATGTCCCTCATCTTGAGGACATTGAGGAGTGCATGTGGGATGCCAATCCCACTAGAGAGGAGATTCAAGCGGAACTCCACAACCTCCACCAATTCAAGCGTAGACTATACAAATGCAAAATGCTTTGCTTGCCTCCATCATGACCACCCCAAACATTCCCAACACCACCAACACATCTACCATACCACCACCACAACCTTCCCAAACATTCTACCCTCCTAGGCATGGTTGCTCAATGTGTGAGCAAACGGCCCAAACCGTGGAAAGGACACGGGTTATGGTCCATGACTTCCAAGCGGAAATGAGGTTCATCCTCAAACATATCCTTGAGCGCCTCAACGCTCTTTTTATCCACCATCAATTTAGGATGGTCATAGATTAGCATTTCTAGTTCTTCTTTTCTTAGGATTATTTTCTTTTTCTTGTACTAAAACACATCATTGTGTTCCCATTTCATGATCTTTATTCATGAAAATTTTAACTAATGAATGGTGTTTTTATTATAGTGTTGGTACTTTTACATAGTTTTTGGAAATGCTTGTGAATGATCATTATTACTAACATTTTTTTTTGTAGCTTTATTTTCACAATCCATGTATCTTCCCATTAAGTACCCAATTTAGGGGGAGCTTTGATCAAGGGGAGATAATGGCTCGGCTCATTACATTCCATCGCCTCTTCTTTTGTTGAGACAAAAGGGAGAAAATATAGAACTTGATTATATTTTAACTTTTCGAAAAGTCAACCGACATTGACTTTACGAAAAAGTCAAATAGGATACATCATTGATAATACTTGACTTTTCTTAAAAGTCAATCGCATACTTTGACTTTCTCGAAAAGTCAACATCATTCAACAACTAGTGAATACTTGACTTTCGAGAAAAGTCAAACATCATACACTTGCATTGTCATTCTCTTTTCAAGTTCTAAAACTAATATTTTATAACTCTTGCACAAACTTTGTATCTTTTATAAAATAAAATTTATATTTTGTCCTCGACAAAAGGGGAGATTGTTAATACAAAATCGTCATTAAACGTTATTTATATTTTGATCTTTACCTAAGTTTTGTTAACGACAAAAATAAATTTAATTTGTATAAAAGCTTAAAGCTTGTCAAATTTAATAGATATTAAAACAAGTTTTTTCAAACAATATATTCATCATTCAAGCATTTACATTTATGATTAGTAACATTTTGATATGACTCTAATCATTATGTATGATAGTAGTTTTAGAATGTGTTAGGTTCTTAAAACCAAACACTACTTAAGTACTTGCATATTTCTAAAATAGAAATACAACATATGACATCATGAGATGCATCATGGAAATCATTGGAAGATTTCATTAGATATTTTGTGTGGATTTGTACTCTTCATATCTTGCACAATCTCACTTAGATAGAGTTGACTTTGGCAAAATTTAATATCTTGGTCATCGGACCGGCGGTACTAAATTGGTACAGGCGGAACCCTTTAAGGGTTCAGCGGTCCGTGGACGCTCTCGTCCATTTTGGCTATAAATAGCAATGCCAAGCCAAGTAGTTTTCATCCCTTTCTATTATACTCTCATAGATATCTTCTCTAACCTTTCTAACTCGGTTTCATATCATAGTAGTGATCTCTTTTGTAGCAAAGAAGATCAAGTCACATTCAAGCTTCAAACGAGAAGTTGGATGTCTTGTTTGTTTAGTGTTGTATGATCTAGTGTTGATTCATACTTCATTGTTGGATTAAACCATCATAATCTTGTGAGTGTGAGTGGTTAGTATTTTAGTCCTCAAAATACATTGTGTGTGGGAGTAGTTGTACCCTTGGAAAGAACTCGACATCTAGCTTAGTGTCGGAAGTTGTGTAAGCGAAGTGTAAAGGTTTTCTCTGCCGGTGAAAGGAGCTTGTTGACTAGTGAAGTTAAACTCTCGAGTGTGAGACTTGGGGAGTGGAGTAGGGCAAGGAAATAGAGTCCTTGTAGACCGAACCACTATAAACAACTTGTTGTGGTTTGATCATTTCTTTCCTTATTTACTCTTTACATATTACTTGCATATATCATCAACATATCCAAAGATCAATATCAATTGATCTTTCAATAAGTTTCAAAACAAAGTTTTTAATTGGTAAACTATTCAACCCCCTTATAGTTTTCTACAGATCAAGTCGCCAATGGTGGGTAGTGGCTTTGTCCAGTCGGTGTAGTATGGAGTCTTGTCAGGTCTGGTGAAGTCGATGTTGGATTCAGGGTTGAGCCAATAAATATTGTTGGACATGGCTCGTGCTATGTTGTCGAGATGATATTCGACTTCTATGGCACTGTCAGAGCTATCCTTAAGCAGTTGAAAAGCATTGTTCTTGATTCGTTTCAACTCTGCTTTCGTCATCTTCTTCACCTTGAAATTTTCTTGGATAATCTTGACATGCTCCATAGTTCGACCATCTACCCGTTCTTGGCCTTACGGTAATTGAGGGGTGGCATCAAGAAGCTTTGAAAACCATTCATATTCATCCGTTTCATCTTCATCCAGCCATGATACAACTAATGTTGACTTTTTATTCTGTGGCTTGGAGGATGATGTTGGATGCTTAGTTGATGTAGAAGAAGGGGGTTGTTGTTGGGGCTCAGGAATCTCTTCATCATCACCACCGGTGTATTCAAAATGATCACTAGTTTTCTCTGTTGGTGGTGGAGACTCAGAGTCCTTAGGTTTGTTTCTAGCAGGAGGACGTTGTGAAGATCTTCTAGTTGTGGTGGTCCTTTGGGATGGTAGAGGCATAGATGATGATTTGTCATTTTTCTTTTTGCGCTTTGGCTCAGAATCCTTGTCTACATCATCATCGTCTCTTGGTCACTTAGCCCTTTCAGCTGACTCTTTACACGATGTTTTGAGTTGATATTCCAATAATGCCTGAAAAAGTTTAGCTTTGTCAGAAGTAAATGTTGCAGATCGTTGAGACATTTGTATAACAAGCTTGGAGATCAATTCCGCATCAGAAACAACCGGAGATGGGACTGGCTTGATTTCCATAGAAACAGGGGTACTTGCCATTGTTTGTTTGACCAGTGACATGAGATATGGATAGAGTTGTCTGGCGAACATCGCTCTGGTGACTCCAGTGACAGTGTCAAGAAGGAACTTGTGAGTGTAGTACCTTATCGTCTTGTCCATTTCCCCTTGGATATCTCTATTAAGAAACTGTTGAATCTATTCTCTTTCCTCCGAAAACTCGTTCATCACATCTTGAAGTAAATTTACTTGCCTGACAGCTTTGACAATTTTGGTCTTTGCACGTGATGCCCAAGTGTTGGTCGGTTTCTTGATAGATTTGGATGTGGATCTGGTGGTGGCATCTTTGGATGGTGGTGGTGATGAGTGAGATGACAAATCAGAAGATGATGAGTCATGAGATGGCTCTGAGTCATTTGGTGGCTCAGAATTTCCTTCAGGGTTGTGTTCAGGATTATCTAGAATATAATCATCAGCTTCTTTGCGAGCTTTAGGCTCTTCTTCAGCCTTTACCTTGGCCTCTTCTTCTGTTTTAGCTTGAGCTTCCTCTTCAAATTTTTCTTTAGCAGCTTCCTCAATGTCTTTGTCCGTGATCATCTCCTCCTGTTCTTATTCCTCTTCTTCGCGGTGGCACCAATTCGCTTATCGGGTTGATTAACCGCATCACGAATTCGTATGGTAAGTGCACCACCACTAGAACCTCCAAGACCTCTTGTTTGTTCGCGATTAAATTCTGAAGCAGCATGTTGAATCCTTAGATGCTTCAGTGTCTTGTGGTAGTCTTTTTCTTCATCATTTGGTTCTTCATCTAAGCTCTCTTTTTCTTTCTGCTCTGCAACTGGAGTTTTACCCTTGTCTGTTTTGGGACTAATTGGTTTTTCAACTATTGTTGTATTATCCGTAACAGACTCTGAATAGTGAACCTCTTCATCAGTCTCAGTATCCTCGGAGTCTTGATCCTCTAATTTCAATGCCGGTTGAGGATTAGGAATGGCATCCTTGGATGGAACATTCCTTTTGAGGGAAGGATTTCTCTTTGGATACTTGCGGGCACTCCCAGTGCTTGCTGCACTTCCAGCACTGCCTGATCTCCTGGTCTTCTTGACTGGGATGGCGGAAGACAATTCATCCATGAAGCCGACTTTGCCTAAGGTCACTGCTTCTTGATATCGTGAATACGATTGAAGGCTTTTAACATCATCAGTGAGTAGGCATTCAATCAATACTACACCTTGTTTCTTTGTTGATGAGTCTTTAAATCTGACAACATTTAATGTAGCCTCAAACAACGCAGAATGATGGTTGGGGTCATCAAGTCTCAAGGGAATGTCTTGATTATCCCCGAGTATCCTCTGGATCAGCAACTTTGTGTAACTGTTGAAAGGGACCTTTGTGCCAAGCTTCTTTAGGTAAGACATCATGTCTTCCCATATTAGACTTACGTAGTCAATGTGCATTTTGTTGACCATGCCCTAGAAGATTTGTAATTTCATTAGCTTAGGATGCTCATAACCGTTGTCTCTACCGAAAACAGACTTTGCGATCATGATGTATAAAGTTCTCCATGGCTGAGGGATGTTCTTTAAATTGACTGAAGAGTGTTTGGTAATAATTCCCGCAGCTTCATCATAGCCAATATTGACCATGAATCGGAGTGTAGCCTCTTCAGATGGAGTAGGAACATACTCAGCAGGATGGATAGTATGGAGCAAAAGAATTGCTCGTAAATCAGCAACAGTGACGATGATTTGTTTATTGTTGAGAGTCATCGTGACAGCATCTTGACCATCAACTTTCTTCATTGTGTGCCAGAACTGATGGATATAGATTTATAGTACCATTGCTGAATTGGTAAGCATGTTGTTGTAGGGATGAGTCTTAAGAATATCCACGGCTATTCAGCATGAAGACTCAGAGCATGTGAAGTTCTCAAAGTCAACCTTAAGGTTGTTCTTTCCAATCTTCATACTATAACCAGTAGGGAAAATGTCTTCAATTGTGAGCCCGTTTGGTGCGTTAACGTTTTCCATTGTGATGTCCATATTGTGATCTGAAAGATACTGAGCCAAAAGAACCAACATATCAAAAGACATTACGTTAGTCAAAAGTTGATTTTATTGTCCAATTATTGAATATGTTACGTTAATGAATGTCACTTGTCCAATGTCACTTGTTGTCCAACAGTCCAAAGTAGTCGTGATAAGTTTCGTGAGTATATTAATTTTGAATTTTAAAGTCCAAATTTTCACTCATTCACACAACATTTTAACCATTATAGCTTATTAGTGACATTTTGGTCTTGCGACGTTATGAGTAACTTATTTACAAGTTTGTACGCGCAACAATTTATTGGTAAAGTTAAAGTTTAGGCTTAAGCATAAGAATGCAAGCTTATGCGTAAACAATGTGTAACCATACGCGTAGACCTAAGCTTATGCGTAGGAGTCTCTCTTACGCGTAAGAAATCTTACGCGTAGGAAAAAGCTCTTGGTATAAGGCTTACGCGTGGCGTATGTTGGGAGCTTATGCGTAAGGTTTACTCGTGAGTGAACCTTATCGCGAAGAACTCAAGTTTATGCATATCCTTCACAGGATACGCGTAGTTCCTTTGTAGACCCTTACGCGTAAGAGTTACGCGTAAGATTTCTCTTACGTGTAAACATCTACGCGTAATGTAATCCTTAAGCGTAGAATCCAATTTTACCCTTGATTCTGATTTTGCACACGTAAAACCCTGAAATAAATCATTCGTAACGATTCAGTTAACATTTTTATTCAACCTCATTCGAAATCACATGTAATCACAATTATTATCAAGTTACGCGTAGAGTTTGCATTAGGCGTAAAGTTAAACCCTAATTATTCAAATCCGACTCGTAAATGTTTCAACCATGGGAATTCAACAAAACTTTTTCTGGGATATCTTAGAAGCTATGTGAGAGGTTTCCAACAAGTTTTAACAACAAAAGTGTCATGAATCAATAATACCCATTTCTACGCATACATAAACCCTAGAGTTTGATTCTTCAATTTTGAGGATTCTGGGTATGATTCAAGGGTGTTGATAGTTAAATAAACATGTATCAAACATAACTCAAGCAACTAATTATCCAGAAACACTCACAATAGAAAACACCCAATTATCACGCATAAACTCTAAAATTTGAAAGGTGATTTAAAACATTTTTGGGTAAGATTTCTTGATGAAAATGGTTTTAAAACATGATATAAACTTTGAAAACACAACCCATTTCATCAAAATCAAGCCCAAGTGATTATGAGTTCATACGCATATGCGTAGAAACTGAAATCACACATATAGGAAAATCAAACCGTTGGATTTGCAAATGATTTAAAAACAATGTTTAGAATTACTCAAAGAAGCTTAATACACTTACAAATTTGGAGTTTATAGCACGGATTTGAGGTTTGATTTTGGGTGTAGATGAAGTTTGGCGAAGTATTAAATGCTTGAAATAAATTTTAAGTTAAATTAGGTGGAAGGTTTTGTAAAAAATAAGTTTAAACTTTTAACAATTTTGGCCCTTCCACCTCAACCATTTTTATCCATAGCTCATAACTTCTATTTTGGTTAAGCTTGAAGTAATAGTTTGGAAAGAAACAAGATGACACTACCCCTCGACTTTAGAAATTGAGAAATTTTACAAATTTGGGTCCGAGGAGTGTCCAGAGACAAGAAACGTATCCACCATTATCAAAGATACAACCAATACTAGGTAACATGCAAGTACAAGGTTTTATGAAACAGAAAATATTTACATTCTCCCCCTCAATACTTGATCGATAAAATGATGAATTATTTGAAATAGAAAAGTGTTAATGGAAGATTTGTACTTGCGATGTTGAAAGAAATTTAGATAGAAGAATATTTTTATATTTTATAGATTTTTATATTTTTGTATTTTGTTTTGATAAAAATATTTACAAAAGAGGTTTTGGTGTTTGTTGGTTTTAAGAATGTGTCAAAAGTTCGTCCGGTTCCTCTATAGTCAAACACCTCATACCAATCCGTCGACCAACTCGATAAACCTAGCGGGAGCTAAGGCTTTGGTGAGAAGGTGCGCGATTGGTATTCGATGACCAAAAATTTAATTCAACGCTACCCTTTTCCACATGCTACTTGATTAAATGATATCAAGATCGATGTGCTTAGACTTCAAATGTAGGACGGAGTTGCACAAGATCGCAATAGCACTTCGATTGTCGCAGACATCGGGATTACGCCAAATACGTACCCATAGTCTTTGAGTAGTGTTCTCATCCAAATGACTTGAGCACAACACGACATGGCTACATATTCGCTCGTTGAGGAAACGATGTACAATCGCTTCTTCGATTGCCATGACACCGGTTTATCACCAAGAAATCTGTAGAGCTCTCGAACTACTTTTCCGAGAATCTAAGCAACCTGTGTGATCGGCGTCTAAAAAGCTATTAGTTCAAAACCGAATCCTTCGGATACGGATCACCAAATTAATGGTTCCCTTGATGTATCAAAGGATTCTTTTAGCCTCGAGAGGTGAGTTTCGATTGGTCGCGATCGATAACGGAGCAAATATATACAACAAATATAATATCGTGTCTCTGGTTGTTAGATACATGAGAGACCCAATAATATTTCGGTACTTGGTAGGGTTAACCAATTTCCCATGCAAATCAGGCGTCGCCCGCTTGGTATGTGCCATTGGTATGGCATAGGTATCAAAGTTTTGCATTCCATGTTTGTTTAAAATTTCAAGAGCATATTTGGACTGACTTCAGCAAAATACCACGGGGTGATTGATGAACTTGCAGTCCTAGAAAGAACGTAAGTTCACCCATCATGGACATTTCAAAATGTTTTTTCATAAGTTTGAAAAAGCGTTTGGGTACTTTAGATGTGTTGACCCAAAAATTATTGCATCCACATAAATTTGAACGATTAGTGGTGGGTCGACCGATCCTTTGAAGAAATTATGAGAGATGAGAAAGTATGAATAGTGTTAGGTCGACCGATCCTTTGACGAAATTATGAGAGATGAGAAAGGATGACAACTTACCATATCACGCCCGAGGGGCTTGTTTGTGACCGTAGAGAGCCTTGTTCGGTTTGTAGACGTGATTAGGGAACTCGATCAACAAATCCTTCGGTCGACTAACATAGACTGCTTCTTCAGATTACCATTTAGAAAAGCGGTTTGACATCCATCCGAAAGACCGTGATGTTCATGTGAGCCGCGAATGCCAAAAAATCCGAACATCCTAAAGTCTAGCAACCGTGCGAATGATTCCTCGTAGTCAATCCTTCTTCTTGTCTATAACCCTTAGCCACCAGACGTGACTTATTTCTAATAACCATAACTTCAAAGATCCAATTTGTTTTTCCAAATCCATTTCGCACCAATAACATAGACCCTGTTGGTTTTGCAACCAATTCCCATACTTCAAGAGGTTTAAACCGGTTAAGTTCTTCTTGCATGGATTCAATCCGGTTGTCATATGTCATGGCTTCTTTAATATTTTTGGTTCACTTGACGACGGTGAGTACATAAATGCAATGTTCACCGTCGGTCCAAGACGTTGTCTAGTTACGATGGTTGATTCGGGTTTCCAACATCGCTCACAAGAAGATGGTCTCTAGTCCAACGATGTGGAGGGTTGATGTTCATATACATTATGAAGATTAGGAGGTTCAAATGACTTGTAGATGATTTCGCAACATCGAAGTGGTAGGTTCATTTGCAAAAGGGTTGAAGAACCCATTTGGATCATAATCTGCAGTGGGGTACATCATGGTTCGAGAAGATCATCGGTGGTTTAGCGTCATTGGATGCGGTTTGTTCTTTGTTGTTGTGGAATCAATTGAGGTGCTTCCTCAGCGCTTGTTGTTTCGTGTATCGTATTGGATTATTATCAAGTTGAGCAATGGAAACATTTGATACATCCGGAGAACGTTGATCAATACCATCACTAAACAGAGGAGCAAATAGTCGCTCCATTTGACATCGAGTGTCGTAAGCTTGGTTCGGTGATGATGGGGTTTGGGGAAAGTTTAGACGGTTATGTCCGGTTTCAAGTCGCTTTTGCATGAAGCCATTTCGATAAGCTCATCAAAATTTGCATGAATCATTTTGTTAGGATTTAGTAAATCCAGTTATTAAAGTGTCGGTCACCTCAATTATATGTAATCGTTAGAAAGCTCATAGTCGTAGTTATTTAATATTAAGTAGTATTTAGTTAAGTAACACCGTGGAGGACGGACGGGTCTTTACCCACTGTATGCCTGATCCACAGCCCGTTGGTGGAGCTCATAATAAGACTTTCACTTTCTCTCACTAAGTTCCCGAACCTCTAACTCTTTCTCTCTCTAAAACCTTATAGTGTACGCCTCTTATTGATCATGGTTTGATGTGTTTTTGAATTCTAATATGTGACAATTGGTATCAAGAGCCATGGTTTGATCATCTCTCTTACATACCCTTGGATTTCTAGTGGTTTTATATGGTTTTTGGGTTTGAAAAAGTTAGTGGTTTTTGCATCATTTGAATCATTTCTTGCGTTAAAGTTTGAATTTTGAGTGTACTTTTGTGTTTAGGATCATTGTAAGTGCTTGGGTTTTGATTTGGAAAGCTTAAATCACTGTGGTTGGGCTTGTTTTGGATTGAAAAGTGTTGTCCTTAAGTTTTTCTACCTAGCGACTTGAGTCTCGGAGTAGTTTTCCTTCGTAGTGATTTGCTTTGTTAATTTTCAGCGACTTATAGTTGAAGTAGTAGCGACTTGAGCCTAGCGACTTATTTATTGAGACAAGCCGACAAACAGTACAAAGTAGTGGAGGTTCCACTTCAGCTAGCAACTTGATTGACGTAGCGACTGTGACAACTCGCAATTTTAGGTCATTTCTCAAGTTTCACTATTTCATCATTTATCGTAAACTAGGTTTACGAGTATCAAATTCACGTAACCGTAATGGTTTAGCTGTGAATTCATGATCATATCATCGAGGTCATTTCATATAGACTAAGTTTAGTCTACATTTCATTAACATCATTTTCATCATATTAGTTCATGCATGGTTTTGCATTTTACATTAAACGTATAATTTTCATATTAAATAAACGTTATCGCGTAATTAATTATTTTGAACAATTGATCCATTACTTCCAAAAATTATTCCAATATATTTCTATATTCATATTAAGTTTATAAAATAATATTATGAGTTTACCTAGTGTTTTAAATTTATTTTGTGACTAAATTGTTGTATTTATATAATTACGACGTTTTTCTTAAATATTACACGATTATTATTATTTCACTCAAACTTTGCAAGAAATGTATATTTATAATTTTTATGACCTCAATATATTGTATACCCATTAAAATTTATTATTTGCTAACGCTACCCTAAATGCTTAAATATGCTTACAAGTTACTAACTATCTTAATTAAATTATATCTACATTATACTTACTCAAAAAAAAAAAAAAAAAAAAAAAAAAGAGAACATAAACACAACAAGTAATATGGTTGTCGACATCTTGATGACTCACTCTTAAAATCTACATAATATCTTATAACAATATTGTATTATACACATTCATATCTCATTTTATCATTTCACTTCATTGTAAACCAAAAACCATTCTCTTTCTCTCTACAATATACGGCAGCCAAGGGACCCAAAAGAAAGGATCATTCCAAGATTTTAAGTCAAGTTAAATTAACACTAGTCTCATTTGTTGCAAGGTTTTGTAATACAAACCTCAAGTGATTAGGAAAAACCATTTTGTCCATAAACCTCATCATATCACTAGTAAGCATTCCTAGTCATATTTTTATTTCATATTCATTTTTGTGGTCATATCATTTTATTGGTGAAATATGCAAGTCTCATGATATTTATACCATTTTTAAGGTTTTTAAGGTTTTTATGTGCTATATATATATAATCCATCCTATAATTACTCCTTGTTATATTTTAGTTTCGGTGATGCCTAGGAACCCATGACACCCTAAGAAGGTGTATGGTAGGATTAGAATAGCTTCGGAGTTGTTTTGAATGGGTTAGAATAGGTTTGGCGCGAGAAAAACTCATTTCGACACGTTTTGAAAAGGGTCTGTCCTTAAAATTAAATTCTGGAAAATCCGACAGAGACAAAAATGTTTGGCCTAGATATTTAGAAAATATACTTTAAAACGAAACCGTGGCGCTTGAACGGATTAAAACGGAGTTATAACGAAGAAGTTATGATTTTTCAAGTTGAGCGTCAAAAACTATAAATTGAAATTTCAAAGATGAAAATGTCACTCTTTACGAGTCAAAAATGAGTCTTAAGCTTTATAAATTGTGTAGAATTATCAAAAATATATTAGTATACTTTGACACGAATCTAAGGATATAGAAAACGGACTTGTAACGATTAAATTACACGCGATAAACAAAAGTTGCCGTAACTTTATTCTATTAGCAACATTAATATATTTTCTATTAAACATATACTTCGGCAACTAGGGACCATGTTGAGGGTCGTTTTTAACATGGACGTAGTACTTATTATAAAAAGATGTCTTCTAGTAAAAGTAAGTTCGCCAACCATATTTTCCAAAATGTCCAACCGTCATCAAGCGGAGTTGTAATGATTAAAATACGGTCGCTCAAAGTTTGCCGAAAAACCATCCTTAAACTATATTTTGGGACAAAAGTACCATACTTTAGCTATATTTTCTCTATGATTGGAACTTCTATGACGAAAACTTAAACACTAAAACTTTGAGATAATCATACGAGCTTCCCAAAACCGTTGAGTTTGTTTCCTAATGCTCGACGTGCACCATTTTACGACTAGCTTTTAGAGGCCGTTTTTGTCACTTTCATGGAAATGTCAAATGACATTATTTTACGACGAAAAGTTATATTCTCTTAATAAATTACCAAATGATTATCTTCGGATATCATTTCAACGCAAATCCATGTGAAGTAATTTAAAAATAGTCAAGACGTTAAAAGATTATATTTTTGACGAGAAGTATTGTTTCCAAAAATTCATAAGTGGTATAAATATCATCCGAATCGCATGCATAACATTACATCATAACTTATTATGTATCATATCATTCATAATAGGCCAAGTTTAGTGATTCACGCTACATTTCGGTGTACTCACTTTTGCCATCGCATCATTGTCCAAGTGAGTTTTCATAGCCCCATTTTCAATTGTTTTGGACTATTTTGGGGAGATACATGCTTAACTATTTTTCGTAAGTACTTTGGATTTTTAAGGATAACTTCTATCATGATCACCATTGTTTCAAATTCGAATGTTGTATTATATCAATTGTTCCCGATTAGGTGTTATAGTTCTACGTCAGATAAAGTACTATGTCATTGACTCATCGATACATTGAGTTAGGTGCTATTGATTATGTGCTATAGTTCTACGTCGTATAATGTTCTAAATCAGTTGACTACTGGTATATTAAGTCATGTGCTATTGATTATGTGTTATTATTCTACGTCGAGTTAGGTACTATTGTGAATTCATTTGACATCATGTGCTTGAACATAAACTATACATATTTTGGCAATGGATTGTGAACACATAGGTTGCAAGTTTTGTATGGGCGGAACTTGGAACTGAGTGGATTTACAATGCCGTTGCTGCATAAACGATTTTGAAGGACTTTACATTTCAACGCAAACTCTATGAACTCACTCAACCTTTGTGTTGACACTTTTTAGCATGTTTTATCTCAGGTATCTAAGGCATACACTTCATGGCATGCATGTGGACATATCATAGAGTCGCGGTGACGACGCGCCTTACTTGGGTTTTATGAGCTTTAAAACATCGTTTGACTTATAACAAATTTATTTTCCGCACATAGTAACTTTCATTTGGGACCTATCTTTGTAACTCGAATGTTTTTATTAATTCAAGCGATGTATTTTCCAAACGACACTTTAGGTCGTTCAATATAACTGTGATTGTGATGCTATGACAGTCATTCCCAGAATTCCATTCACGCAAAATGTGTAATTTGGGGTGTGACAGATTGGCATCGAGCTTCGATTATAGAGAACTAGGTTGCATCATTGACCCTAGACTATAACTACATCATCATAGCATCTCATCATTTCATCATAAGTGCATGTTCACTTTACATGTGGTTTATACGTACATTTTTCGAGTTGTTTACTTTCATTCCAAAACGATTGTCACATGGATGCCTTCAAATACCCATTCCATTATCCTTTCTTCATACTCTAATGTGGAGAATGCTTTGTCATTCCCTATCGTAATTTTAATATCAGCTGATTCATCATCGATAACGTCGAATGCCGAGATAAACCTTTAAGTAGGGCGAAGTCATTTTCACTCCTTTGTTTCACCACTAACATGTCGAGTTACACGTTATTCACACATTAAGTCATTAAACCATTATACATTTGAAGCACTTACGACATCTCATAACCCATTTCTTAGGAAACCGTCGATCATTTTGAAAAATAACCTCAAACTTATCATTTCTTATCACATCTCTTTGGAGCGTTTATTATTGACATCGGACTTTGCTACATCTCACCTTTCCTTTTATTTTGAAGAAGATATGGCGCCAAAGAAAGCTACACCGAAATGACTCAGCGGCTATTCAAAAGTTGGTAAGGGATAGCATAGCCGATGCTTTAAGGATTGAAAGGGAACGGTGGCCGCTGCTGGCCGCCGAGGCCGGTCTTCTTGAAGCCAAGCCGCTTAGGTTTGCTTCGCCGCAGGAAATGCAGGAGGGTCCGGAGTTAAAAGTCGTTCGTGATAAGAATTTCAAAAGTGGAGATCCCACAAGTTTAGAGGTACCGAAGGAGCCACTGCCATGGTTCGATGGTTCGAGAAATTGGAGTCCGTGTTTTTGCTATGTAATTGCCCGGATGATTGTAAGGTCAAGTTTGCTACGAGTACACTACTTGATGGAGCATTGTCGTGGTGGAACTCATATGCTCAACCGATGGGAATGGAGAATGCTTTCAAGCTCACTTGGGAGCAATTCAAATGTTTGGTAACAAAGAAGTTTTGTCCGCGTACGGAGGTGAAGAAGTTGGAGACCGAATTCTATGAGTTGATAACTATTGGGTATGACATTGATACTTACATTCAAGGTTTCAAGAATTGGCCGTGTTATGCCCATCTATGGTTTCGGATAATGAGAAGCTACTGGAGGCTTTCATTGAAGGACTTCCGAGATTATCCAAGGTGATGTGACTTCTTTGACCCCAAACGATTGAGGAATCTATTCGAGTGTCTCAAAAGCTCATGGCACATGTAGTAAAGAGAGGCAACATCACCAACACCAACCGAAACCAAAACAACAACAACAACGACGATAACCAAATCAACAATAACAAAAGAAAATGGGAAAATGACCAAGGAGGTTATAATAACAACAACCAAACCGTAACACTAACCATCATCAACAATGTAATAGAAGGCAAGAAGTCGCAGGGTCTATGTTGCCGCACCAATAAAGGGAAGAGCTTATATCGAAACTTACCACGATGCCACCAATGCACGCTACATCATAATGGTCCATGTGGTATATGCTTTAGTGTCACAAAGTGGGACACCTTGCTAAGGACCGCAAGGGCAAGGCCATAGTCACATGCTTCGGATGTGGAGAGCAAGGACACTATCGGAACCAATGTCCCCAAAACCAAGGTCAACAAGGTGAAGGTGCTCTTGGGAAAGCATACATGTTAGAAGGAGGTGAAGCTCGTCAGGATTTCAACAACGCGGAAGACTCAAGAAGTTTAGAAACTAACAATCTCATTTTCCTTATGTACTATGTCGTACTAAGTTTATGTCTTCCATCGTATCCGAATCTTTATAACTTAAGATGTCTTACTTTTTGATAAACCTCTTGTTGTAAAATATTCTCATCTATCGTACTTTATTTTCTTTTCGATTTGTTATAACTTACGAGAATTTTACTTCCTTTTCTTTAACGACCGCTTTATCGACATGGTTTAAATCTATGTAAACATTGAGAGTTATAACAACTAAACCGAACGTCACATTATCGTTCCTTAATTATACATAGCCTAGCTAACTATGTCTAATTCTTGAGGGATCGTGTTATGTTGGGAGCAGTTATTTATAAATCTTAGTGCAAGCAAAATTTTCACATATTCCAAGTCAAAGTGTTACTCATGGGAGATTCATCCAATATTTTCTCTACTATGATGTTTTATACACTCTCAATCATCAATAACCGTAACGACACTTCTCCATGTCTTCTCTCCTCGTTATTCATCACAAACTCAAAAATTCGATAGACTATCACGAACTGAATTCAGGGACTGAATTCCTTTTTGGTTGGGCGAATGTGACAACTCGCAATTTTAGGTCATTTCTCAAGTTTCACTATTTCATCATTTATCGTAAACTAGGTTTACGAGTATCAAATTCACGTAACCGTAATGGTTTAGCTGTGAATTCATGATCATATCATCGAGGTCATTTCATATAGACTAAGTTTAGTCTACATTTCATTAACATCATTTTCATCATATTAGTTCATGCATGGTTTTGCATTTTACATTAAACGATAATTTTCATATTAAATAAACGTTATCGCGTAATTAATTATTTTGAACAATTGATCCATTACTTCCAAAATTATTCCAATATATTTCTATATTCATATTAAGTTTATAAAATAATATTATGAGTTTACCTAGTGTTTTAAATTTATTTTGTGACTAAATTGTTGTATTTATATAATTACGACGTTTTTCTTAAATATTACACGATTATTATTATTTCACTCAAACTTTGCAAGAAATGTATATTTATAATTTTTATGACCTCAATATATTGTATACCCATTAAAATTTATTATTTGCTAACGCTACCCTAAATGCTTAAATATGCTTACAAGTTACTAACTATCTTAATTAAATTATATCTACATTATACTTACTCAAAAAAAAAAAAAAAAAAAAAAAAAAGAGAACATAAACACAACAAGTAATATGGTTGTCGACATCTTGATGACTCACTTAAAATCTACATAATATCTTATAACAATATTGTATTATACATTCATATCTCATTTTATCATTTCACTTCATTGTAAACCAAAACCATTCTCTTTCTCTCTACAATATACGGCAGCCAAGGGACCCAAAAGAAAGGATCATTCCAAGATTTTAAGTCAAGTTAAATTAACACTAGTCTCATTTGTTGCAAGGTTTTGTAATACAAACCTCAAGTGATTAGGAAAACCATTTTGTCCATAAACCTCATCATATCACTAGTAAGCATTCCTAGTCATATTTTTATTTCATATTCATTTTGTGGTCATATCATTTTATTGGTGAAATATGCAAGTCTCATGATATTTATACCATTTTAAGGTTTTAAGGTTTTATGTGCTATATATATATAATCCATCCTATAATTACTCCTTGTTATATTTTAGTTTCGGTGATGCCTAGGAACCCATGACACCCTAAGAAGGTGTATGGTAGGATTAGAATAGCTTCGGAGTTGTTTTGAATGGGTTAGAATAGGTTTGGCGCGAGAAAAACTCATTTCGACACGTTTTGAAAAGGGTCTGTCCTTAAAATTAAATTCTGGAAAATCCGACAGTAGACAAAAATGTTTGGCCTAGATATTTAGAAAATATACTTTAAAACGAAACCGTGGCCGCTTGAACGGATTAAAACGGAGTTATAACGAAGAAGTTATGAATTTTTCAAGTTGAGCGTCAAAAACTATAAATTCGGAAATTTCAAAGATGAAAATGTCACTTTACGAGTCAAAATGAGTCTTAAGCTTTATAAATTGTGTAGAATTATCAAAATATATTAGTATACTTTGACACGAATCTAAGGATATAGAAAACGGACTTGTAACGATTAAATTACACGCGATAAACAAAAGTTGCAGAACTTTATTCTATTAGCAACATTAATATATTTTCTATTAAACATATACTTGGCAACTAGGGACCATGTTGAGGGTCGTTTTTAACATGGACGTAGTACTTATTATAAAAGATGTCTTCTAGTAAAGTAAGTTCGCCAACCATATTTTCCAAAATGTCCAACTGTTCGTCAAGCGGAGTTGTAATGATTAAAATACGGTCGCCAAAGTTTGCCGAAAAACCATCCTTAAACTATATTTTGGGACAAAAGTACCATACTTTAGCTATATTTTCTATGATTGGAACTTCTATGACGAAAACTTAAACACTAAAACTTTGAGATAATCATACGAGCTTCCCAAAACCGTTGAGTTTGTTTCCTAATGCTCGACGTGCACCATTTTACGACTAGCTTTTAGAGGCCGTTTTTGTCACTTTCATGGAAATGTCAAATGACATTATTTTACGACGAAAAGTTATATTCTCTTAATAAATCACCAAATGATTATCTTCGGATATCATTTCAACGCAAATACATGTGAAGTAATTTAAAAATAGTCAAGACGTTAAAAGATTATATTTTTGACGAGAAGTATTGTTTCCAAAAATTCATAAGTGGTATAAATATCATCCGAATCGCATGCATAACATTACATCATAACTTATTATGTTACATATCATTCATAATAGGTCAAGTTTAGTGATTCACGCTACATTTCGGTGTACTCACTTTTGCCATCGCATCATTGTCCAAGTGAGTTTTCATAGCCCCATTTTCAATTGTTTTGGACTATTTTGGGGAGATACATGCTTAACTATTTTTCAAGTACTTTGGATTTTTAAGGATAACTTCTATCATGATCACCATTGTTTCAAATTGAATGTTGTATTATATCGCTTGTTCTCGATTAGGTGTTATAGTTCTACGTCAGATAAAGTACTATGTCATTGACTCATCGATACATTGAGTTAGGTGCTATTGATTATGTGCTATAGTTCTACGTCAGATAATGTTCTAAATCGCTGACTACTTGGTATATTAAGTCATGTGCTATTGATTATGTGTTATTATTCTACGCCGAGTTAGGTACTATTGTGAATTCATTTGACATCATGTGCTTGAACATAAACTATACATATTTTGGCAATGGATTGTGAACACATAGGTTGCAAGTTTTGTATGGGCGGAACTTGAACCGAGTGGATTTACAATGCCTTTGCCGCATAAACGATTTTGAAGGACTTTACATTTCAACGCAAACTCTATGAACTCACTCAACCTTTGTGTTGACACTTTTAGCATGTTTTATCTCGTATCTAAGGCATACACTTCATGGCATGCATGTGGACATATCATAGAGTCGCGGTGACGACGCGTCTTACTTGGGTTTTATGAACTTTAAAAACATCGTTTGACTTATAACAAATTTATTTTCCGCACATAGTAACTTTCATTTGGGACCTATCTTTGTAACTCGAATGTTTTTATTAATTCAAGCGATGTATTTTCCAAACGACACTTTAGGTCGCTCAATATAACTGTGATTGTGATGCTATGACAGTCATTCCCGTGAATTCCATTCACGCAAAAGTGTAATTTGGGGTGTGACAATGACTTGTCTCTATTATTTCTAGCGACTTGTCTTTGTTGTTACTAGCGAGTTGGTCTTTAGCGACTTGTCAGCTTAGTAATTTGGTGTCTTTAGTGACTTGGTCCACTTAGCGAGTTGTTCTTTAGCGACTTGTCAGCTTAGCGATTTGGTGCTTTAGCGACTTGATTCACAGCGACTTAAGGTTTTAGCGAGTTGCTACTTAGCGACTTGGTGACTTAGCGACTTGTTTCAAGGGTTATAGCGACTTGGTTGATATTTGTTTCTAATACGGTTTTCCCTTGATTTAGTAAAATCTCGTGAAATAATCTATTTTCCGGTTTAATCATAGAGTTATAAAATCTGTGAAATGTAAACATGTCTACCAACATGTCTACAATCATCTCTCATGTGAGGCGAGGACGTTCAAGCAAATGGTTCGGATACTCTTCCACCCATGCTTGACAGAATCGACTATGACTCATGGGCTCAACGAATTAGGTTGTATTGTCCGGGAAAGGAAAATGGAGTCAACATTCACAAGTCAATTGATGAAGGACCTTATCAAGTTGAGACAACTAGAGACATACTCGATCATCTGCAGATGGAACAATGATCTTTGGATTAGACATACCAAAGACGATGATGAGCTCATGATAAGGAGAAAAGAGATTCGATGTCGATATCGTGGCTTCAAACATTATACTTCAAGGTCTTCCAAAAGATATCTACAAGTTTATCAATCACAACATCAAGCCAAGGAGGTTTGTGATAATGTCAACATGCTTCTCTCGGGTTCCAATTAACTAAGGAAGACAGAGAAACACAACTGTATGATGAATTTGAGCATTTTAAGATGAAACTCAAGAAAGTGTCTATGAATATTACGTGAGATTCCACAAGCTTGTAAATGACATGAGGAACATCAAATGACCATGAAAAATATTCACCAGACTCAAAGTTTGTGAACAACATGAATCCCAAATGGCACAAATTTGTCACCTCCGTGAAGCTAACCAAAGGATTGAAGAACACCAACTATGAGCAATCAGATGCCTTCCTTCTTGAGAATGAGAGGCATGCTATGTTTGAACGAAGGATTCTTAAACAGCTCAAATATAAACAGGAGAAACAAGTTCATCAAATGATTCAACGACTTTCTACACCAATGTTGGAATTACCACCAAAGCTTCAAGTCATACCCACGGAAACGGTAATCACAAACTCATTCACGATCCGAGGTTCAAGCTAACTGACGTCGATGCAGTCATGGAATACTTCATCAATCAACTGGCTCTTATGGTTAAACAAAACTTGACCCTTACTCCACATACTAACAGTCTTCACACTAACAACGAAATCCGAACTGCATCCAATCTACACAATCATGCTATTGTCAAAGATGGAAAGATTATGGTGCAACCAGTTCAAGGAAGGCAGTATGAACAAGCAAGAGGTGGAGTTGGTGGAGGGTATGTGGCTAATCAGAATCGTGGAAGGAATGCCAATCAAGGACAAGAAAAGCCAATCAAGTGCTACAACTGTGGTGGTGATGGACACATTGCGAGGAACTGCACATCTCCAAAAAGTCCACGAATGCGTAATACTTCGAGACAAGATGTTATTTGTGCAAGCTCGTGATAATGGAGCAGCTTTGGATGAAGAGGAGTTGTTGTTTCTTGTCGAGGAAATGCCAAAACCTATGATGTTGATGTTGATGAGTAGCCAATTCAGAAATAGGTCACAATCATCAAAATGCCTTTCAAGTAGTCGACTCGTGATGCATTTGACTCGATGTCGATGATGAACATACCGCCCAAACAATCTTCATGGCTAGCATCTCACCTATGGTCTCTCCAAAGGTCTCATCACCACAACAGTGGTCCATCCAAAGAATCAATCATTTCAGAGGTATTAAAACTATACGATGAAGTTGATGAGAAAAAGATTCTTAATGAAGTACAATCTCTTGAAACTTATGAATCAGATATTGATAATGAGGGTAATAGCAATATTGTCTCATATGATCAATATGTGACGCAAAGTGAAAGTGAGATTGTACCAAGTGATGCATCTTCTACAGTCAATGATGACTATGTTTTTGATGAATACACTGCATGTGCTTCTGATGATTCTGTTATCTCTGAACTAAATGCCTATAAAGACCAAGTTGCTATTTATGAACAACGTGCTAAGTTTGAGTTAACTACCCGTGAGCAGGAAATGGATGACCAAATGCTTACAATTATTAGAAAAAGTAACTTTAGAGAAGAAGTGTTAAAACAAGAGTTAAAATCCTTACAAGAAAAGCTTTCTAAAACTATTAAGCAAAAGCAAGAGCTTCAAGATAATGTTAAAGTACTTAAACAAGAATTTAATGCTAAGGAATCAAAACTTTTGAATGACTTTTCTAATCTAAAACTTTGAAAACAAGCTTGAAAATAAGTTGTACGTATAAGGAATACCATTCGATCGCTCACATGATCACTAAGCATAGAGTTTTAAGCGATAAGCATAGTATTCCCATTATTGAGGAACCAAATCCCGAGGTAGGTAAAAAGGATAGAGCTGCTCATAAGGTACTATATGATGGTAATGAGATTCTTTGAAACACCCCAATCCGACGAGGGTAGAAGTGTCACATTCTGGTGACATATCAGAACATATGACTAAAATTTTAAAAGCGGAAGTCTTAAAAAAAATAACGTACCAAGTCATTTAAACAACCGACTTACAAGGAAAATTACAAAATCCAAAATGTCTAAAATAAAATGAAAACCCAAACAATAGCCCGACAAAATAAGTCCAAATAATAAGGTAACTAGGGTTAGTCCACTCAGATAATCTAGCTCTCACCCATCAAGCCCATCTTCAAACCTAAAACCCTGCAGAAAAGAAATGCTACCGAGCTTAAAAGCCCAAAGGAATGATATAACAAAACGAAAGCTACATAAAATCGAAATGCGAAATGAAATAAGGAACTTATAACAAGGTCGCAACGGAAAGGAATCAATGAGTCAATGAGGATCCCGCAGAACACAATTATACATATATCCGTAAAGAACAGATAACAATGTAACGAAGCAAAGCAATGCATCAATGACATATAAATAAGCACATACAACAGCATACAAGAAATCGTGAAATCGAGACAACATATAAGCCAAACAGAAATCTAAAAGCTAGCGGAAGCAAGTAATTAGAAAGAGAGCTTGGCAATCACACAAGTCAAGTAACCCACGCTTAAATACATACAATATCATAACAGAATATAAACATGGCGATCAACAATAAGCGGAAAAGATACTAACAGATATTCATAGACCACGAGGTTAACAAAACAGATTACATGATAAGTCGTCAAAACAATCATTTATACACTAACATGGACCGATTTAATCAAAGAGTCACATAACAAGATGGTAAACCGTTTGTCGCTTATTAGCATGTCAATAGATGAATCGAACAATCACATATTAATCATATCGAAAGGTGGTAAACAATAGTCACATAAGACATGCAAATAGCACAATCAAATTCAATAATCATATAATAACCCGAAGACGTGAATGGAATGGTAGTAGAATGAGTCACATAAGGGTACTTGAGTAATGCATAATCAATACGTAATATAGTGCGTTGAGGAATACTGAAGGTACAATATGGGTATATCAATAGTGTAAGGTCCGCCGTAAATCCATCCCGAGCCAACAAAACAAATCAATATCAATAGTGGCAATAGTCGCCATTAGTATCCAATAGTAGCCATTGTATTCGGAGGGTGACCTCGGAATACCAAACCAATAGGAGGAGACCTCAAGAACCAATGGAGTAGCTAGCTCCCAGCATCGTGAAGACGCGTATTGCACACGACATCATTCACCGCATGCATCATAACATATCGATAATGTAACAAATATAGGATGCATCCATACACCCCGCAGACGAGATAGTGGCCATACAATATATATCGAGCTCATAATCGATAATGAAAGGGACGGTGTGGAACATCACTCAACCACACTAGAGTCATGCCATTGGTGCATCAATGACACGACCATGTTACCTTCATGGCTGGGAACAATATTTGGCTCGGGTATCAATCAAGGGTTAAACAAAGGTCCACGGAGTAGCAATATGCCACCATCACAAATCGAGGTTCAATATCGTGAGCTCACAATTCAAAGGTTCATAGCAACAACAATATCAAAGTCCAATATCAAAGGTTCAAGAATGAGGTTCAATAATGAGGTTCAAGAATAAAGGTCCAATAACGGAGGGTCAATAGCAATGGTTCAATATCGAGGGTCAATAGCAAAGGAAATCATAGCAATGAAATATCGTAAGCGAACAAAGTCAAAGGATCAGAAAGTCATGAGAAATCCCTACTGAAAAGGGATAGAATATCTG
Source organism: Chrysanthemum lavandulifolium (assembly GCA_022545495.1). Lineage (NCBI taxonomy): Eukaryota > Viridiplantae > Streptophyta > Magnoliopsida > Asterales > Asteraceae > Chrysanthemum > Chrysanthemum lavandulifolium. The sequence continues at coordinate 202,609,226 of CM040239.1, forward strand.
TACCTTAACATCGATGAAAGGAAAGCAAACGAATGAATGAACACAAAGATACGACGCCACGTCTTCTTCAATGAATCTACACGGATTACGGTTCGTATAATATTTATTAGCTCATTTAAATCATAACGGATTTATTTGCTTGTATGAATCATATTAATATTTTTAGAGTTATTAAGCGTATTCTCAATTTTAGTAATGGACCGAAATAGATAATTTAGGGTAATAATTATTAATCATCCAAATTTAGGGGTCACAATGATAAATGGTAAATTTAAAGGTTTAATATGACAATATAGCAAAGTTAGAGGTCAATTGTGATAGATTCCAAAAATTAGGGTCAAAAGTGACAACATATTATAGTTTAAGGTTTACTAAGTAAATTCATTCATTAATATACCATGCATTATAGTTTATGGTTTTTCATGCGTACAGGATTTTAATATTCAAAAGCCATTTGCTAGCCTTCATTCTCGACACACCTTTACACTAGCTCGCGGTTCATATGACTAATATTTACGGCCAAGTAATCACGTATTATGATTGACCACCGACCCAACTATCCCGACACGTTTTCAAAATACAAAAAGACTCAACCGATTTTTCCGCGATCACCTTTAAACTTACCCCCCAAGAGACATTACATAAATAAACCATACTTGTTAATTAACACTTAAAAAACATACAATATCTGATCGTGCACACGCATACCTTCAAGACCCGAGTACATGAATCTCGACTCTACTTCCAAAACAGTTTATTTCATAACATTGCAAGTCACACACATGCAGGCACATCTCGTTAATTGCATAGTCCATGTTTTCCAATTTTTATCACTTTAAAAATGACTAATTATAGTTCAAATATTTTCTAGTTATGGGATGTTTACATCTTTTAGAAGCTGTGCATAGGAAAAATGGATCCTAGATATCCCATATTCAAATAATTCTCCTTATTCATGTGGCAACTCATTTGTTTATGTGATTGATTATCTTAGCGTAAAACATGCATGTCCAGTTGAGTTCACAACATTTTACATGTCGACACATAGGTTTCAACAGATTCAATACATTAAGGCCTATATGTGGGTCCATTAAATGCTTTCATATTCGATATAAATACGTGTTTCTAGTTATGATTTCATGTAAACAAAATCTTCATTATCTTATGTTCTCGTTATATCCGTAATGATGCATGCGAAGTGAAGACATCCCACAACCCAATCCAGAAACAAAGGAAAGAAAAGAGACGAGATTATGCTGTTACCTTGTGGCATGAGTCGAGAGGAAGAAACACGACCCAAACGAAAACAAACCAACACCCTAGGCCTAGCAATGCCCACGACAAGGGCAGCCACCACACACTCCACGACAGCAATATCAAAACCCACGATCTCCAAGCCAATTCCTCGCACCAATACGCTAGATAACATCAGCTTTTAAACGCCTCGCAAATGCCCTTTGTTGTTTCCTTTGAGTCTTCTTGATGTCGACAGAAATAGGGGAAAGAAACATGGAGTTTGCCGTCATTTTTCTTGGAGGAACTAGGGTTTTCTTTTGTTATTTTGGAAGAAGATAGAGATTTGTCAAATGAAGATTTAGAATGTAATTAGGAAAGGAATAAAAATGGGGCGTTCAAGGTGGGTAAATGGGCGTGGGATTGACCGAATTAGGGGGAAATTTATGGACTAATTCAATGTTTTCCAATTTACCATAATTACATATGTTTTAGTTACATTTTAGTTTAAATGTTTATGTAGCATATACATATCATTTGGTCCAAGTAACATAATATTGTATGATATATATTTTGTGGACATAAGTGTAATTTAAATACCATTGTTTTGCGTAAATCATTCATGAGTTAAGTGTCAAATATAATTAACGAGTTTTACGTATTTCTCAATTATTAAGCTTGAGGGGAAAAATGGTCTTTTAACACGTTTGAGATTTTAGGGTTTTACATTCTTAAGCCTAGACAAACACCATCATGTATCGGAAGCACGGAAGAGGATAGAAAATTAGATGATGCATCTAGGGAGAAAATGGATAAGAAGCTTAACGATCTTGCGTGTAAAAAGAATAACATAACAATCATACCCCATGATTACACTAAGGAAAATTGCATCTCCCTGAACATGTTTGTTTCAATCACTCCTAAACTAAAATTCAAGTGTTAGTAATTAATGTGTAATAGTTTGCTTAATTATGGCTTTTATGTTAGTTATCATGCCAAGGCTTATGTAGAAAGCCCATGAGCCTTGGCCCAAGCCCATATGAAGGGAAGGATGCTAGTAGTGTTGCCCTAGCTCCTTGCCCTATAAATAATCCTTGTAAACCCTCACTTGAGGGTTGGTTGTTCATTTTACTCATTTCACTCTACGCACAACTCTTCTCAAATCATACGTGCGTGTGTGTTAAGTGTTCAACCGATCACTCTCTTCTCTATTTATTCTATTGATGGTTGTGTTATAAATATGGGAACCTAACAGTGGTATCAATCGCCAAATAGTTGGGTGAAAAGGTTTTGTTTTTTGAAGTTTTAGTGTTACGTGTAACTTACGGTTTACAAACTTTCTCACACATAAAAACTCATTTTTTTACACTTTACAATCCAAGATTCTTGTACTTTCAAGGTTTTTAGGTGTTAAAAATTCAATTTTTGGCAAAAAGTTTCAAACTTTACGTGTATTTCGTTGGTTTTAAGCATGATTTCAAACGTGTGTTCATTTCTACGCGTAACGTGTGTACAAGTTTTGGATCATCAAGTTTCACACTTTTGTGTTATTTTGGTGATATTGAAGCTGTTTCATCACAAAAATCTGGTTTAGAAACACTTTGGGCTAAAAATCCATGTTGGTTAAGTTTTACGCGTAACAAAACCCTAGAGTTACGCGTAACCTATCCGTGGCTTGATCTTCAGTTTTCTTGGTTTACTCAGTGTTTTCTTGCTTGGATAAGCCTGAAAACACTTTGACTTTGGATATCTTTTGCACTGCAACTAGTGTAAAGGATTTTTGGGCAAAACCCTAATTTTACGCATAAGCTTAAACTTACGCGTAGAAATCTTTACGCCTAAGCATTTTATTACGCCTAAGCCTTGTCTTACGCATAAGCTAATCTTACGCATAAGTTTTCTATGTCTAACTTTCTGTTTACGTCTAATCTTAGTGTTTCTCAACTCTTACGCGTAAGCTAATCCTACACGTAAATATTGCTTTTACGCGTAAGTTTGGTGTTTTTACGCCTAAGTATTACTTTGCCTAAACTTGGTTTCTACGCCTAAGGATACTTCATCAACAACGTTTCATTCGACTACAAAGATCCATTTTACAACACAAGTTTTCAACATGTCTCAACCACCATACTCTAACTACTTTCCTTACACGTATAATCGCAGAACAACAACAACTCACCACAACATCAACAATTCAATCAACAACAACAAGTTTATCAACGACAATTTAACCAACAACATTCCACAACAAGGAGCAATTCCACCTCAAATGGTTCAACCACCACCTAGTCTTCAAGTACAACCTTACACAAACTTTTACAATCAACATCCATCCAGAATACTATGAAGGAACCGTCTTGGTTTGCAAAGATGTGTGAAGCTTTAAGTAGCCAAGAATCCATTCATGAGGCAGATCACTGATAGACCTCCAATGCTCACTCTCGAAACTACGATCGGTGGGTGATTAGGTTCTTTCGGTTTTGTGATCTAAAGAAGCCACATGGCAAGTTCTTAAAGAAGGTCATCTTGGAAGGTCCATTTCAGATGCCTATTGTTGTTACACCCGCAAATCCTAATGCTAATCCACCAAGAGATGATATCACCAACATTGCAACTCTTAGTGACCTTACTGCTAATGAACTTCTACATTTTGAAGCCGATTGTTAGGAATTAGAAAATTCCATAGTGAAGAGTCGGTCACCCCAAATGTTATCTATCTTAAGTTAGCTCGTAGACTTGTCGTTAGTTTCGTTATTTAGTAGTTTATTTATTAGTTTGTAGCGTAGTATAGCTTAGTGCAACACCGTGGAGGAAGAACGGGTCTTTATCCACTGTATCCCTGATCCACAGCCGATAGGAGGTCGTGTATTCAGAACTATAAATACCCTTCCATCCATGGAAGGGTGGTGCTTCAATCTAATATTCCATACTTTTGAGAACCAAGTCTCTAGCAAGAAAACACCCAACTCTCTACTTCTCTCTCTAATGGCAAACATGTATTTTGATCATCCAAGACCACCTGAATCATCAACACAATAAATATAACGATCCTACAATTGGTACCAGAGCCAAGGTTTTGTGTTTTGATGTTTTTGTGTGGTTTTGATCGTATGGTTTTATACGGTTGTGTGTGGTTTATACGGTCTCTTGGATGGATTGGTTGGTTTGATGTGTCTTGTTTCGTGGGTTGAAGCATGTTATGTTGTGGTCTTGATTTCATCGATCGCTTTATTAATATCATGTCGTTTCTAAACTGTTTCTGTCATGCTATGGTCTATTAATGTCTCAAGATATGTTTATTAATGTCACAAGTTATGTTGAATCTTTATCGCCTTTGAGCAGTTTTATAGAAACCATTTTTAAACATGGTTCTTGATAGCAACTTGTGTTCTTGTTTCTTAATGGCGACTTGGTCATGTTTTTGAAGTCAAACCGGTCAAACAGTCATATGTAGTGCCTTTGTCACGTTTTCGGGTTCATTTGCATATGGTCGGAACTTATTCGGAAATACATCGAAGTTTTCAAAGATCTATCTAGCGACTTGGCACGACCAATGGTGGCGACTTGTCTTACAAGTCGCCTAGATTCGTTATATATAAGTAGCGATTATGCTAGCGAGTTGTATTTGACTAGCGACTTGACATAAATGTGGTAGCGACATGAATCAATTTAGCGACTTGTTACTGAACAAGTCGTAGCAACTTGTGCTAGCGACTTGGGCTAAATACTTTGGCTAGCGACTTGACTCAAAAACTCTGATAGCGACTTGTCTTTACAAGTCGTGGTGACTTGGCCGTGGCGAGTTGGCCGTGGCGAGTTGTGCTTAGAAAGGGTAGCGACTTGACTAAAATAGCTACTTGACTGACAGAAATGATGAAGAAGATAGACCACTAGACCACGACCTCAAACTCAAAACCAAATACCATCTATACTCAATAGAACTTCAGACTTATGCCATCATCAGTCAACAATTACAAATTTTCAGTCAAACAAAACCTTGACCACAACGAATAACAACATACCATATACCATCATCGACCTAAGTCCATGGCTTGGCAATGCAACTGATTCGACTCCAATCCAAAAACACTTAACAATCATGTATCAAAAGGATAAATGAAAAAGCGATCTCAGATCCTTTCTTCCGTGTGGTATTTCAAATACACAATGTCCTTTACAAGAACAAGTACACAAAGAAAGATATCATCACATATCTAGACTCATACATACACGAATTCTAAAAAATAGATAGATCTCAGAATGGGTTCAAATATGTGTCCATTCGTTTGTTTGTATGAACCCTTTTCATCATTGACCAAATTTCAGAATCAAAATAACTTGAAAAGATCTAAAGGATTTCAGAATCGCTCACTATCTCAATCGTTTCAAAAGGTGTTAAAATGAACGAATCTCATCACAAATTCAACCTTGTTAATATAAGATTTCAGAAAAGGGAATGTAACAAAGATGTTAACTCCTTCCTCTTGATTTGTTTAATGCTAATGAGACATGATCTATGCCAAATCAAGGAACAATTAAAAACAAATTAACACCTACCTGACATCCTTTGTGGAATATTGAGGCCGTCTACTCATGTGATACCATCCCTGTGGCCTCTTCATTGTCTCAAAACCATCCCTATGGCGAGACTCATGCATCGTTAACATCAAGGGTACTTATACGAAATTGATTAATCTTTGTTTTGGGGAAAGGATTTTTTTTAGAAAGGCGGACTGGTGTTATTGAAGATGGGGGCGGACAATTTTTTTAGGGTTTGTGAAACGTAAGTTTAGGGTAAACGTGAGGGTTAGTGTGACTTTTATATCCGTAACACTTGGTTGATCAGGTCTCACGTGTTATGGGCCTCATTGGTCGATTATTATGGTTGGCTGTAATTTCCAATGGGCCTTATCTCTGTTACGGATATTATTTTAAGCAAAGGATTGGGCTTCTTCGGTTAAATCGGTTTTAAGGTGATCAACATAAATGGGATTCGATAGGGTCGCATACTATTGGCTGCATAATGTGTGTTATCCAAGTATTGTCTTGAAAATATTGTTGTTACATAATTTTGTAGTTTGAAGGGATTTGGATTGAGAGCCCATAAATTTCATTTCTAATGAAGAGTGGAAGTTGTTTACTCATCATTTGGGCCTTACTCTTTTGGAAACATATTTTGGAGATGGGCGTTAGTCGTAATTTGAATACAAGGTCAATCAAGCAATGGGTCATCTGAATTTTGGTCTATGAGATAGATGTGAATTGGACTACATGCCGAGTTTGTTTTGGCTTGGTTACGGTGTGTGGTTTGCGCGTTGGATCGGGTAATATCCGTTTATTAATGATTTGGGCTTTGAAGTTGTAATCTCACTCATTGGCATGAACGGATTTATTGCTATAAATGATTTTGTACATGGACCGAGTCTGAAGAATCATGAGGTTTTTGATTTGATGACGAGTGCTGACATTGTGCTTCAATGATATGATTGAGTGTGAAGATATGATTTGTTGAGTAAGGTGGTTTGGTACTTTGTTGTATACATTTTCACGGAGATTATTATGTCACGGCTTGAATTAATGATTGAACAATGTTGACTACGGGGTTGTTTGGACGATATTTCTTACTTGGATTTTAAGTGAGGTTTTTACGGGCACGTCTTCTTTCTACCCTTCCGCGAAGATGACTTGTTTGGGCATTTACAGAGTGAAATAAAGACTTGGCTATTTAGTTACGGGTGTGATTCTTTCTCGCTTAACCCACAACGTAACTATCACTTCGGTGTCTCACTCAGTTGAGAATGTCAAGAGGTTTTGTACATTGGGTACACCGCTTCTTTTTCACGAGGATTAGTACAAGTTTAAGTAACAAATCTGGGAAATTTCACTTCATGATCAAGTTTGGCATATCGGGTTTACTTCTCAATGTGGTCACTACAATAGCCTACATAGTGCGTGAATGATGTGTTTACCAAAGTGTTGATTGGATGGTTGATGATGTTGGATTTTGAACCGCTGATGAACCGTTGCATGTTCCCTAAAAGAGATATTCACCGAAACCAAAATTGTCATAACACATTCAAGTCGACATTGTTAATGTTATGTCTTGATCTTGTAAAATCCATAAAGAACCTATTTCTCGGTTTAAATCATAGACCAGAAAATCCGTGACAATAGAAACATCACGGTAATTGTAAGTGCATTTCGAACTATCATACGGTTTATTCTTGGTTTTGTAAAATCATGAAGAAACTATTTCTCGGTTTAAACTATAGAACAGTAAAATCCGTGATGATGGAACCATCTTGGAGAAAGGAAAGCGTATCTCGGGGTCTTCGATCTTTGGTGTTACGGGTTATGCTTGAATAAGGGATAAAAGGTGTACTTCATGAATTGGATGTGTTTGGATATTCGTCATGGCGGTTTGGTTACTTCAAAGTTTTACGGGGTTATGCTCATTAAACCATGGTCGGGATGAAACCATTATCATAGTTCACTTAAAAGGTCAAAGGAGGCTAGATTTGAGCTTTTAATCAAAAGATGTGACAACGGCGTTAATTCAGTATTATTCATTTGAGGTTGAAGTGAAATATCACGGGCGAGTGTACTTAGTATCTGAAGATATCGGGGATGGTTGGATGAAGATTCTTCAAGATCCTTGTTCGAGCTTATTATCAAAAATGAAGACTTGGAAATCTAGTTATTATTGGGTGTCTTTTACCTTTTCTTTTACCACTTGGGAGAATTGGGCTCATACCACTACAAAATAACTATCACTTTAAGGAGTTATGTTGTAGTGCTCAGTGTCACATTCAATTGTGGATTTTCAAGAGGTAATGTACGTCTTATACTTGATGGGTGGTTGGTTGAAGAGTATAGAGTACATAGAGAGTACTTAGAGATGCTAATGGAAATCGGCACCGCTCTTTGTTACATATGTGCAAGTTTAAGTCACGAGTTCGGGCTGTTTTACTTCAGAGTCAAATTCATCATATTGGGTTTCTCCATCAATTGTTACAACAAAAAACCTACTGAATGATAATGGGGATGATTACATGTTTTGCCTAAAGAGATTGAAAAGAGAGAGATTATGACGTATGAACACATCAGTTCATGCCTCGTTCTCTAAAGAAAAGAAATGTGTACGTTTCAGTGCGCATTATCTTCGGAAGAAGAGAAATCTTCTTATGACGTTTGGACACAACAGTTCAAGCCTCGTTCCTCAAAGTAAAGAAAAGTGTATGTGTCAGTGCGTTTTATCTTCTGAAGAAGAGAAATCTTCTAATTAATGACCATTCTCTTCAACATGCTTCATGCTTTTTCCATGTGCTTTCGATTATCAAGTGAACCGGGCTACTGTTGATTGTTTTTCCTATTCCACTTGCTCAACTATAATGAAGATAGAGACATCATATGCTAATATTGCGGGGGAGAAGTGTGAATAGACTACATTTGGTTAAGATATTCACTTATTCAATCAAGAATGGCAACTCCGTATGCAATTCTTGAGGGGGAGAAGAAGTGTGAATTTTTTGCATTGTTGATTGATATTTGAGAATTTAAATGGTCATACGGCTCTAAACTCATGTAAGAACCGAGCTTCTTCTTATCGGGTCATCTTCACATGGAGTTTTTCTCTTCTAAGAGCCGTTGGTTGACATCTTCACTCGGATTGATGAAGTTTATCGAAAAAGTACTTCCGGTTAATGCTTCAAGTATACATCAACATGATGATTCCGAACAATCTCTATGTTCTTGTTTGATGTGATTGGTAGTTTGGCGTTACCATCTTGTGTGTTCATTGCGGCCTTATTGCTGATTTCCTTGATGAACATCTTTCTGTTCTTGTTTGATTGGGAGAGATTTGAGTTAAGGGATTTGCAAGATGTAAGTTAATTGGGATGCTTTTGGTGGGATGCTTTTGGTGTGAGTTGAAGATGTTAACTATCTATTCCCAACCGAACAATCTTGAAGAAGGTCGAGTCTACGGTCTGTTCTACATTTTACATTACATGTTAGAAGACTAAAGGCGAGTTGCATTTAACGATCTAAAGACTTCTTCTTAATCGGGCATCTATCAAAGCAGTTGTCGGTTTAGGGAGAGCACTAATTGGGAGAGAGTTATAAGTCATATTCAATCCCCAATTAGACTTGCTCATACTCTTTAGCAAATGACTCCTCGAGACGTTGTTATTGACTATTTCACGTATTGGACATTTGTCACAAGTTGATTACTTGAGTTTATCATTTATCACTTATTTGAGATTGAAGTTGACTTTTTCAAAGGCGTGTTCTTATTTGATAACTTGCTCGGGCTTAAGAATTTGAGTTGAAGACTTGGTTTATCTAGTTACCGGCAATGAGGTGGATGGTTGAAGACCGTTAACTATCACTATTAGGAGTTACTTTGTTTTACTCGATGTCACACGATATGACGGTGTGGATAATCGCAAGAGGTGTTAATGTCTCATACTTTGTTTGGGTAGTGAGTACTTAGAAATTTGCTTGAAGCATAAATTCTCTACACCGTTCTTCCATCATTAGGTGCAAGCTTAAGATACAAATGTGGGGATGTTGACTTGAGTTTCAAGTATGGTATATCGGTGTTCTTCTTGATGAGTCACTTCAAATTGTCTACATAAGGGTTGATAAAATAGTCGAGTGAGTCTTTAGTAAGTTGATTCTCACAAGAGTTCAAGTGTTCTTCTCATAAAGATTTCAAGTATTTGGGCTTATTATGTGTTCTCGATTACGAATCATCAAAACCGAGAAAGGAGGAAGGAGACACGCATCTAAGCGAGTAAACTTGATGAACTTAGTACTTCTAAGTGATTGAAGATATCCCGGAAGACAAATGTCATTACCAGAGAAACTCAAGGTTTGACTCATGGCGTTTAGGGTTTATTCCAACTATGTGGGGAAGAGATGTTAGAAAGTATCCAAGATAAAAGAGGTACACTAGTGTGTGGTGATTTGGATGGTATCGCAATGATCGGGAGAGATTGTGTACATTAGGGATGCTCATTGTTTCACTTGAGTGCTTAATCGGTGATTCGAGATATAATCACTTATTCGGAGTTGACATCAGAGATTGTCACCCGCAGAGCTAATCGATGACTTGGCGCTTCTTCAATGTTATCGCTAATCCTTCTTTGGGTATTGGTATACTTTGAATACTTGAGCTTCATACACGATCATCGGGGAAGAAAATGTGAACATGGGAGGTGTTTTCATTCCCTCATGATGTTTATTCGGAGAACTCTTGGGTATTGGTGTACTTGGGTTCTTGAGCTTCATACACGATCATCCAGGAAGAAAATGTGAACATGGGAATGTGTTTTCATTCCCCTCATGATGTGTATTTGGGAGAGTTCTTGAGCATTATACAAAGAGACCGATCGCATCAATTCAACTACGGGGAAGTGTTCTCTTGACATCTTTTGGAATGGATCGCTTGGACTTGATGGGAAAAAGAAATTTGAGAAGATTATTTATACGTGGGATGATACGTTGTCGTTCTTGTTGATGATATAACCTCGAGCGAAGAATCACGGTGATTATTCTTGAAAGGAGCGGCGGATTTATGATAATGGTGTGCTTCTATGTGCACTGGCTAAGGCAAGCTTGAAATAGAGCTTGAATCGCTCAACATAAGGATTTTCGGTTTGGGGAAGCTACCAAAGTCTCACTTTCAAGTGGCTCAATTTCTCTCTTCGATTCAAGAGTCTTGGAAGCTTTGGTGGTGAATGTTTAGAGATGATGACTTCTATCTTCTACAACGGGTCGCTTGATATCCTTATCTCGGTACTCGTATCATCATCTTCTTTACTATATCATCTTCTCTATCTTTGTATATATTTTCAAAACAAAATACAAAATTATAAAACCCGCAAAACAAAATAGAAAATATAAAACCAACAAAAGAAAATAGAAAATATAAAACCAACAAAACCCATAAAAATCGAGAAAATTTGAAAATGCCAAAATATGTTTTCTCAAGACATGTCTTCAGTATCGATAACATCTACGGTCTTAGAAATGTCATTCAATAATGGCACGGGACCATAGATGAAGTTCGAGCAGGAGGTGTAAATATTTTCTAAACATGTCTTAAACTATGGCTTACAGTTATTTCAGACTGTAACCCGGGTTTCAAATGATGGCTTGCAGTTACTTCAGACTGTAACCCGTGCTTAAAACAATGGTTTGCTATTATTTCTGATAGCAACCCGCTCTTCAAAAGAAAGGAAAGTGTTGCGCTAAACCAATTTTCAAATATTTTCGTGCACTTATCCTAAAAACTAAATGAGGAAAGTATGTTGATGGACTGCTGTTCCTACACAAATGTTTTTCCGTCTAAAATTCTTCAGAAAAATATTTGGTGTGTTCAAAATGGTGGAAAATGAGTTGCTTAAAAACAATCAGATTCAGAGTTTTTATAGAATTTGGAAACTCAATCAATGACTTCAGCACTTTTAAAATCTTTTATAAAATGAGTCATGGATTGAGGGGGATAATGTTTTTCAAATCTACATCATCTAACGGGCTTTCTTAATTATCCTAATATACTTAATTAAAAATGATGTTAACCTATGTTGAAGGACTAGGTACCTAGGATATGATTGCTAGGATTAGATGATTAGAGTTTGATGAACACATTTTTCCCATACATTTAAATGATCTGATTGATATGTTGCATAGAATTTTATTAGTCGATTACTGTTTGGGTGATGTCGACCACCATATATCTGTATGTGTGTTCACTAACGTATGCATGTATATTGGTTATAAGAATGTTCCCGATCCAGATCCCACAGATTAATATGATTGGATGCCGAAAGGAAAGGGTAACTATATCTTGGGTTGAAAAATGAAGAAACGGAGCTTAATTGGACTTCTATGGAGAGTTGGCATAAATGCAACGTAAGAGGTCTCACCGCATCGCGAGATGGTTTTCTTAAGTGATTGAAGAAAGCGAGCTTAATTTGACCTCGGTTGGCATTCAAATGCAACGTAAGAAGAAGTCTCACCGCATCGCAGACGGTTTTCTTCCAAACCCTACAAACAACAACATAAGCTTCTCAACCACCCAACATATCTTTGTGCGGGATAACAGTGATGATACCATTTTCTAAAACTTTGAAAAATATTGTTTTGAAAATGGAAAATATTGTTTTGAAAATATATTGGACTAAATTTTAAAATCACTGGACTTCATTTTATCAAAACTTAAGTCACTCAATCATCGACTATTGTCATGGTTTGAGGGGGAGAGTGATTTTGAATAAAATATTTTCAAACAATATATCTTCAAAAGAGTCCGTTTGTACGCTAAAATGTGGTGATCTAAAGATTTAATGTTATGTCATGGTATGGTTTTCCTTAAAACTCAAAGATCTGTCAAAATGAAATTTTTTCTGTTCTTGTTTGATTGTGAAATTATTTTATTTTACTTAAAAGGTCTCTTAAAACTATCATACCTGACACTAACAATCTTTAATGTCTTAAAATGGTCCTTATCTGTCATTTTTCAAAGTTAAATCAAGCCACGTCTTTCCCCAAAATGTTATAAATGATTTAAATCAATTGGGATCACAAATCTCAAAAGGTTTGAAATTTTGATCGGGGTAGAGATCGTGAGTTAAATCTCTTATCTGTTTAAATGGAATTTGTTTTAGTCCTTCAAAGGCACTCCTGCCTCCATGTGCCAAACGATTTCAAATATACAATGCACATGTTGAGGAGGAGGATTTATCCAAAAACTAGATGAGTATTTAAACAAGGCCACATTTTCTCCCATGTTTTCTAAACCTAGTTAAATCACTTGGGATCCAAAATCTCAAAGGGTTTGATATTTTTGATCGGGGGAGAATTTGTGATTTAATAATGAAATTTGATAAAGGTGATCGTTTTGATTTAATTGTGCAGTTGCTCTCTCATATGTAAAGCAGCTTTGAATCTCAAGCACATATTGAGGGGAGCATAACTATCGAGGTACAAAAGCTTTTTAAAAAAGTTATTTATAAAGTACCTTGATTGAGTTTTCAAATGGTTTTCTTAATGGATTTTGTGATCGTGGATGTGCTTCAAAGAACTCTTGCCTCTATGTGATAAAATGTTTTAAAATATCCTATGCACATATTGAGGGGAGAATTTTACCAAGAAAATCAAATGGCTTTTTAAATTTAAAATTGTGATCAAAGAAAATATTTCAAAGTTCTCTTGCCTCCATGTGCCAAACAATTTCTAAATCACACGCACATGTTGAGGGAGGTTTTCTAAATGATCAAAACTATTAAGGTACAAAATGCTTTGATCTCGTATCACAAGTACCTTGATTGTTTTTCCAAATGATTTTTCAATTGGTTTCATGAAGGAAAGAACAATACCAAAAGACCGACCAATTTACTTTATGCATGGTGATATAAGGATGATTAGGTTAGGTATTCGTTCCCACGATCCCGCCAGAACCGGAGGGATCTACCTAGGGACTATCCACTAGATAGTGTAGAGTCCTTAGGAATGATTAAAAAAGGAGAAAAATGAGAATATGGGAAGAGTGCGAACTGAGACAGAGCTAAGGCTGGAACAAACCCAACAAAGTTCTAGTTATGAAGTCTCGGTAAGCATTGAAGGGGTTGAAGAATGAAAACAAATGAATATGAAAAGGGTGAAAGAAATAGACCTCCAATAATTCAACCTTAGGGCGATGAAGGGTTCAATACATATGCTACTTGGTGTTTACTAAGGTAACACTGGTATTGAAGACAAGACGTCATGGACCCAGTGACGCACTGCACTAAACTTCCCAAAACACTCAAGTTCCTCTTAAAAGGACTTGTTTCATTCTCACGGGGAACCGACATTATCTATCGACTTTCTCTTAGAGATTGTTGATATTGAAGAAGGAGACCCTCTCCCTAGTCTCCGGCACAGGAACCAAAAGTGCACTAATTGAGTCTAGAGCCAAGAGATCATCCACAATATCTCATTAGGACACTATTCTTGAAGACTTGCTGTTTCACACAATGTGGAAAGTAAGAATATATTAAGAGTCCTTCGCATTATCCTTGTGGTATTCCCAGAACATCTGAGTGATATATAACAATATTCATGATGAAGATGGAAAGCCTTCTAGAGCCAACATCAAACAAGCTCTTGGTAGGTGGCATGTGAGATCTTTCATAAGATCAAGCTTGTGACAACTGGATAGAAACAATGGGGAGATTCACTTGTGAATCAACCTTGGTCCAGGACATGAATTGACGAATACTTTTAGAAAAACTGTTCGATGTGCGAATCTCTTCTTTTCGCTAGCACGTCGAATGTGTACTCATTCTCTAATACAAAAAGTATTTTGATTGAAAATTGATCTTTCTCATAAAACCTTCGTCGTATTGCAAAACTCTTTCTTCAAGCAATACACGATTGTTTTTCAAATCATTTTCATCAACAAGTGAATCTCAATTCTTTGGTTCACTCACCGTGTTGTCTTCTTTGAGACGTTCGGTTTGAGAACGACTAGAACATTGCGAAACCACATCGAGGAGATTCTTAGAATCCTACCGATCACGAGCGTGCTTGTAATCGATCAACGGGGAACCGGGGCGTGTACCTCAATTCAACGAAAGTGATCAAAGACACTTTCATGTGTTTTATTGCTAAATGTTGTTTGCGGTACATTTGGACGGTTGCGGTGATCGAATTGAGACGTCAATCCAAAGCCGCATGCTCACAGCATCCACACTTAATTGAAGAAATCATGGTGGTGCATATCTACATAACACGGTTCGATATTTTAATACTATGCTTCTTCTACCGCGCAAATATCATGAACCGAAGAAAGCTTCCGCCACTCGATGGAAAGATGTCATGCTTCAAAAGTGTGAGCATGTCGATCCAAAAGTCACAACTTCACATGATGGCAACACAATAAAGGGTGATCCGTAGATTTTTGTGGCTAATGATCTCAATGAAAGCTCAAGATCATCAAAGATGTGGATCGCTTAAAGGCCTCCACTAAAAGTACAAATCATTGCGAGACTTTGAAGAATCGCTACTAAAGCACAAAGATTGTGAAAGTGAAGAATTCAAGTCTACTAGCTCAAGAACAATGTCAAGAATAGAATGCTAGGATTGAAATGTAAAACATGGGTGACCTCCTTAGGGAGATTGTTAGGAATTAGAGAATTCCATAGTGAAGAGTCGGTCACCCCAAATGTTATCTAGCTTAAGTTAGCTCGTGACTTGTTGTTAGTTTAGTTATTTAGTAGTTTATTTATTAGTTTGTAGCGTAGTATAGCTTAGTGCAACACCGTGGAGGAAGGACGGTCTTTACCAGCTGTATCCACGATCCACGGGCCGATAAGAGGTCGTGTATTCAGTAACTATAAATACCCCTTCCATCCATGGAAGGGGTGGTGCTTTTCAATCTAATATTCCATAATTTTGAGAACCAAGTCTCTAGCAAGAAAACACCCAACTCTCTACTTCTCTCTCTAATGGCAAACATGTATTTTGATCATCCAAGACCACCCGAATCATCGACACAATAAATATAACGATCCTACACTGATGAACTAGCAATGCAATACATCCTTTTGGAATTACCCAATCCAATCCTTCGAAGTGTTGATGCTCAAAAGACTTCTAAAGCAATGTGGGAACATATTCATCTTCTAATGGAAGGCACTGAACTCAATCAAGAGGATATGGAATCCAAAATTTACTTGGCTTATGAACACTTCATGATTGAACCAGGAGAGACATTAGAGTCATATCATCATCGATTCTCATACATCATCAATGATTTGGAAGAACACAACATCATCATGCCAAGAATTGCCGTCAACACCAAGTTCCTAAGTAGTCTTGGTCCTGATTGGGAGAAGTATGTCAATTTCATCCGTCAAGCTAAGAATCTTCATCATGCTACATTGGGATTGTTGTACGACTATTTGAAGCCCCACCAAAAAGAAGTTGACAAAGAAAGAGTTATATGTGGACTCCCGATTTCACCTTCACTCCCGGATAATCAACAATTAGCTTTGTGGGCTCAAGCGTGTTATCCTCAATTCTCGACCTTATCAACTGTCTTCACAAATCCTCCACAACCCGCTGCTCAACTTACTACAACAATTACACCATATGATCCGTCACAGCAACAATCTCAAAATACTCAATTGGTCCCATACAACAACAACAATGATCAAGCACTTTATAGTTAATCAAATGAGGAAACAGAAGCTTTCGATGCATTGCAACAAGGGTGTCATGATTGCTAAAGCCTTCGGCCGATACTCAAACAAATCCAACAATCGCATTCGTACCTCATCTAACACAAGGAATCGGTTTGTTGTTAACAATGGACGTGTTGAAGTTGAGAATCGGGGTAATGTTAAATCGGATGGGCGGTGGTCAGGGTTTAATGCTATGGGAAAGAATAACATGGGTGCTCCTGAGAGCTCAAGTGGTTGAACAGGGTAATGCTCAGAATGGGATTAATGGTCTTCGTTGCTATAAATGTAATGAGAAGGGTCACCTGGCTAATGCATGCCCTAATCCGAGGACTAGAGGTAGTGCTTATCACAAGGAGGCTTTACTATTAGCTCTTAAGGATGAAGTTGGTGGAACTCTCACCAACAAGGAACAGAGCTTCATGGCAGATGCAGATTTTGATGATGACATGGAGGACTTGCAAGCTAATGCAGCAGTGATGTTGATGGCACAAATGCAAGCTCTCCACATTAGTGACACAAGCCCAGTGTATGACACTGACGGCTTGTCTCAGGTACCGGATCAAACCATACTCATTAATAATCTGATATCTCAGCCAAAATCTACATCCGACAGGTCGAGTGTTCAACATGAGCCGCTCACATCTCATTCGATGATCATCAAATAGACCCGTAGTTATATTTGATGATCAAGATGACCTTATGGTTACCTTTGATAATCAGGTTGACTCCGTGGTTATACTTGAGGATCTGACTAATGATCATGTTGAGACTCACATTGAACAAGATGAACCTTCGTCTAATCTAGAAGTTGAGCTCATGACCTTAATTAAAGACCAAGAATCTCGACTGGAAACCTGCAAGCAATTAAAAGAAAACAATGCCCTGTTGATTAGGGATAATGAATGCTTAAAAAGGCAACTCAACATTTTTAAAACTCAAGAAAAACGTGAAAAAGGTTTTGAAGTCGCTTTTGCTAAATCTTCCCAAAACAAAAATCAGAAGAACGACATATACGTGATCTAGTCGCATCCAAGAATGCTTTATTGTCTCAAATAGAACAACTGAAACTTGATCATAAAAAAAATTAACGCTCTCACTTTGGAAAATCAAAAAGCCAAGGCTGAGTTGTTAACTTGTCTAAAACAGTTCTCTGCGTACAAAAAGCATTCAACAAAACGAATAGATGACTATCTTGAAGAAATTGTCGGCTTACAAAACAAACTTAAAGAGTTTCGAAATGTTGTTTATAAACATGGTGAGTCAATCACAACTATTCAAAATTTTACTTTAAAACCCAATCCAAATGGATATGGACCGAATCTTGCTGATTACAAACCAAAGCTTTCAAACAAAGCATTCAAACCAAATCCAAGTTTCCAGTCTTTGAATACAAAATTGATGACTCTGTTATGAGTGTTTTGAATATCATCGTCAAGAGGAATTAGATGCGAGATGACGAGAGTCGATCAAAATTAGAAAATGTTGTTTATAACAAACCATTTAACTATTCAAAAGTCGTCACTTTCGTCACACAAAATGATTCTTCTAACACACCTCGGGTTATCACACCTATATACGAGTCTTCTAATGTTGCTCCCAACCAAATTATGCACAAATTTATGGTCCTTTACCTTCACTCGATGAAGTAAATTCAATACCCGAAAATTGTCAAATTCTTAGATATTTTGACATTTTCACTTATGACATCAAACTTTTAGAGCGTGAGATTGAATTTCATTACGAAATAAAAGTTGAACATTTTCAATCGCCTGAGGCATGAGAACAAAGAGACATTTTTAGAAAAGAATTTTACCCCATGTTAAAAATTTGAAAAATTGTGCATTGTATTGGGAAAGGAATTTCATAAGGAACTTGGGTGATGAAAATCGTTTCGTTGAAAAGCAAACATCGATTTCAAATACAAAACGCAAATAGAAAATGTTATGAAAAGATGTTGATCAACTCTTGGAAGATATTATCTGTGCTGATATCCATAATGTTATGTTATTGCATTCTTTGTCATATGCATTTGATTATATCTCTGCTGATTCTGTTGAAATTGTTGCGAATACTGATAATGTGACTCAGATCGAGTCTTTAAAAGTTGAAAATGAACGACTGTTAAATGAGCTTTCAAATGCAAAACGTCGTCTTCAATGTTGTCAAAATCGTGAACTTGCTTTGCAAAACAAAATCAACCAGTTGCAATCCAAAAATTTTAATACAAAATTTGAGCAACTGGATGATCAAAACGCGTCTCTGAAATGTCAAATCTCAAAATATGAACAAGAACTTACAAAAGTTAAAAAGGAATATGGTGTCATATTTGATTTACTCAAACAGACTCGTGATGAAACATCAAACGAACTTGATCATTATCTTGCACACACTAAAGAAGTAATGAATGTTTCTGGAAATCTTCGTTCTGAAAATCAAGATTTGTTGCACACAATCATTGAGTTAAAGAAGAAGTTAGGAAAGTATGAACAAGTTCAGCTTAGCAACATTAAGAAACTTGCACCTGTACTACTTAGAAAAAGTGACACTAGAATGCCTCTTGACAAATCACAAGATACTAATGTGCTTCCTCTCTTGAAATAGGAATAGTTGCCTCTTTTCCCAGCGTTAGCACTTCACAGCCTAGGAGCAATACAAGGAAGAATAGGAAGTTGCGACCTAAGAAAAGAACAATAAAGAATGCTGAAGTAGAAGAACACCCTAGGACTTTGAATAACGAATGCTGAAGTAGAAGAACACCCTAGGACTTTGACACATGTAATGGAAAAAGTGATGTAACGAATGCTGAACCTTTAAGTACTTTAGATATTAAGTCTGAAGCCTCTTGTGTTATATGTCGTAAAAGTATGCTTTCTGATTGTCATGATAAATGTGTTGCTAAAACTATCTTGTCTCATTTGCGGAATCCTAAGAAACGGAATACCTCTAGGCCCACTACTGCTTCTAAGTCTTTGCTTGGTAAACCGCCCTCTTTGGATTCTAAGAAACGCATTGATGTCCCTGTAGCTCCATTATCACCTATAAGGAACGTAATACTATCTAGTGCATTCACTAAGACTAAAGCAAAGACTAGTTGGAGATGGCAGAAATGGATACATAATACACTAGGATTTAAATGGATACCTAAAATCATTGATGTGTGTATTACTACTATAAGCGCTTGGAACCTCTAACTCTTCGGGTTCCACATCTAGTTCTATTCCATATGTGTCGTCGTGTGTGTAATGCGGTGATCTGAATCATCTTTGGATTGTTGATAACGGATGTTCCCGACACATGATGAGCAATCTCAAGCTGTTATCAAACTTTGTTGCAAAGTTCATTAGCCTTTGTCGACTTGGAATGATCACTTAGCGACTATCATGGGATACGGAGATTACATCAATGGAAACATCGAAATGAGCATGGTTTATTATGTGGAAGGCCTCGGTCACAATCTCTTCTCAGTAGGTCAATTCTATGGTGGAGATTTGGAAGTTACTTTTCGGGGAGAAAACTTGTTTCATTCGTGATCTACAAGGAAACGATCTTATGTCTGACACTCGTAATTCAAGTCTCTACACTATCTCCATGCAAGACATGATTGCTTCATCTCCCATTTGTCTACTTTCAAAGGCAACATCAACAAAATATTGGCTATGGCACCGTCGTCTCTCACATTTAAACTTTTAAACCATAACCAACCTTGCTCGATATAAACTAGTTGAAGGTCTCCCAGATTACGATATTCTAAAGATCACCTATGCTCGTGTGAACAAGGGAAAAGCACTCGTGCTTACTTTCCTTCAAAGGTGGAACACGACTCTCGGCATGTGCTTCATCTTCTTCACATGGATTTGTGTGACCCGTCTTGCGTGCAAACGATTAATGGCAAACGCTACATCTTGGTAATTATCGATGACTACTCAAGATGGACTTGGGTCTACTTTCTTCAAAGTAAAGATCAAGCTCCACAGATGATCATCACCTTTCTCACAAAATTCAAGTTCGACTCGGAACACGATCCGACAAATCGTAAGCAGACAAAGGCGAATTTGTGAATCAAACTCTTCGTGAATTTTATGAGAAATTGGGAATTGAGCATCAAACATCTATTGCACGCTACGAGAAGAAAATGGAGTTGTTGAAAGGCGAAACCGTGCGTTAGTGGAAGCTGCAAGAACAATGTTAATCAATGCTAAACTTCGGACTACTTATGGGCGAAGGCGTATCAGCGCATGCTACACTCAAAATCGATCAATGATTACTAAGCATGCAACAAAACACCTTTTGAGCTTATCCACTCTGAAAACGAATCTCAAACACTTTCATGTATTTGGATACCTTTGCTACGTAAATAATGATCATGATGACTTTGGAAAGCTCAAAGCGGTCGACATTGGAGTCTTTATTGGATCTTGTGAAAATTATAAAGGTTACCGGATGCGGAATCATCGTACTAAGCGAGGTTATGGAAACGATTCATGCAAATTTCGATGAACTTACATAAATGGCTTTCGAGCATAACGACTTGTAACCGGTCACAACCGTTTAAACTTCCTCAAACCCATCATCGGTGAAGCAAGCCCCGACTTGCTCGTCGACAAATGGAAAAACTATTTGCTCCTCGTTCGTTGATGATATTGATGAGCGTGCTCGGTGTATCCAATGTTTCTGGCGCTCAACCCGATCATATTTCAATACACGATACACCGCTACAACAACTACTATTGAAGAAGCACCACCGTTGACTCTACAACAACATTTGAACAAAGCGCTTCCAGCGACGTTGAACCGGTGATGATGTTACGAACAATGAAGTACCCTCACTGCGATTTTGATCCAAATGCGTTCTTTAACCCATTTACTAATGAAGCTGCGCACCCGATGTTGCGGAATCATCTACAAGCCATTTGAATCCTCCCAAGCGCATAATGTATATCAACATCAACCTTCCACTCATCTTTGGACGAAGACCATCCTCTTGAGAATATTATTGGTAACCCAAATCAACGATCGTAACGAGACAACGTCTTCACACAGATGGTGAACATTGCATTTATGCACTCACCGTCATCAATCGAACCTAAAACATTAAAGAAGCAATGACCAAAGATAACCGGATTGAATCCATGCGGGAAGAACTCAATCGGTTTAAACATCTTGAAGTATGGGGCGGTTGAAAGACCAACAGGGGTCTCGTCATTGGTCTCAAATGGTTGGAAAAACAAATTGGATCTTTGAAGGGCGTAATCGAAATAAGTTACGTCGGTGGCTAAGGGTTATAGGCAGGAAGAGGGTATTGACTTTGAAGAATCATTCGCTCCGGTTGCTCGTCTTGAGGTCGTTAGGATATTTACGGCGTCATGCTCATATGAATATAACGGTCTTTTAGATGGACGTCAAAAGCGCTTTTACGAATGGTCAACCGAAAGAAAAAGTCTATGTTAGCCGACCGGAAGGATTCGTTGATCGAGTTCCCGAATCACGTTTACAAACCGAACAAAGCTCTCTACGGTCTCAAACAAGCTCCTCGGGCGTGGTGCGATAAGTTATCATCCTTCCTCATTGCCAATAATTTCACCAAAGGTTGATCGACCTACACTTTTCATACAATATCACTGGGCTCACATCTTAATCATTCAAATCTAAGTGGATGACATCATTTTGGGTCAACACATTTAAAATACTCAAATGCTTTTTCAAAACTAATGACAAAACATTTTGAAATGTCAATGATGGGTGAACTCACATTCTTTCTCGAATGCAAGTTCATCAATCACCCGTGGTATTTTCTTAAGTCGGTCAAATATTCCTTGAACTTCTAAACAAATTTGGAATGCAAAGCGTGACACTTATGCCACACCAATGGCTCATAACAAGAAACTAGATTTCATTTACATGGGAAATTGGTGGACCCTACCGGATACCGTAGTATCCTTTGGGTCTCTCATGTATCTAACGACTATCGTGGCTGGTATTGTCTTTGCCGTATATCTTTGCTCCGTTATCGATCAAGAGCATCGAAACCCACCTCTCAGGGCTACAAGAATCTCCGATACATCAAGGAACCATTAACACAGGGATCGGTATCAGAAGGATTACAGTTTTGAACTAATAGCTTTTTCGATGACGATCACGCGGGATGCTTAGATGCATGGAAAAGTACTTGAGAACATTACAATTTCTTGGTGATAAACTAGTGTCATGGCAATCGAAGAAGCGAGGATTGTACATCGTTGTCCTCAACCGAATCGAATATGTAGCCATGTCGCGTGTTGTGCTCAAGTCATTTGGATGAGAACACAACTCAAAGACTATGGTTACGTATTTGATGAATCGATGTCTTGCGACAAGCGGTGCTATTGCTATCTCGTGCAACTCTGTTCAACATTTGAAATCTAAGCACATCGATCTTTGATATCATTTCATCAAGGAGCACTTGCAACAGGGTACTGTTGAATTATACTTTGTGGGTACTGAATACCAACTGACATATGTCCTCACCAAATCCTTAGCTCCTGCTAGGTTTAACGAGTTGGTCCACCGGATTGGTATGCGGTGTTTGACTCTAGAGGAACTGGATGAACTTTTAAAACATTCTTAAAACTAGTCAACCACCAAAACTTCTTTTGTAAATATTTTTCAAAAACAAAATACAAAATTATAAAATCTGATAAAACAACAAAAATATTCTTCTATCTATATTTCTTTTAACGTGGAAAGTACAAATCTTCCGTCAACACTTTAATCTTTCAAAATTCAGTATTTTATAGGTCAAGTGTTGAGGGGGAGAAAGCAAATATTTTTCGGTTTCATAAAACCTTGTACTTGCATGTTACCTCATCCCTGTTGTTTCTTTGATAATGGTGGTCACATTTCTGGTTTACTACCACTCCTCGGACTCAAATTTATAAAATTTCATTATTTCTTAAGTCGAGGGGAGTGTCGTCATGTTTCTTTCCAAATATCTTTCGTTTGGTAACCAAAATGGAAGTTATGGGCGTTGGATGTAAATGGTTAAGGTGGAGGGACTGAATGTGTCAAAAGTTCAAAGTATTTTTTAACAAAATACTCCACCTAACTTTCAAAATCATATTTACATCTCTACATTTATTATCCTACGCATAATAATCTATCTGCAAATCCGTGTTTTTGATCATCAATTTGTAAGTGTTTTTACCTTTTTAACATGATTATAAACAATGGTTTTGAATCGTTTTGAAATCCAACGGTTAAATTTTAACCTATGAATGATTTTGTGTTCTACGCATAAGCGTATGAACACATAATCATGATTGAGTGTTTTTGGTTAAAATGGTAGTGTCAAAATGTTTATCTAATCACATTGACACCATTTCTATCATTAATACTCACCCAGAAACACTAATTGAACGATTTTGAAAATTAGGGTTTATGCGTGAATTAGGTATTTTCATATGTGAGTGTTTTAGGTTAATTAGATGGTTAAGAGAGGTTGTCTATATGTTGAATTAAGTATATCCATGCTTAAAACTTACCCAGAAACATCAATAGTGTAAGAATTAAAATTTAGGGTTTAAGTTTATACGTTTTGGGTATTTTTGATTCATAGTGTTTTTAATGTTAAAACTTACACATAACAACTCATTAGGCCTCTAAGATATCCCAGAAACAGTTTGGTGTTAATCCTGTCGTTAGAACTCTTACTTGGAGGAATTGAACTCTAGGGTTTAATGTCTACGCGTAAATGATTTTCTACGCATAATTGCTTAAATAGTATTCATGTTTAGAACTGAAAATGAATGGATGTATGTGTTAATATTGGTGATATGATGAATTTATTTCAGGTTTCTACGCGTGAAAAACTCAGAATCAAGGTTACTTGAACATCTACGCATAAGGATCACCACGGCGTAGAATATTATCGTAAGAGAAATCTTCGCGTAACCTTCTGGCGTAAGGTTCTACAATGGGGACTACTGGCGTATCTTGTGAAGGATATGCGTAAATGAAGCCTTACGCTTAAGGTTCCATATACGCTTACGCGTAAGCTTTACTCCTAAGGCCCTCTTTTCCTACACGTAATATTTCTTACACGTAAGTCAAGATCCTACGCATAAGCTTATGCTTACGCATATAACCACTCCTGTTTACGCATAAGCTTGCAATACCTACGCCTAAGCCTAGTTTTAACCAAAATTATGAATTGTTACGAGTGCAAACTTGTAAATAAATAAATCATAACGCCACGAAACTAAAAATGTCACTAATAAGCTTAAATGTTTAATAAGTTGTGAAAAATAAGTGAAAACTTAGACTTTAAAACTCAAAGTTAATCAACTCACGAAACTTATCACGATGTCTTTGGACTATTGGACTAACAAGTGACATTGAACTCATAACAATCATCGACATATCACATTCAATAAATAGACAATAAAATCAACTGTTAACTAACGTAATGTCTTCGATATGTTGGTTCTTTTGGCTAAATATCTTCGATCACGACATGGACGCTCAAATGCAAAATGTGGAAGCACCAAATGTTCTCCTTGTTGAAGATATCTTCCTCATGGTTACCCAATGAAGATCGGAAGAACAACCTCGAGTTGATTTTGAGAACTTCTCTTGTTGAGTCTTCATGTGAGATTGCGGTGGATATTCGAAGACTCACCCTATCGAACATGCTCACTAACTCGCCTCTTGTCTGGAGATCTACATTCACTAGTTCGGCATACAATGCAAAGGTCAAAGGTCAAAATCTTTGAACGGTGACGCTTTACAACAAACAAGTCATCATCATACCAATGATTTGAGGCTATTCTTCTCATTCATGTCATCGAACCTCTGAATACAATGCCACTCAACTGAAGAGGTAGTTCTCCGGTTCATGGTCGACATCGGCTATGATGAAGCTCTGGGGTGATCACAAATCGGTCATCTGTGGATCTCAAGAACATTCCCGACCATGGAGAACCCTCTACATTATGATTGCAAAATCCGTTTCGGACGTGATAGTGGTCATGAGCATCCCAAGCTCATGGAACTACAAATATTTTGGGCTTTGGTCAATAAGAAAGACATAGAAGTTGAAGCTCGATATGGGACGATATGATGACTTTCCTTAAAAAGCTTGGCACCAAAATCCAGTATATCGAGATATACCAAATGTTGATCCAAAGAGCTCTAGGGTATAATCGATATTCCGCGAGACTCGAGGACCCCAAACAACACTCTGTGTTGTATGAGCCCACACTCACTGTCAGACTTAAGGACTCAACAACAAATAAACAAGGTGCAGTGTTGCCAGATCATCTTCTTACTGATGCTATCAAGAAACTTTATTCGTATAAATGATATCTGGCAGCAGTTGAAGCTGGCAAAGTAGGTTTCATGGATGAAAAATCTTCTGGTACACCTACTAGGAAAACCAGGAGAGGCAGTGCAGGAAGTATCACTAGCATTGAGAGTACTAGAAGGTATCCGAAGAGGAGTCCATCCCGTAAAAGGAAAGTTCCACTAAAGGAGGCTATCCCTATTCCCAAGCCTGAATCGCAACAAAAGCTAATGGATGAAAGCTCTTAGGATACTGAATCAGACGAAGAGGTCATCTACTCTGAAACTCCAATCGATGACACTTAAACAGTAGCAAAACCTCCCGGTCAAAAGGCGATAAAGGTAAAGGAAAACTCGGTGCTTGAGCATGAAGAGGAAAGTTCGGAAGAAGAGCCACTGGATGAAGACAAAGATTACAGGGAAAAAGGTCAGTATATAAGACTCCTTCACGTTGCCCAAGAATTCGTGACGACAACAAACTCGTGGCCCGGAGGGTCAAGTGGTGGTGCACTATCTACACCGTTTCGATGCGGTTAATCAACCCGATAAAGAACGGTACCACCACCCACGAACAACGAACGAAAGCGGAGGATTCTATCAATTATGACTTTGAGGAACCGAGAGAGAAGTCGAGAAAATTTCGATGAAGATGCGATGTTAAAGCTCAAGCTAAAGCGGATGAAGAAGCCGTGATTAAGGTCAAGAAAAGCGAAATCTGGACAAGATGACGAAGTTGATTATGATGATTTTCTTCTAGATAGTCCAGCACGCTCCAAGGAAGAAACTTCTGAACCTCCTAAGGACTCTGAGCCTCCTCATGTCTCCTCATCATCAGACTCGTCCTCTCTCTCTTCACCTCCACCATCCAAAGGCACAACCAGATCCACATCCAAGTCAGTGAAGAAACCAACCGAATCTTAGATATCCTGGGCTAAAACAAAGATTGTAAAAGCTGTCAAGCAAGTCAGGAAGAAAGACGTGCTCAACAAAAAGCTAAATCAACTCGCTGACAGTATCAATCTTCTACATGACGAGATAGACAAAATGTCAAGTGAAAGGGAATATATCCAGAAGTTTATGCAACGTGATGTTCAAAGGGAAATGAACGAGATGATTAAAGGATATACTCACAAATACCTTCTCGACACTGTTCCTGGCGTGACATGAGAGATGTTCAACAGACAACTCTATCCGAATCTCATGCAATTGGCCAAGCAAACTATAAGATCAACACCTCTAACCGTAACAATCAACCCAACTAATCCTATAGTGTTCTTCGATGCTGAATTGGTTTCTAGGCTGGTAACACAAATGTCAAAACGATCTGCAACATTTACTTCTGACGAAGGTAAA